>VZSE01008177.1:0-101312 GCA_013398275.1 Promerops cafer | reverse complement strand
CACCCGCCCCGGGGCCCCCCCCCGGCAACCTCCCCTGGCAACCGCCCTGGCAACCATCCCGGCAACCGCCCCGGCAACTGCCCCACTCACCGCCCCTGCAACCACCCCTGGCAACTGCCCTGGCAACTGCCCCTGGCAACCGCCCTGGCGACCGTCCCAGCAACCGCCCCGGCAACCGCCCCGGCAACCCCTGTGGCACTGCGTTGCTAAGGGGGCCTAAGGGCGGTGCGGGGCCTGGGGGACCAGGGGTAGTGGGGGCTCGGGGGCTCCCCTGCCGTGCTCCTCCAAACCGCCCGAGGCCAATCAGCTTCATGTGCCGTGGGCCCCACCCCAGCTGTGGGAGCCCCTGGGTGCCAGCCCCCTGGTGGGTCACAGAATCCCTGAATCAATAAGGTTGGAAAAGATCCCTGAGGTCACCAAGTCCAGCCTATGAGCCAACACCACCTTGTCAACCAAACCAGAGCACTGGGTGCCATGTCCAGTCTTTAGTGAAACACCTCCAGGGATGGTGTCTCCACCACATCCCTGGGCAGCCCGTTGCAATGTCCAATCACCCTTTCTGTGAAGAAATTCCTCCTAATGTCAAAACTAAACCTCCCCTGGTGTAGCTTAAGGCTATGTCCTCTCATCCTGGCTGGGTGCCCATGGCAGAAGCACCCCAGGCCTTTACACCTCAGGCTTAATGTACTCACCCCCTAAATCCTTGTGAGGGTTTTAATCACCATCAACTATGTGACCTTTCAGTCCTGGTGGGTTTCTCTTTATCCACAAGGTTTTCATCTGCTCCCTTGACATACTCTAGCAGCAACAATTAAGATGTGCTTCTGGCTTTACTCTCGACGGGGACTTTATTTTTAGTGTCCTGTCCAGTTTCCAGCTCTGAACCGGAGATGTCTCGATAAGATGACCTACAAAGGGGAAAATGCCTTGGGCTCTGTTTTGCCCGTTTGTGGTATTTAAAGAATCTGATTTGTTTTGCCCTTTTCCTAACCCAACCTAAGTGCCAGGTTGGCTTTTCTGCAGACCTTTATTACCAGAGAGCCTAAATACTTTGGGGAAAACCTAATCAGTTACTTATCTACTGAGGAAGTAAGGTATGGCATTTGTAATAAAAGGATTTTCTAGGCTGTTACCAAGCATTTGAATTAAGTGGATATTAACGATAACAATTTCAAAGATTTTTAGCAATTGGATTAGAAATCTTTCATGTTTTTTAGTGCAGAAGACATTACAGACAACTGGAGAACACTGCTGAATGAGTGGCAGAAGCCAGAGACACTTATACACAGAAACTTTTCTGGCATAATAATCCTAAAAGGAAATTACTCTTAAATGGAGCTTCTCCTTCCCCTGGTGAGTGACCAAGGGATAACGCCAGAGCTCAGGAAAGCAGTAAATTCTGCCCTTTCACCTTCTTACCTCCCAAACTCTGAATGTTTAGGATGAGGAAAAAAAAACCACTGAAGAGGAAGAAATAATTCTTGAAAATGTCAGGAGGGATCTTATCAGAATGGATTAACAGGCAGATTAAATTCTTCCCAGCATTACCAGTATGCTGAATGTGCTGGTGCTGCTGTCCACACACCTTCTCACAGGCTCCAGTCCTCGCAGATGGAGTTTGCAGGCAAAGGGGAAAAGACCCTTGTTACTGTATGCTTTATTCTTTTTCTTCTCTCCCCAACAGAAAGGGCACTGCTCACTCCACGTAGAATTAGGCAGGTGAAATGTGCAGTTCTTAGGCAGCTCCTGCCCCTTCTCTCCCCCTCTATCTCATCCCAAGGCTGCCCAGGAGCCATGAGCAGGTGGTGCCATCAGCCCACCGTGGCTCCCCACCTTCCACCAGCACCACACTGACCCACTCCTTGCACCTGACTGGGAAATGACAAAAAAAAAAAAAAAAAGAAGTTATTTATTTAAAAAACCTGAAGATTTTCCCAAAGCCTATCAAATGCAAGTGGGTTTCAAAGCTAAAATTGATTCAACAAGTGGACATGGCAATTTTGTCAGCACTCTGTTCCAAGTAGGGACAATGCTCAGGCAAGAAGTCTTTCTCCAAATCCAAATAATCCTTGACTTTTTTTAGTCCTTTCTACATTTCTTCTTTGTGGTATTTCCTGCTTGTGTTTGCAGTGAGGCCTCTTTATGACCACTCATTTTACGTGTGATCCTTGTGCTCCAAGGTCTTGTCATCCTCAGGTTGCACATTCCCATTCAGCCAGGAAAAAAATTACTCACAACTGCTCTCATTTCTCATCCCTTACTGGAAACACAGCCTTCCTCATTCCCTCTCCAAAAACCACATTTTGCCGTCTCAATGCCAGTAACATCTCACTCTTATTCTGGTTTTTATCAGAGGCTTTTCAAAGGATTGGAGCTGCCTCTCCCTGTTCACTGATTCTGGCTGCAACGTGCTGTGTAACCTTCTAGCCAAGACTCCTTTCCAAACTGAAATGAGAGTGGTAAGACCAAAGACGAGCTCCTTAATTACTGACATTCACTGCTGGCATCTCAGCTCTGTCTGCCAGGGTTGGAGGAGGAAGGAGATGGTATTTAGAGAGCCAGAAATTCAGGAATCAGTAACTCTCAAGCCTACAGCTGAGTGTTACGTGCTGATGCCTGGCTGAAACTCCTGGCAGTTCACTTGGGTGATGCTGAAATGCTCCAGAGCTCTGCTAGGAAATAAACAGAGCCAGACAGGTACAGGCTCTATAAATGGATCCCACCTGCAGAGCCCATCAGGCCTCCTGACAGATGCACGTCTCACAGGCTGCTGCCATTTGCTCTATTGTACAGGCTCAGGCATAGTTAATGTCTGAAGATTAAGCAGGCTTTTCAAGCAGGCTTTTAACACATGCTGAATTTCTGATTTATTTGGTCTGTTTTTAATCTGATCCCCTGCTTCAGACTCATTCTCAGAGTGCAAACAGTGCTCTCATCCAGAGCGTCTCCTTCCTTGAGATTATTTTGATAAATGTTTGTATTCAGCTTCCTACCCATTTGAATTCCTCCAGGGAAAATTCTCCTCAGGAAATCTATTGATGTTCAAAGGGTTGAGTCTGGAGGATCTGAAGATCCAAGTCCCAACACTTCATCCTTCCAAGAAGAAGAAACCAAGTCTTGTATGATTTTCTAATGGCAAGTCTCACCACACCCCTTAGGTTGGAGTTTTGGTTTTTTTGCTTCTTCCTTAGAAGGAACTGGTAGCACAGGCTAAATCTTGTCTTTCTTATCTTATTTTAGTTTGCTTGCCTTCCACAGAAATGACTGGATTTTTACAAAGAACTTAGAAATGAAAGTTACTGTGAACACAGCAGTAATGAATGCTGCAATTAAATGATTTTTTTATAATGTGCCCGAGTTCTGCACTTGGGATAAGACACTTAAACCAAAATGGGTTCCATCCTACTTCTATGGTGGCAAATCCTGGCAAAAACCCATAAGTTTTAGTCTTAGGCAGTTCTGTTTAATTCACCATTAGGGCATTTACCACAAGTTAGTCACCAGCCCACCTCTCACTCAAGTAAAGGCAAACCAGAGGGAATAGCTCTGTCCCCTGGGCTCTCTTGGAAGTGGTAGAGGGTGAAGAAGCCACCTTGTGTGACATTTTGGAGAAGTGCAGAAAAGCTTTTGACAGCTGGAAACACGGGATGGGTTTTTGCCATTTGATGAGTTCCAGCCCCACAGTGCTGAACCCCGTTTCACAGGCTGCTCTGCTTACCTGAAGTTACATCGCGCACCTGGAACAGACAGAGGCGATTTTCTAAAGCATGGCACGGAGATGGGGGGAGGTAAAGCTGAGAGGAAATCAATACCTGGGAAATTGCTTCAGGATCCTAACTCTGTGTCCTTTGTCAGCGAAGGATTGGCACTGAAATGGGAGTAGCTGGCATCTGCTTCACCCAGGGGCCGTGGGGAGGGCGGGTCTGCTTGGATGTGACTCCGAAATCCGGCAGTTCCAGATGCTGGGGGTGCCCATGGCAGCTCTGCCTGGCTGTAGATCCCATCAAGCTTGCACTGGTGTAGGCTTGGGTTTAGAGGGCAAACTGAGAGTTACCCACTGCTCCTTGCTACCATGAAGACCTGTGGGGGGTAATGAGTGTTACAGACCTCTGGTTTGGGAGCCAGTGGATGCTGACACAGCACTTGCTGTGGTAGGGAGGAGAGATGGGGAGAAACTGGGAAGGTTCTAGGGACAAACTGAGATACTCTAAAGAGAAAAAGCTGTTCATCTCGCAAGTCAAATTTGTCATCTGTTGTGCCAAATTGTTATTGATACTAACCCTAAAGGGAAATTGCTGTGAGGAATGTTGTCACACAGGCAGTATGTTTAGACTTTGAATGCCACTGATAGTCCTGGGGGCAGCTCTGGGACTGTGGGGAGCACAGAACTGCAGCCACAGCCCCCTTGGCACATGCAGGGGGCACCAGCTCTACATGTGGGACAGCCCAACTGAAAACAGCACCACGAGAACAGAGCCTGCCAGCTCAAACACACACTGCAACACCAACAGGGATGGATGCAAAAGTGGCTCCAAACAGCTCTGGATCCTGTCATGGTCTGTAGCATCTTCATCCAGGCAGCAGAGGGGATCACAGACATTTCTGCTGCAGAAGCAGCTGCATGAGCCAGAGGGAGAGCCTGTGGAGCCTGGTGGAGAAGCTCCAAAAATGACCTTTCTGGGTCCTGGGAAGACAGGAAGGTTTTGATTGAAGCTGGGACAGGAAATCCCAGGGACAGAAACGCTGCTCCATTTATGCTATTGCAGAGCTCCTAAGCTGGATGCACCCGACAGAGCCTCGAGGGTTTTTAGAAATTTCTGCTGCCTCCTGCAATTAACCCAAAGCCATTGTTTTGGGTCTTGCTGGGTCCAGCTGTGCATGGCAGGAACCCAGCCTAGGCAGCACAAGGAAACCCCTGGGATGATGGAGCTTTATAGGGCCTTCTGTGAAAGCAGCTCACTTGAGATACGGACACGGATCACAGCCCTCCTTGCCCAAGCTGGGCAGCAGGCAGCTATAAACAAGTCAGTTATAGATGGATTCTCCTTATCAGAGAAATATTGCCTGGTATCATATGCAGCTCTGTGTAAAGCAAGGGGCCAGCTGGATGGAGAATCAGCTCAAGACCAGGCTATAAGATAATACCTTGAAATAGCACTGGCTCTCAACTGGTTTAACAGCATGATCTGATTCATCTCTTCAGCCAGTGCAGCACCAAGACAGTGGAAGAAAAATAAGTCATGCTGAAAAATTAGTGCAACCGGCCTCACACATGAGAGAACACGAACAGATTCAAAAAAGCTAACAAAAATCCCTTTGCAGTTTGCAGGGACTGCATGCAGCTGTGTGCACCAGGACAAGGATTTTGGAAAACCTGCTCCTGTGCTACCCAGAAATCCCAGCATCTCCAGTGGATGACACTGATGATACACCTGCCTGATTTGCAAGAAGCAATGAGAGGCAATAACAGAGTTAGACCATCACTGGATGCTTCTGACCCCCCCCACACACAGGCACCCCCGTGCACCCCAGCTGCACCATCCTCCCTACAACCCCTCTCTGCCACCAACAGCTGTGATGCCACTGTGGTGCCAGGGGAAAGTATTTGGCAGCAGGGAGACATGAGTCATCTCACCTGCTGAAACTTCTTCCCATCATCGAGTCATGCGAGCCCTCAGGACGGTCTGCGTCCCCATCAATTCTGGGCATTGTAAAGTCAATATGAAAAATCTGGCAGGTGGAGCTCATGCTGACACCTCATTTCGAACTCCTCTGAACTGTCCTGGTCTTCTTGGCACGAAGGCTCTGTGTTCGTTTTAATGGGGCTTTCATAAACCTCGTGCCAGGAATGAACACAGCTGCCAGGGCACGCAGCCCCCCAGGGAACACCCCTGCCTTTTTCCAGAGCCCATGAACGGAGCAGGGCTCTCGGCTGCTCTGTGGGCTCGCTGTGAAGCCGCGATGCTTGCGAGGGACTGAAGCGTGACCTGCCCCCCTGATGCAGGTGTGAGTAACAAAGGAGAAGGAGGAAAAGGCTGCTAATCAAAGAAAAATAAAATAGCAAAAAGATCAACGCTCCTGTTCAGGCAGCGCGAGAAAGTCCTAATGGTTAACTCGCTCTCATTGTGGAGTAGAAGGAAAAAATGCAATTGAGGAGGAAAAGCGAAGTTTACCTAGCAAAGTGAATTTGTCGTTCACTCTGCCAGATTGTTGCTGTTATTCGCTCTTCACTCCTTGAGGGATAAAGAGAAAGCGTGCAAATGACCCTGGACTGCGGGCATAGCCCCCTCCCCGCACACGCACAAAGAGGATGCAAACACAGCCTTTGAAATTCAGGAGGATAATTGATTCTCTGACGCGTGGAAGCCCACAGGACTCCTGAGGGAGCTCAGGTATAAAAGGCGGAGATGCACCTCCCTGGCAGCCAGAGGACACTGGGGGAGGTGCGGGCTGTCCTCCCCGCTCAGCACGAGTGCGGGTCCTGCCCGGCACCGCGCGGGGCGCGGACCCAGCGGGCTCGCCGAGGAGAAGTTGGATTTGCAGCAGGGGAAGGAACACCTGGGCAGGAGCTGATCTAGGAAGAGCTTGTTTTCTCCAGGAACGGTAAGTGGGAGCCTCTCTGCGTGCGTTTAACAAGATAATGTCTATTTGGAAGTTGGGGACAATTAAATTCCACTGAAATGAAATCAAAGCTGGCATCAGGAATGAGCTTCACCAGGTGCCTTTGTACCATATCAAGATTTGTACCGATATGTTTTTGTACCAAGTTGCAGAATGAAACAAGAATCGAACTACATCATAAATGCAAACCAATGGAATTATACTATAGGTGAGCTTTATAAAACATATTAGATGATTACTCGCTGTAGCACAGTTTTTCTCTTTTGTCATGTTGATGTCAGTTTATTTTACCCTGGCAAATGAAGGGTGTTTTACTCACCCAGCAATGAAACTGTGTTTGAGCCAAACCAAAGTGTGAGGAGAAACACAACTGTGTGTTACAGGTAATGCAAAGCCAGCCACGACGAGGCACAGGGAGGCACTTAAAAGGATTTCTGCCTTTCTAATGCAGCACTTCAGGGCGTGAAAGTTTGGGCTTTATAAACCAGCAGGCATGGCAAAAGCTTCATTTCATCTACACAGAGGTATTTTGAAGACTGCTCAGGTTGAGATTTCAGAAATGGCAAGAGGTAGTTACCCAGCTCTCCAACATCACTGTCACAATGCTGCTGTCCCCACTGCACAGGATGGAACAAAGCTACTGCGCTTCAGCTGCTGGAATGGTGCTAAAAGCTCTTCATCTTAAGGGGGATTTATTTATTAATCATTTTTTCACATGCTGCCAGAATGGAAAGTGAAGGTGTCCCTCACCTCAGGAGAATTTCGAAGGTGACAATGTTTTGCAGAGCTGTCAAGCTGCCTGCACACATGGTGACACTTCAATTTCCCAGCTTCTCTTCTGAAATAGCAGACACATCTGGGAAGGGAGGTAGAACTTTCATTTCTGATTTATTCCCGAGGGAAAAAGGGAGAGAGTCATACCCAAAAATTTGGAAGCAGGCTGTAGCTAAGGGAGAGAAGACAAAGCAGGATAGGGGAAGAAGGACAAAGTCAGAACCACCCCCCCCCCCAAAAAAAAATAATTGCCAAGAAACTAATAGTAGAGAAATATAAAAAAGGGTCTCAAATGTTCAAAAAACAATTCTAGAGAAAAACCCAACATTTAAAGAAGAGAAGCCACAGACAGAAAGAAAGTGGCAATCAGGGCTGTATCCTAGGAAGGGGAAGCAGACAATGTTGGGCTACGTTTTCATTTACATTGGCACTTCTCAGCTCACATAGAAGGTTCTCTAATACTGATTAAATCTCCTGGTTGGCACTTTCTGTAGATGCTGGTGCCACAGTCTGCTGGTACCCACTGATGGATGCCTTAGATAATTTCCTCTATCTAGAAAGATCTGCCTTGGGATTTTCTTGAAGATATTTAGGCAAGAGGCACAGAAGAAGCACGTTTTTCCAAGTTCAAATGAAAAAGTTAAAAAAAAAAAAGGCAGCGAGGCAGCAGGCAGCGAGGAAGCAGGGGATTTGTTCTAAAAGCAGAAGTCCTGTGTGTCTATCAAAGTCCCCTTTTTCCTTCCTTTAAGCATTCCTTGGCTCTTTGGGGGAGCAAAGTGATTCTGTAATAGAGCAGGAGGTAGGAGATGCCACCCATGAGCACAAGGAGCTTTGCAGGAGCCAGGAGCTACTGTGCTGTTCCCAGGGGAAATGCTGGGGAAGCTGCTGGTCCCATCTGGGAGCACAAATAACGGGAAACAGAGACTGGGTGAGAACGACTTTGTGATAAGAAACCCCATTTCTTAGAGTGACACCTTTTCCCATGTCTGTCCGTGCACTTCTGACACTGCCACTAATTCTGTTTTTAACTTCCCTGGTGTCAGCATCGGACCCACTTGCAAGACCTCAGGTCCTTAATCAGCCTCCCCTCTCTGTGTTGACCTGTTCTGTCCGAGCAGAGAGGAGAGCTCACTGATGATGTTTTCCACCAGAGAGCCTCCCTCCCTCCCTCTCCCCTGCTTCAGTAAAACCCACTGCTCGAAAGTTCACCTGAGCAATCAGAAGTCCAACAAACCCTTTCCATCTGGAAGCTGCTCCTTTTACAAGGAGTATCGTTATACATTTGGAAGATAGAGAGGTTTTTTTCCCCGTCTTAGGGAGATCAAACACCTTTCTGCTCTTTTCTTGTGTAAAATAAGATAGGGAACAGGGAAACTTGGTATTTTAAAGGTTCCTATCCACATTCTTAAAGAATCTTCTTTGAGCAAAAGATCAGTCGCTTTCAATGGAAGCTCAGGAAGAGCAGCGTTCACTGAAATACCTTCCTGCTGTTGCTCGCTTCCAAGGACAAAAGCGCCGTGTTCAGCTGCCGAGGGTGGGCGACCTCGGGCGACTCAGGCCTGAGTCACTCTCAGCTCTTGGGCCAAGCCCAGGAGGCGCAGCTCGGCTCGGCTCGGCTCGGCTCGGCTCGGCAGCCGGGGCTGCGCGCACGGCTCAGCCCGGCTCACCCTGCAGCGGCTCAGGGCAGGCGGGGCTGCTCTCGCACAGCAGCCATTCAGCCCTTCCGAAGGGACACCCTTCAGCCCAGTGCCGTCTCCACCCGCTCTCCCCCGAAGGAACAGTCTGCGTTTTGTCTGGCAAACCAAGCTCAGCACTTGCCTTCGATAAATGGCTCTGCCGGGGTTACCTCAGTGCCGGTATTACCCCTCTGGCCAGGAGTTTTATTTGGATTTCCCCGTTTCTCTCCTGTTCCTGGACAGCCGGCGAGGCAGCCCCGTCAGCGGCCAGGCACAGACCTGTGCCCTGCAGGCACAGCCGTGTGAGCAGAGGCATCCCCGGGAGAGCGGGGCAGGACAGGCCCCGGGGCTGCTTGCAGATGGTTCCGTGCAGGCAGCGAGGTTCCTTTCGCATCCCTGCCAGCTGCTGCCCTCATCCAGGTGCTTTTACAGCCCGTGCAGGGGTTCCTGGGGCTCACACCAGCCCAGGAGAGAGCTCTCCTCCAGCCACAGCAGCGGGACAGGTCAGTGAGGGGGTCCCACAGCAGCAAACCCTGACCCACGGCAGACACCAGCTCCAGGGGATCACACACAGCCCCCAGGAACTGCCCCCAGGGGGGAAGGCTTTGCCACACCAAGACTTCTCTGCCTTGGGAAGCACCACGACCACAGAGGCACATTTCCATTCCCTTTGTGCTGAGAAATGAGCAGAGGGACTGAGAACACACAGGTGGCACTTGGCCTCCCCTCACTGCCCTGACTCAGGCTGCTCTGCATTTTAGGTGACTCCAAGGGGTGGAAGATGCTGGATAAGGCCACCCTGCTCCTGTTCCTGCATTTAGTCACATGCTCCATCTCCTCTCCTCTCTACCCAGCTCTCAGGTAAGTGCTGAGTGCTTTGTGCACACTCTCACTCTGCCTTATCTCTGACCTTGTGCAAAATAAGCAGGTGCCAAAATAAAGTTGCCAGCACTTCTGAAAGCCAGGTGAACTCGAAATGTGTTTCTAGGCCTATTTCTCTGCCCTGTCTTAATTTTTTGGGTACACTGCTGGCCTAGGGGTGATTTCCAAAGAAGCCAGGCACCTGATAGAATATTTCAGCCCAAACTGTTGGGTTTGGGATTGAATGGTGGGTTCTATAAAGGGAAATCTGACAATCTCCAGAGCAGGCAGCACCTCCAGCTCAAACACTGATAAAAATTTGTGGCTGCAGTGCACCTGCACTGAAGTCAGAACTACAGATATTCTAGTACATGAAATCTACAGATACCTATTAATATTTCAATTTTACTTGTTGGGTCTTAGAAGTTGGAATATTGCTTTGTACCTCTACAAATCAACAGAAGCCCAGAATCGAGCACTGGCTTCTGATGTGGATTTGCAATGCCCCATAGAAAATGCTTTAGCCTTGTGCCAAAGCCACGGCACGACGACACCAGAAACACTGGGATTTTGCTCAGGGATGCTGGGAGCTCAGTGAGGGGAATGTGTGTTTGAGGCAGCTCTAGAAACCATCCTGTCACTGCTGGAAGAGCTTCAGGGCAGTTTCTAGCTGGGGAGAGTGACAAACAGTACTTGTGTTACTGCTAAGATGGGATGACAAATGGAGAAAGAAAAGGCAGGGAGTAGGGAATAATGGTTAAGAAGAGTGAGCCCCAGCTGGCAGCTGAGCACATCTCACAGTGTGCCTGGGGTTTCTCTTGCAGGTACAGTCCAGGGCCGGTTGCTGGCAAGGCCATGAGCTTCCAGCTGCAGCACAGCAGCTCACTGCAGAGCCATAACCCCTTGGCAGAGGAGCAGGAGGGTTTGTTAACAGACCCCACTGAGAAAAGGTTTGTACCTCACCTGCCAGCCCTGCTGCTGCAGAGTGTGCTGGTCACAGTTTCCCCCCAGCCCAGGAGCAGACCAGCAGCTCAGTTAGTCCCAAACCATCACCCACGTCCAGAGCCATGTCCTGCTGTCCCCCACCAGCAAGGACACACTGACAGGAGCAAGCTCATGGGCCCAGGGCTCCTGCAAGGAACAGAATTTCCCACTGAGCTCTGGGAATCTATCTGCAGGGATGCTAGAGCCTCTCCTTTCCACCTCTGCCTGGAGACAGAGGATGACTATTTCTGTCTGAAGCACAGAGGACTTGTCCTTACAACAGTGAGACCACCCGAGGGCTTTGTGCTTCCCTTTCCTGTGGGTTTTCTGGAGCCTGGGTCTAACCACAGGCTAGAGATCTGCTGGAGGCTCCTGTCACCCTGTCCCACACACAGCCCTCCCAGGAGGTGATGCAGAGCACAGGAATATCCCAGCCCAGCTCACCCTAGATATTTATTTTGCCTGCTGCCTCCATGTCAGGACTGAGTCCCTCAAATCCTTTTACCCTTCAACACTAATGCAGTCCAACACTACAAGGTGTTTGCTGTGGTTACCTGCCCTGGTATCAGCATGTGACACCCGGGGTGATCAGTTTTTTCTCACCTGGAGGTTCTCTGACAGCTCAGAGAGCACATTGTGCTTCCTTTCCCCCAGGATGCAGCGCCACGCTGATGCCATATTCACTGACAACTACCGGAAATTCCTGGGGCAGATTTCCGCCCGAAAATTCCTCCAGACCATCATTGGCAAGAGGCTTGGGTAAGCCCCAGCACCCTGCTGCCCTAGGGCTGGGTTTTGCCTGTCACTCTGGGCAGTGTCTTCCATACAGCTGGCAGAAATAGCTGCCTTTCACTGCAACAGAGGCAATCTCTCCTGCTGTTCCACGCCCCGAAAGGCATCCTGCATCCCTACAGTCTTGGATACCCCTAATCACAGTTATCAGTAAGCAGCCTAATTAATGCTTTCCTCCAAGGCTGTTAAGCATCAGATCAGCTGAGAGTTCTGCTGCAATACCAACAAGCAATAATATTTGCAGTGATCCTTCACTGGTAGGGAACAGTTAGCCCTGGCCTGGTTTGAACACAGAAAGCAGCCTCTCCATTACCCCTGGCTAGTTAGATCACTGACTGCCACTAAACAAGACCAACTGGTCAGATGCAAGCCAGCCCAATCCATCTTCTAACACAGGAGCAAATACAGCGACCAATTCCTTGCTGAAATTAGGCAAAATGGCTTTAGGCTCAGTCCCAGCAGGCTCCCTTTCCGTGCTGCTCAGCCTGAGCCAAACTTTGAGTGAGGGACAAAAAGGCATCTCAGAAACAAAGAGGTTTCTCATCTTCACCAAACAGAAGCAGCGAGAGCAGCCCCGGGGAAGGGGTGCAGGAATTCCTGACCAGGCGCCAGTCCGACAGCATCCTGCTGGACAGCCAATACCACCAGCAGATGGTACTGAGGGACTTCCTGGGAGCCATCCTGCAGAGCCAAAGGTGGGTGGGAATCAGTTCATGCTCTGCTCACTGCAGGAACACGCCCAGGTCCTCACTGCTGCCTGGCTTCCAGCTGTGAACCTACTGAATTGTCATTTCAGGAACAGTCAGAGAAAGAATGAGGCTGACCCCAAGCAGGGTGCAGATAAGGACAGCCTGTCCTGAGCCAGCCTCACCACACAGCAGCACGACACTCTGCTTCCTTTTCAGCCTTGTAATCCAGTAAAACAGTGGCAGAAAAGAGGATTTCTCTCTTGACCCCAGTTATGCCATCCCTGTCCTCTTCCTTGACAGGCCTCAGGACATGGACAGCAGTCGGCTAGAAGGCTTTCCCAGCACCCTGGCTAAGCTCATGTAAATACTTCTCCCTTTTCCACCTCCCCACACTCTGGTGAGTACCATTCCCTGCCCAGTCCTGTGCACAACTCACTGCTGCTGCACTGCTCAGGGTCTGAAGGTTCTCCTTCAGCGATGCCAGCTCCCACTGCTGTCCATGAAAAAGGTGCTTGCTGCAATTTAAGGGGGAAAACCTCTCCCACTCAATATTGTCAAGTACCTAAAACCCTGCTAGTTTGAACAGACAACCACAAGTGCTGTGAAGCTGCATGTGGATGTCTGGGAACAGGCTTAGAGCAACCCAAAGCAGCCTTGCAAGGCTATCTGAGATAGAGTGCCTGAGAGTCTAGGCCAGGTTAAAGCCAGATAAGTCTTCCTCCAGCAGCAGAACCTGTCTCTAGCTCCCTGGGACATGTCAGGTTTTCCCTGCACTGGACAGCAGAGGAAGTTTTACTGCTTTTTGTATCCCTCACTCCTGAAAACAGACAGCTGGAACTTGAATTATGCTCTAAATCTTGCCAGCCCTGGGGGAATGAGAGCCAGCAAATTGTCCATCCTTGGGAATACCTTCACTTGATCAGTTGTCCTGCGTGAAGCAACTTCATCTTACTCCCGTCCCACAGAAATTATGCCTGACCAATCCTGCCAGCACAATGTAAAGGGGTGTGGAGAGATCAGTGTGCACACTGAACAAAAGAGGGGCTGGGCAAGAGAGGGAAGATCAGAACTTTATGTAAGTCACACCTATGGATTCAGCTGGGAAAGCATAATATTCCAGCATCTCTCTTGCCATGCTTGACTTGGTTACCTTTCCACAAATAAGGTCAGTCAGGAAAAGCCTCCAAAGGATGAAAAAATTTCTGTGTGCGCTTGTGAAGTTTTCTGGTGATTCTCTTTTCCTCTTTCTGTCTAGAATAATTCAGAGCTCATGGACCAAACTGTACAGTGAGCCCTTCACAGCAGTGAAGACACTCCCAGATGTGAGCAGCTGGAAACTGATGCATACGCTCCTCAGATCTGATCAAAGGAATGCAGTGCTGAAGCACTACTTTATTTACTCCAGTCTTTACAATTTAACTCCCCTCTTGAAATACTGCTCTGTACTAAATCAGAAAAACCCCCACCTCTGTGGTTTAACCTCAGGCTGCTTTACAGAGACTAAAACAAGCGATACACTCGTAATCCTGGGGATATTCTGTCTACTAATTAAGGTTTCAAATCACAAAGCGTAGCAAAATTTCTGCCAAGTCATCTTTCTGTTTGAGGGCCTGATTAATAAATATGAGGCCACCAAAAGGCACCTTTAGGCAACTTAGTAAATTGATTACAGCGTCCTCTAAATTGATGCTGATGGCACAACCACACACAGCAAGGATCAGGGTGAGGTGAGACACGAATCCACACGTCTCCCATTCCTTGGAAACACTGCCCTGGGCTGCTGCTGCTGCCTGGCTTCCTGACACAGAGCCCCAGCAGCAGAACGAACTCTAAAATGCTCAGCTACAGTTCCCGCTCAGCCTTGAGGAGTTCAAGCTGAAGTTACAGCTCTGCCAGAGCTAAAGGAGATCCCTGTGCATCAGACTGGGCTGTCACCCTTTCAACTCAACCTCCTGTTGAGTGCCCTCCCCTGGCTCCGAACTCCACCGTGGCTACAGTTACAATTGTAAATGCTTTAAAAGCAGTTATTAGTTATTAGCCCAGTGATCTCATACAGCTGCTTCCTCCCTCTCACCCCAATCCCCCTGTTGTTTGTGTAATAATTATGTCTTCAGAAATGTAAATAACACCAGGATGGGGTCTGCTTTCCCATCAGCAGCAGGAAATAAGAGTCGTTCTAAATAAACCTGTCCAACAGCAGGTCAAGATGGCTCTTTTGTTGAGACCTTAGTTCCTTGATTCTGGGCCCAGAATGGAAGATGCTCCTCAAAGTCAGGTGTCAAGTGCACGAAGGATGACTCAAAACTGGGCTAACAAAGGCACCAGCTCCAGTACCAATAACACCACCAGGCTGGAAACACAGTGATACATAAATGTGGGTTAAGGCCTATGAAATCTTCCCTCCTTGCACTCCAACAATTCCTTGTTAGTCTGCAGTAGTTACCATCTCATTTTTCCTCAGGGGACATGTTTTAGGATAGGAGGCTCCAGTGTGCATGGAAATTATTTCATCCTTGCACCAAATCCCTACCTATTACAGCTTCCCTGTCCAGGTTTTACACTTCCAGCTCCAGGGAAGTATTACAAAGCACCCAGCAGGATGGGGAACACTGAGAGGATGCTGAGGGAGATCAGTGAAGCTGTGACAGCAGCAGGAGCACTAATGGATAACTGCTACCCTTCCATGGGCAGGCAGCTGTCAGAGACATCCTTCTGCTTCACAGTGCAGAAATACACAAAGAAGAATCACCTGGGTAGCCTGGTTCAAAATGGGTTTGTAAACGTGTTCTGTAACCACACACTCAAAGCCATTAGGACTTACTTGCTCCAAGGAAAGGAATTACAAAAAACGAGGATTCCTAAAGTAGTAAACAGACATAGTAGCAAAAAGAATTTAAACTCTGTTAAGTAGCATAAAAGGCATATGCAAACACTGGCTTGGATGCTGCCAATAAAATCAAAGACCTTTCAAAAGCATTTCAGAAAGTGTTTGGGTGATTAAGTCTGTGTGATTAAATGGATGGGTGAGTGTAGCTATTTGGAACAAAAGAGACTCCTTTGGAGGTTCAGTTTGCTTCAAAATGAGGAAACAAATAAACTCTGCAAGATTAAATATAAAAACAAAGCAAAACCCCTGAGGAATAAAAGACCAAAGTAATAAAAACGATCTTTCCTAATGCATAAGTAGAAAAATCAATAGCAACACACACAGCTTAGAGAAGATACATCCCAGGGGCACTCCATGATTTTCCTTTTGCATCCGTGCTCTCCTTGGATAACATGCTGCAGCTCTACAGGCAAAGGGGAAGTTCTGTCCCAGCACAAAGCATCAGCAGAAAGAATTAGTTACAAAACAAAGCTGCTAAGTGAGCAGTAACAAAATCCAAGGCTAAAATAATATTTCAGGGTAAATGACTATGAAGAGTAGCTTAGTTATTTCTTGTCTGAAACTCCTTTAGTCCCAGAGGACTTGAATGCACCCTGAGATCTGGTGTTTGAAGGAGTGCAGAGGAGGTCAAAAGTTCATTAAACCTCTGTGGGTCCATCCCAACCTTTAAACTGAACAAGCAGGTAGGAACAGCTACAAAGAGCAGGAACAGTGAGCTAAGTGTGAGCAACAGCATGGAGAAGAGACAAGGTGGATTTAATAAAGTGGGGTCACGTCTCACACACGTGAAATGCTTTGGAGCATTCAGCTCCACACCCTTTATCCACATGCTTGCTTGCTGAGGTAATTTTCCTGGATTTCCAGACGACATTGGATAAGGTTCCTTTGCCAAAAGGCCTTTAAAGCAACTACCCTTAACACAGGATGAACAGGAGCAGGGGAGGGAGCAACTGTTAAGTTTTCCATGTGAAAGTTGCTCACTAGAAGGAGATTTAGGCCTTTGGTTATTACTGTCTCCAAGTCCTTCAGTAACACCCAAATCTGCTGCCTCAGCATTGCTTGGTGGTCCTGAAGAGAGTAATTAGGTGGGAAATTAGAGTTTGAGTAACTCAAACATGGCCACATGGCAAGCTGCAAACACCTGGCTTTTGGTTTCATAGAAGACCAGAAGCAGCAACCTCCATCAAACTCACATGTGGAGTGAGAAGGTTACTGCCAGAGGCTGGACAGCAAGTGAAGCCCCCACAGGACCCCCAAAGCTGCTGGGTCAGACACAGCCAGGCACACCAGCACCACAGCTGGCTCCCCACAAGGGCCTCACCCCAAGGGCCCAGAGCAGCTGGGCACAGCCTGGAGACATGAGCCTGCAGGGGAGAAAGGCAGCCACAGCCTCACCCAAGGGACAGGCAGGAGGGAAGTCCCCCCCAATAAACACCAGGGAAAGGACATGAAAGAACAGGAAGCTTCACACTCAGCAATGACTCACACACAAAATTACCCAGCAGAAAAAGCTCTTTTCATTCTCATGTGAACCCAGTTTCCAACCACTGCCTCTGAGACAGCCAAAACACAACACTCAGGACCATTCTTTCCTCTTTATTCACAAATCTTTAGGATGAGGAAAGGGCATCTGGGGAAAAGCAGATTTGTATTTTCTTCTTCCTTTTTCTTGAAAGGAAATTCAAATGTCCTGGGAGAAGGGGGGAGGATCCAGGGAAGAAAAGATTTTCCAGATTCATATGAAAAGCACTCCAGTAGCATGAACACAATGATGAAAATAAAGATTTTAAAAAAAGTTTAACTGGCACCCTTCTGACTTAATATATAAAAAAGAATTATCTTCTGCCTTCCTTCTTCTGGAAATAACTTTCAGTTATTTATTCGCTTCTGTTCTGAAGGCATTTGCTTTGTTTTTCCACATTTCTTCCATTCTTCTGGTACTAGTGTGTCCTGGAAAGAAAAATAAAAAGAATTTAACTCTTCCAGGCAACAAAGCACTTGCTTGTACAGTACAAGTGTCCCCAGACCCCTCATTCCCTCTCAAAAGAAGCTCTTTGGACAAACTTTCCCAAAGCAGCTTATTTGAGTGATGAACCAGTACTGCCCTGGAATGGGGGATGGAATTCAAGGAGCATGGAAATGGTCAGAGAAAATGAAGATTAATTTCTGGTACAAAAGGGATGAATGTGCCTATTAAATTACAGAACTGAACAAAAAAAAAAAAAACAGGCTGAAGGCAAAGCCTGCAAGTACCTTAACTTCTCCTTTGAACAGGGCTGATCCATCTGCTGGGAATTGCTGGTCCATGTTAACACAAAGATCTTCATCTCCCCAGGAAGATCAAGCAGGGTTAGCACAGCAAACCCAACCTTTTGGGGTCCTCTTGCCTTCCATGATGCCCAATCACAGGCACACATGGCATGACACTTAACTGACATAGCTGGGGCATCAGAAAACTCAGCAACGAGGGAAAATGCTTGGGACTGCACATGGCAGCAAAATCTGACAAAGGGTTTGTGGATATTATTTGCAAGGTCTTAGGGCCACAGACATGCTCTGGGAGCTGCAGCCCCTCTGCTCTGAGGCAAAGCTGGGGGAGTTGGGGATGCTTAGCCTGGAGAAGGCCCAAGAGAGGCCTCAGTGTGGCCATGCAGGACGTGAAAGGGGTTTACAGAAAAGTGGGAGGGATGTTTTATACAGGCAGATGGGACATTGGTTTTAAACTGAAAGAGGACAGGTTTAGATTAGATGTTAGAAGAGATTTTAAACTCAGAATGCAGTGTGGCACAGGCACAGGCTGCCCAGAGAAGCAGCTGATGCCCCATCTCTGGATTTGTTAAAGGCCAGGGTGGATGTGCCCTAAGCAACCTGGTCTAGAGGATGGTGTCCCTGCCTATGGCAGGGGGGTTGGAACTAGAGGACCTTAAGATCCCTTCCAACCCAAACCAGTCTGTGATTCCACGATCCTCTAGGATTACTTACAGCCCACAAGGAATGAAGGAGTTAAAATACCAGGCTGAGAAACAGGAAACATGCAGGCTGTGGAGAACACACTCATGAGGCACTTGGTAACAGGCCACTAAAAAGCTGCAAACCACTGGCCCAAAGTGATGTTAAAGAGAAGCATCCAGGAGCCTGAACAGCAAACACAGCAGTCATCTAAAAGGACAAGTGACAGCCACCTCCAGTTCCTCCCCAGTAACTTGCTGTAGCTTGTTCTGTGCTCAAGTACCTCAAAACACTCCCAGGAGAGAAAAGACAGCAAAAGGGAGTTTTTCTGAGGGACATGATGGCAACTTTTTCACAGATGATTTCCATGCAACCATCCTGAAGCTCCCTGATCTGCAGACAGGAGCTCTCACCACAGTGCAAACCATTTTTGTGGCATAACCTCCCAGTGCTGGTTTTGATTTGCACCACAAAAACTGGGCTCCATTCAATTCCCCATATGCTGGAGCACTGACTATGGATGTGAGAGGAAGCAGGTGCTCAGGTGTACCTGTGCAGCACATGGTACAGTGGTTTGTGTCATCACAGGACCCATCCCAGAAACTCTCCCTCTTCCCCACAGCAAACCAGTGCACTGAATGAGGAATGAAGCCCCCATGCACACACACTCAGCTGGGCAGCCCTGCCTCCTACACCACAGTGCACAGAGCAAACTGGGACCTTACCTCTTGGAATGAAAGAGCTTTCTCCTGGCAAATGGCAATGGAGACCCAGCACACGACTGTCTGGAATGGAGGGGGCTGGGAGCTGCTGCTGCCTGAGCCATCATGACCAGTTCAGTCTAATGGGAGGGTGACCTGGGACTGGGTCGTGTTCTCAGCTGAGAGAGGTGGTGCTGACCTGGCTCTGCTGCACAGAGCTCTCACCACCCCAAATGAGGATATAATTGAGCAGGCAGAGTGGCTGGCAGCTGAACAGCCAGGATACTGCAGGTGGGGATAGGGAGTACCAGCAGCAGGATGGGAACAGCCCCAGTATCAGCCACTTTCATCATGGTCTCCTCCAGCTGACATTGCTAATAATGTATTTATAGGAGCAATAATATTGTTTTATTTCATCACCTGAGAGCTGCTTGATGCCTGCAACAGCATATTTACATGTAAATCACCATAAATCACATACACACCATACAGGCATACAAATCACCACACAGACTTCAGACAGTTCAGGAAATCCCACAAATGCAATTTAGTCTCAGAGAACATGTACTGCCAATATGAACCAACCCAGCTGCAGCCGGGGCACCCAAGGACTGATTTTAAGCCCACTAAGCAATGTTGGGGGAAGCAGCTTCAGCCCACATATTTTTTGTCACAGGAGTGAGAGATGAGGTGAAATGAAACAGGCAGCATGCCCAGGGAAGGCAGAATCCAAAAAGGCCCTTACTTCCTGAAGAGCTGGTCACTAGCAAACCCCCTTTACCGCAGCGTTCTATACTTTGCCAACCTACTGCTCTGCTCTGCAGCGATCCTGCCAAAAGGAGAGAGGGAGACAGGTTCAGAGAAGACAGGAAGGAAGAAAGCAGCCCTGTTCCAGGAACCAGATGCAGTGACAGAAATGCAAAAAGCAAAACCAGGCCTTCTGGTAACTTCTGTAACAAGATGGTTTGTACAGACAGCCCCTTCCCTCTCCTTCCCACGCCTGCTGCTGGCCTCCACAGCTTCGCCTCAAAGTGCAATCTGGTTAATTGTCACTGCACTTCAGCATCTGACAGGCAGGCAGTGCCTTCACAAGAAGATGTCTTTTTGAACTTTAAAGTCGTGTACAAAGGGTTTAACTTTAGCCTCAGAGAGAAGTTTTACTTTCAAATTTGCCATTGTAGTTGCAGCTTTGTGTCATTTACAGTGAAAAAGCACACGGACACCCCCTGCAGTGGTTTGAAGCAGGAACCAACCACCTGCATTTATGTGCTAACAGAAGCCCTGGTTGAGCTAAGACACTTAGAAATTTGCTTCCTTGTATTATTTTCCCCCAAATCCGTATCCTAGGCAATCTGCATTTAATAACAATGTCTCACTACTTTTTCAGTGAAAAAGAAAGCATTATTAAATGTCATAACAGCCCCAGGGGCAACAAATTCCCATAGGAAGTCATCCTAACACAATAAAATGCCACAGTGGAGAGGGCTGGACATTTGAGGAGCAAGGCTGAGAAAGCTAGGAGGACAGTATGAAAATGGTTAATTACATTAATCATCATCCTTGACACAGACATAAATGTAGAGATGTTTTAAAGAAAACAAATCAATGCAACCCTCCTGAAAATTATATTCTTATGTTTTTTTTACAGCTCTTGTCCTGGTTTTAATAGAGTGTAATCAAAAAGGTGAGACCCCAGGGATATCTATGCAGGTAGGTATCCAGTGGCTCAAAAAGGGGAAAGTAAGGAAAGCACAGCTGTGATGGCAAAGCAGGTCAGTAAAATAATTTTTGAAATCAAATGCTACATTAGTACAACAGCTAAAGTCTCTCATGGAAACTGTGTGTGGCAGAAGTGAAGGAGAGGGAATGGTGTGACCTCTAACCAAGGCACTGCACTGGCAGTTTGGGTCAGCAAACTGCTGGCTGCCCACGCCAGGGCAGTCATGAGTCACTTTGTGGCAGAAGACACAAGTGGGCAGAATGAATCCAATGCCAGTAGAGAAAGGAATGCTGTATCCCTAATACCTAGCAGAATTTTCCCTGGGTTTGCTAGTGTTTGTTGCCTCTTGTCTGTTGCTGCACAGCTGATAAGCAGCTGCTTCTCTTTTCTCCACATTGTCCCCTTAGCTAAAGGAATACAGCAATAATTTACTCTCACCTTACCTTCCTCCTCTTAAAACCTTTATCACAAGCAGAGCTCCCAAACAGTTGGGCCTCTCCTGCATTTTTAGTGGCTTTCATGATCTGACACTCTTCTAAGAGCTTCCTTCAGCACATGCCACATGGCCAATTCTCTCTGCAGGAGCTGCCCCCTGGGGACAGCCCCTCACTGCCCTGCTCAGTTCAAGAGGCAGGGAAGTGGGGCTGAGCAGCCCAGCCCCACACACAAGGTCCAAGAGCCCAAAGCAGTGGTCACTGACACACAGCAGCACCTGTGACACTGACACACCTGTCACACACCTGTGACCTCCTCCCCACTGATGTGTAAGCTCTGTCCCCCCCTTACCGCTTCACAGCTTTCTGAGCCAGCATCCTGTTGCCTGCCAGGAATGTGATGCCACCCAAAATGGCCAAGTACTTCAGAGTCTGGAACATGTTGAGCTGAGTCCAGTAGACATACATGAGTCCCAACATTGCTGGGAAAAAAATAAAAAACAGAGTCCATGGCTGAAACTGCATTTCAAAGACCAACCATTTGTCATCCTCAGAACAACTGTACTGCCAGGCCTAAGCATTTGGTTCCTATCTCATCTCTGAAGCTCTGAATGGCAGCTCTAAAGACCACACATTACTGCCAGGGAATGAAGACATCTGGGTCCCCATTCTGGAAAGAAAATGTGACACTGACAGCTTGCAACAAACCCTCCTGTGGCAGAGTTATGGACACACTACAGACATTAAGGACTATTAAAAAGAGGAGGATACTGTGGATTTCAGTAGGGGATATTAACCTCACACAGCTGTAAGGGCTTGCAGCTTTGTAAAGCTTCCAAGGAAACTGACTTGGACTGAGAAACATAGTGACATTTGGAAATCAATAGATTCAATGTTCTCCCAACCTGCTATGTTTTTGAAATTCTACCAAGACAGTAAATAACTGTAACCAAGGACACAATAAAATTGATGAAAAAATTTGCTTCAGCCAAAGAACCAGAAGTGCTTTTATGGGAAGAGCTTTAAAGAAAATATGTAGACTTTCACTGTTGAGAGTCCTGCAGGTCTCAATCCCCACAGAACCTCCCAGTCTCCAAGGATAAACATGCAATAAAGAAAGTGTGACCTCTGGAAATAAGAAGTTCTATTAAGTACAGATAAATGGAGTGAGAGAGGGGCCCGGATAATGACAGCTGTTATAAGCTGATGGCCAAAACAGGTTTATCACCATATTAACAATCATGAAAAGCAGGAAGGCAGATGGAAACAAGAGAACAAATGTTATGCTGTTATGTCATTAGAGTTAATAGACCACGAGCCCATTAACCACAGGCTCTTATCTGTAACTCCCAGGTGAGGAGGTCAAACAGCAGAAAGCCTCTGACACTTACCAGCATGCCCCATGTGAAAAACAATGGTGCTGGGAGCAAAGCTGAAGTTGGAGATGTTGGCACCTATCTTGATCCACTAAAAAGGAAAAGAAATTGGAGTTAAACAGCCTTGTAAACACAAGCTTTTGTTTTAAGCTTCCACATCTTTCAAGCCTATTTGTTTTAAGATCTTCAGTGAATCCAGTGTATTCTCTACAGAAGCACTTGCTTACTACTGCAAGAGGAGACAGCAGTAATTTTGCTAAAGGCAGCATTGTTGAGCTCCTTTAGTGGAAATGTCTCTTGCTACTTCTGACTGCCCTAATGGAGTTCCTCAAATATCTCAAACTGATGAGAGAGGACTGCTCCAAATTTAAATAGTGAAAAATAAAAAGACATTGCTATTTCTACCCAGTTGAATAAATTTCCATTTAAAAAAAAAGGGTAATGCTCTCATTTTGGACTCATCCAAAGAACAGCTATAGATACAAGATGTTTGCTCATAGTAACACTTTTAGTTTTTGACTACAAAAGATAAAGGCATGAAGGGTGGAAAAGAGGAGCAGCAACAATGAGTTTTTTCATTAAAGTGTCATCAACTTGTATATTGTGAACTCTATAGACCAGAGGACAAGACTGCCTGAATGCCAGCTTTCACTGAGGCTGGCTAATGGGAAATTACTGCTGGAATCAGTTTCATCTTCCAAATAAGGAATAATGTAACTTGTCTCAGTGAGATTTTTTATTGCATTAAGTTCAAAGCACTGACCTGATGATACAATGAGTAGCAGTGTATGTTTCAACTGCAGACACTCAAATGTCCATAAATGGGAATTCAATCTGATAGAATTAAGTACTACAGATTTTGTGATGGATTCATTACATGTGAGGCAGAGTAACTGCCTTTTTCCTGTGCAAGTCTAATGTTATTGTAACTTAATCTGCCCACTGTTATCCACCATCCCCAGCTGAAGCACACTGAAGAAACTCATCCACCTACTTCAACTTGGCAGCAGTGTTATTCTGCTTTGACCTTAACCTCAAAAAACCAAGCCAGACCAATGCTGTGCACTGACATCTGCTAGCTGTGACTCCAGCACTGCTGTGCCAGTCACCATTAACCAAGAGTTTTAGCAAGAAGTTGAGCTGTCCAACCTCCTAAGTGACTCTGACTGGATGGGAAAAAGTGTTGTTCTTCTGTGGCCCAGCTCACTCACCAAGATGAGCAGCAGAAGCAGCGGGGAGAGAACCAGCGCCGTGAACGTGTTGGAGACCACTGTGGGAGGCCTCTTCTCAGGCTCCCTGAAGAGGTGCTGCAAACAAACAAAACCAGCTCATGAGCAGGAGTGTTCCAGCAGAGCAGCTCCTCTGCTCCCAGGATAACCAGCTGCAGCCCCAGTGCTGCTCTCAGAGGTTCCTCTGGATGAGAGCCATTCTTCTTAAGGCAAAGACCGGCTCTTTAAAGCAGTGCCTATTCCAGTCTCTGCACGTTTGATTTCTTGCACGCACAGAATTGTTAGCTTGACATCAGCCCAGATGGCAGGAATGAAACAGAGACCTTTCTGTGGTGCTTACCTGGCCAAATTTTCATGTTTGAGTCCTTTCACTGACACCAGTTGCTCTCTCATAGCTAGAAGACACAGCTTTTTTATTCATACACCAGAGAACTCCCAACAAATTCATTTCCATTAAGAAGTAACTCTGGTCTTCCTTTAATTACATTACTTACAAATAAATTATGATGAGAACACATAACAGTAAGCTCTCCTCTCCACATATAATCTTGACTGTACCTGGATTTCAGGTTTGGGAACAAAGAGGTTCTTGGACTGGACTGTAGATGGTGCATCCTCTTCTGGGAATGTGATCACAACATCAGCCTGAAATGAAACAGTGCAGCTCCATGCACTTAGATCTAAATGTATAAAACCTGTTCCATTACTGTGCTCTACTTCTTTATTTGACAGTCTACAATTTACAAAGTTTATGAAGGAAATTGAGAAAAAGACACCATATTTTTTAAGAAGCAACCTCTCCTAAACAGGGGCAGTAATGTCATTCACCCATTATTAAGAATTGGACTTACTTCCAGCAGAGAAAGAACAGAGGTTAAACCTTGAGAGCCTGCTGTGAAATTGCAATCAAACCCATAAACCTTCTGAAGTTTCTGCACCACCGCATGATGAAATTAATGTTAATTTCTGTCTTGACTTAAAACTTGCAATGAACAGCAAACCTCAGAGCCCATAAATGGCCAAAAGCATTCTGGTTCACTAAAAAGAACAAAACATTTGAGCTTGTTGCTTCCAAGCCTGTACCATGCCCTCCTGTTAGACTGTCAGTAATGACAAAATCACATCACCCCACTTCCAGCTACATACCACATTCCAAAGGATTGGGTTTTCCAGAGTGGCATCTCCAATGATCAGGTAAAGAGTGTAGGTCCCAGAGGCAGAGTCAAATTCACTTTTTCTTTCAGAGGTATCCAGTTCAAATTTGTACACATTCTTGCTGTCTGGTTCTGCAACAAACACCACCTCCTGGCCAGTCTTTTGGTTGTGAAGTCGAACAAAAGTCTGCAAGGAAGATTGTAACATTCAAGGACTTTTCAGCCAGCATTCTACATTAAAAAAAAAAAAAAATCAGAAGTGTGCTTTTACAAGGCAGGCTATGTGCACTCAATCTGTGGAGTTAAATACAACACAATACCAGAGCCAGGAGAGGTTTCATTTAACAGACAGACAAAACAAATGAAGTGAATCTCCCATCTAGTGAGATCAGTGATCTTCACAGTACATGTCAGAAACATAAGGCTTCTCAAAACCTATGAAATCTTTTCAAGAGCAACTGTCACCTCAGATGCTTCATGATGGAACACCTTGGTAACACAGCAATGACAAAAATTGTCCTAACCTGGTGAGGGATGAGTTCAGCTCCACTGTTCACATCTATCAGCTGGAAGGATAAAGCAAAGTTCTGATGGCTGTCAGCAGTGAATGAGCCCTTGGCTTTGGCTGGGTAAGCTACCCTAGGAGGAAAAAAACCACACAGAACTGAGGTGATTTTCCAAGAGAAGGCCTGATGCTCAGAGAAACCAAGGCTCTAGTCTAGAGTCAGGGCTGCCCTTCCAGGATCACACACCCCACTCTGTTTTACCTGGTTGTTTTTGGTGCAATGCTCTGATCTTTATCCACAGTAGAAAGATCTACATTAGTAATCCCCACTTCTGTGGAAACTTTTACTTTCAGCTGCAACAAAACACAACAGAAAATTCTTCAGAGCACTCTACATACACCAGTTATGGTCAAGTTCACTGCAGATGCTTTAGCTCTTCTGTCCCTCTTCCCCAAAGAGGGTCTTACAACTAAGCCCAAGTCAGACCTAACCTGCACAAAAGGGTCTACAGCAATTTACCTTCTGGCAAAGCTCACTGACCCTGAGCCATCCCCTCCCTCCTGGCACAAGCAGCCAGCTCTGCAGACACCAACTTCTCAGGCATGCTGGCATGAGCTGTCCTTGAGAGAGCTGTTTTTAATGAAACAGTCCAACTACCTAGATCCAACTAGTTTTCCTTTTGAACTAGCAGAAACTAGCTATTAAAGATTACATCACAGATGATACTATTTCACACTGCCTGTGCATATGTCCTTCTACTTTCTGCACAGCAATTTGAGACGAGGTCTCCAGACAGGAACAGCTCTGCCTCTGTTGGCTCCTAAAACCCAGCAGGTTTCCGTTGATTTTGTTATCAGCAGGGAAGTGCCAAAGCATTCCTGCAGACCTGCACTTTGTCCAGCAAGCTTTCCTTCAGGGCCACAGCATTTACCCCTTTGTGCAGGGCAGCCAATAGGGCCCTGCCATTTATCTCCTCTGTGCTAAGTGCAGTATAAACCCCAAGCACAGAAATTATTTCCTGCCCTTTCCCCAGCCCCAAACCACAGCCCATTCAGGCACTGAGCCGAGTGGGTTTGAATGATTTCAATTCTTCTCTCAAACATAAGCAGTTACTGCAGTCTGTAGTTTTTAATTAGCACATTTGTTCTCACAGCTTATAAACGCTCCCCTAGAGAACTGAAGTTTCATTGCCAAGATATTTTTCATCTTATACTACATTTGTTATTACAGGTTTGCTCATGTGAACCAGCCCCACACCCTCAGCCCAAAAAATAGTTCACAGAGAACCTGTAGGAAAAATATGTAAAAACATTAACTAAACTCTTCAGGTCAGACTTCAACCACAATCATCTTGGCAGTTCCTTTACAACAAAGAGCATAATTTAAGAGGGAGGCTACCCCCAAAAATGGATCCATTAACATGCAGATGATTCAGGCTAACTTTAGCAAAGCCTTAACTTGTTCCAAGACAGGGGCCAAGAAAGATGGACTAATGAAATACTAATTTTAAAAAAGTTGTGTGGAGGCAACTCAGAGCTGCTGCACACAGCCCCTCCAACTGCTCAGTACACAAACATCTCTCAAATATTTTAATGCCAGGAAATGTAGTCTCTGCCTGAGTAATAACCCACTGGTTTAGCTCATTACTGTCAAAACGGTGGTGCATTAAGGACAATTAATGCTAATAACAGTAAGGAAAAAAGCAGCTCCCCAGCAGTCCTCCCCCGTAACAATGTGTCTTATTAGCAGCGGTTCCCACAAAGCTGCGGCGCTGATACATTCCTGCCCGTGCCTCCCTGTGCCAGCCCCAGCTTAAGCAGGACAATCCAGCCCCTTCTGACACCCCTGAGTGCCATTACTGCTCCACTGACAGAGTCAATTTGATGCTCAGACTAAAGGTCAGCAGTTGTGTCTTCCTCCACTCCAAGCTAAATATGTTGGAAGACTTGAAATGCTAATTGTTTCCTTAAGTAGGTGACTGAGGGCAAAAATGAACCCTGGGAATGGACCTCTTTAGAGAAGAGCATTCTCAGCTGTTGACACTGGGGTGACTACATGAACAGTCAGAGGTCACATTCCTCTCACTGTAACAAACTTGAGGAAAGGAAAACTCCAAATGTTTATATAAAACTGCTCATCAGAAAGATGTGGTCTAACAGCTTTTGCTGCCAAAAAAGGGCTGTGTATACATGAAAAGAAGACTTCATCTGCTTTGATCACTGCTTCTCCACTACAAAATCTTCACCATGTACAAGGTTTGGAAATGCCAAAACACCCCCTTGACTCTCTTCTAGGGCTCTACAGCTTATACAAACAGACAACAACAAATGCTCAGCTTCCACACATCAGGCAATCCCCAGACAACTGATAGCCAAGCCTTGAGATTTATGGGCTCAGCTCTGGAATGCTCTGAAGAACTACTAACACTTGGTAATAATTTCTGCATATCGACTTAGGGCTGCCATATAAACACTTCCACTGTTACCCTTTGTTCATATGCTGTCAGATCAGCATCTAAGTGATAAGACAGGTTTGAAATTTACACAAATCCCTTTTGATCATGTATTAATCTGGTTACTGGCCATAATCCTGAGTCAAAATCCAATGCATTACAGGAAAGCATGTGATAAAAATTCCATACAACTGGCAACATCTCTCACAAGTATAAATAAAAAGCTGTTTCAGTGAGTAGGCACAGAATGAAAATACATCAAAGAGCACACCCACCTCCACTTTGTTAGCAATAAATCGCTTATCTCCCTCTACACTGATAGAGAAATCATAATATCCACTAGCAGGTTTCACATTCATGAAGTTCAGCTCAAAGAAATCTCTGTAACAAAAAACCCCAAGGTGTTAAGAAGCCTCCAAATACACTACATTAAACAGGTAAACAAACACAGCACAAAAGTAACATTGCTAAGTGCAGCAGGAAAAGAACTCCTTAAAACTGACCAAAGTCAAAAGAACATTGTAATTTCCCACTCCCAGTCAAAAGAATAAACAAGAGAAATTCACCATCACCACCAAATGTGATCAGTCACTCTACACTAACAAAACACAACCACAGCATTTTGAGTTTTCTATCACAGAGACATCTCTCTGGTGGAAAAATACTTAGGGAAAAGTAAGTCCAACATTGCTTAAATAACACCTGTTTGCCTTTAATAATAATCTTATTTTCTTACCCAGAGAGAGTAAATGGTAGCTGCTGAAGGACAGTGGCTTTGCTAGACACAGACTTGGCTTGGTCAAGCTTTACAGAAACTTCAGTCAGTAGCTGAGACATAACATTGGTCACTTGCAGCTACGAGAGAAAAACCAGCATTTCTGTGAGACTTGTCCCAGAAGGAATGCAGGAGCACAGACAACCCGGTACCCCTCTGTGTCACACACCCAGAGCTCTCCCCTGCTCAGCATCCCAGACTCCCTTGTTCTTTCTAACACAACAGGGAAGGTGAAGAGCTGACTTCCACACCATGCCTTCTTGAGGCAGTGCCTGGTAAGCCCTGCTAAACCGAAATTCCTAAGAATCACTTCACAAAAGCACTAAAATCCCAGATCTGCTGGAGCCTGAGTCACAGAGCTAAAAGTGAAAGACATCAGCTTACACTTGCAGTCAGCCCAGAGCTCCAATACCACAGACTGAGCCAAGATTTGGGGCTAAGGCCTTACCCTGAGTACGGGCTGATGATGGGACACGGCCGCAGGCCCGTCAGGGACAACGATGACAGGCAAGTGGAAGCGGTTCTGGGACAAGGAACCCGCAGCACGAGCAACGCTGAAGGCCTCTGAGAGTGTCTCAAAGTTCTTCTTGCTAAAAATGGCATTCATCAGCTGGATAACTTGATCCTGAAAGAGGAAAAGCCAACCACATGTAAGCATCAGCAGCTTCCCACAACATTGCAAACTGGCTCAGTATTATGTTATTAATGAAAACACCATTCATAAAAGACTTTAATTTCCCATTTGCTTTAAAAACAGTTCAAATTATGAGGCAACCCAAAATTATCTACCTTGGAATTTCATATGCATTCTTATTCTTGGCTGGGAGGTCCCAGCCACAATGGCTGGAACTGTCTCAAGAACTTGGAAAAGCAGAATATGGATCTACCTCTGCAAATGAGGTGTTTTGGAGTAAAAAGATGTAATCAGCTCAACTACCCAGACTGCACGTGGCTGCAAAAAGACAATTTGGCTGCAAGAGCTGCACAATTGTCTTCATACAGTGGAGCAGAACCAGGCTTGATGTCCTGGCTGGGAAGGCCATGGAGCACAGAATCCCAATGGCTCTGGAAGGAGCCAGTCTAGGCCCTTGCAGGCTTATCCCCTTAGGCTCAGCAGTGTTCTCAAGCTAAGAGGATTAGCTTTAAAGCAGTACCACCAGGAGCACAGAGCCAGCTCTGGCTTTGGGATGTGCCAAAGCTAATTTGTTCTCTGCAAAGTAAGACTGGGACAGCATCCCCCCAGCTGATTTTGCAGGCTGACTCAGTAGGGTTAGGGCATCTGCACCACTCTCTGCAGGTTATTCATTACCCAGCTTCTTCCATCATTCCCTGCTAGTCTGGAAAACAGAGGGATTGACTGTACTTTGATCCAAGCCAAGGATTTCGGCCTAAATTCTAATGAGTACAATCAAAGACAATCCCAGGTAAAGCAATAAGGATACAACTTAGTGACCTGCAAAGAACACTTCTAAATGAAATCCACTGCATCTCAAATTTTCACTCTTCTGCTCGTACCAGTGAACACCAAACAACACCACAACCAGAGAAAGCATTGAGACAAATGCTACAAAACTCCTGCACAGTGCAAATCCTGCAGTGCTTTTCATGTCTGTGGAGGGCATGGCACTGCTCCAGACCCTAATCAGCAACTGACACTCTCACTGAAGTTGTGGGGGGAAAAAAAACAGGGAGTTATTTTTTCAAGTACTACATGTTATTTTTTAAAGACAGTTTTGTGGCATTCCAAAGGCACTCTCACCATTCAGCAGAGATAAAGTCTTAAGCCCCAACAGCAGCACTTCTGACAGCACAATTCTGAAAAAAAACGAAACAATTTCCCTTAATTGGTCTTTTTTTAAAGCATCATTTGGATGCTGACAGTTTGAATTGCACATGGCAGAATCACCACCTCAAAAATGACATCAAAATTACTTTGCATTAGTCTGTTTGGCAGCAGTGTGGAAAAGATCCAGGACTGAACTCAGATGTCTTACACTGGCTTGAGTCTTAACCCTGCCACTTTGGCTTGTGCTTTAGGGAGCTGCCATTCTCACTCCAAAGTACATCTAACTCCATTCACTTGTGGAAAAAAAAAATCAAGTGGATAGCTTGCAGAAATGATTTCTAGCTTAACCAAGATCAAAAGAAATTTCCAATAGTCTTTCATCTTAGACAAGTTTTTTCATCTGGATTTCTGCAGGCACATGGTAATGTTCTCTCTCTTTTGGGCACCCCAAACTGGGGTGACTGCATTTCCTCTCAGATAAATAGTATTTGCAAAACACCCTGAAATGCTGGAAAGTGCTACAAGTGCCAAATACCAGAACAAACTCTGAAACAAGGGTTTTTTTCAACACCTTGCCTCAATAAACAAAGAAAAACTAAGCTTCACTTGCAATTTCCTTCTGTACACTTGAAAAAGGAAAAAACCCAACAAATCCAGCCTGTGATCTTTAAGTTGGAATTTCCTCTTAGATTCTGTTTCCTAGCATTCCCTCCACAATGTCCCTTTTCACTGAGTGTGCTCAATACTTTTTCCAGTAGAAATTCTACCCAGTTACACCAGGCTCTGGCATTGCACCACAGGAACTGAGCAGATCCTTTTTGGGAGCTGGAGTGTGCAAGGAAGGAAAGGACAGGTACAGACCTCCTTTATTGCTGGCTCTGTACCCACATGGTCTGACAGCTTATAGGCAGCAGCAACAAACAGGGCAGTAGTCTCAATTCCTTCTTCAAACTGCAGGTAAACTCCACCCAGGTCATCCAAGCGAGCAACAAGATCCTGACAGAAAGAGTTACAGGAATTTAAATTGCATTCTAGTGCATCCACAGAAGTTAACTCTGCTGTTACGCCTGTAATCAAGAATTATCTGTATGGGATCAATGATATATTTTGTAATAGTTATTTAGAAACAGGAAGAAAGAAAATCCTCCAGCCTTTAGTGGATTTAATTATATGTAAACGTCAGGATTTTCTATGTTTCAGTCCTCTGTGAAACAGATAAAAGTCCAAGGAATTATCTGCTTGAAAGCCAAGCCACATCATGCGGGCAGACAATTAGCCAGGCTGGTTTTTCATTTAGCTTTTCACATTAATACATCTTTTAGTTCTAAAGCAATCTAGCAAATTTCTGAATAATTAGAGAGCACAGTGTGTTCCTACCTCAATCTCCTCAACAATGCTACTTAGATCTGCCTGCTGGGACAGGTAAGATGCCGTCTCCAAAGCCTGGATGGTTCTTAAACAAGAACAAACAAAACCAAACAAGTGTGTGATTATTCCTTCCTTAAAAGCCAAACATCATTTAAATCAAAGCAACTGCATCTTCTATTCTGAATGAAGTGTAAAACAGCTGTTCCTGCCTTCAGTTCACTCAAGAGAATGAATCTGAAGTGATTTAGTGTGAACCTAGCATTCATTACAGAATGTCACTTTAGCTGCATCAGCGCTGCAAGAAACTCAGACTCAAAGGCAGAGAAGAGAACAAAGGGATCCCTGCAGAGCACAGATCCCAGACCTGCTACTGAGGCTTCCAGGAATCCACTTTTTTTAGTCAACAAAGCAAGTTTTAAAGTTTCCCTTTCTTCCCCAGCCTTTAAGGGACATTCTGTTCTCGTCTCAGAGTGAAACAAATTTTTTGGAGATAAATGCCAAGATTCCTTCAGCTTACTGGGACATATTTTCCAGCTCACAGTGCAGGCACCCCAAACTACAAACAGGGCTGAGAAAGAGCATTAAGTCTGCTGCCACCATAAATGACAGAGAACCATAGTTAGGTATAAAGTAAAAATTCTGTTGTCAATCCTTTTAAGAGGAGGCTTTTTTGGGATACCACCCCTTTACTGATCATTATCCTTGAACTAAACTTAATTATATAATTAATTTATAGTTAATTCATAAAATCATGCAAAAATAGCCCCAAAACATATATTTCCTTCCCCCCGAGGAACAATAATGAACTGGACAAATACACCAAATGAAAACACAGCACCTACTCTACTACATTGATATTACAAATACTAAGCATTAAAACAGTCTTTAATTCAAAACCCGGCTGCCTGGAGGGTAAACACGCGAGTCCCTCCTGTCTGAGACTCACGCCAGCACGCTCTCTTCCTTGCTGAGACGAGCAGTGAGAGCACTCAGGGCTTCCTGGGATGCCAAAGGAAGGCCAAAGCCACTCAGGGCACCAACAGCATGGAAGATCTGGGTGACTGAGGAATCCTCACTGACAGCTGCCAGCAGCAGCTCCCTGGTCTCATTTGAAATGGTGACCTGAGGAAGAGCACAGAGAACACAGGGATTGACATTTGAAAAAACATGGCCTTCAAATCACCACTGATTCCCTCCTGGAGCAACACTGGATTGGTGAACTACTATAAGCTTCTGGGAAAAATCCATTTATCATTCATCACCTTTCAGTTTAATTGATTAGATCCTTAAGTTTTGCTGTCAACCATCAATTAGTCAGGATAATCCATTCAGATGTATCCTGGTAACCTGCTACTGCTTTTCATGTGGCATCACCTCATTGTGTAGTAGCCAGGGGTACTGATGACAAAGAGGGCTTGGATAACCCCCCCCAGTTCAGCAAGGGTGGTCTGCATCTGTATCCAGCAGTGTTCCAACACCCAAACAGTCTGTCCTCCACACGGAGCTTCTAATTGACACAGTCCTGAGAATTCTAACAAAATGTGCTGCCTTTTTTCTTACCCATCAGTGTTTAATTAAAAAACATCCCTCAGAATTACCCTGGACCAAATCCTTGTGTTATATATTTACACTTTTCCTTGTGTAGAGCATGCCCAAATATTTCTTTACCTAAGGCACAACAGAGAACAATCCACTAAAAGAAAGTAAAAGTCATGCATAAAACAAACCCAAGAAAAATATCAAGGCAAGTATTTCCTTGGTAATATCTGTCTGCAGAACTCAGGGCTCCAGACTCACCTCACAGCCTGACAGGACCTGGATGGACTGGGCAGCATAAAAGAGGGATTCAACACTGCTGGAGTCCACATGAGATTTGATGAACTTGCATGCAGCCTGTGGAGAAACAGGAGTTAACTTAAACCACTGAGAGGAGATTTAAATTATTCTCTAAGACAATTCCATGAACACTGTGCATTTTTATACCCCCCAGATCCTACTCTGCCAAGTGCTACACAGGAACAAGGGTTGTTCCTCCTAAAAGACATAAGGAATTTTCACGTAAGCTCTACTGCAACCATAATTCAAACATGAATTGAATATAATTATAAAGCCTATCAAAACTAAAGTCTAACAAGTGTATGTAGTACAGCAAATCTTCCAGGATAGAGCACAGATGAACAGAAATTCTGTAGGTGAGCTTCCTTTCCAGCTATATATCACACTATCATTAATGGATACAAATACAGAATTTCAAAGAGCCCAGAGAGAAAAGTGGGGCAAGCAGGCAGAGCATAAAGGCAAGCAATAGGACTGGTTGTTAATTTGCATTAACTGACAGCTGGATAGATGGATCACTGGGATGCATTTTAACCAGAAAATAACCAAGAATTTAACTGCTCATACATAAATCACAGGGCTTTGAGTATGTGGAGCACAGGCCTTTACAAGCAGGACAGGACTGCATTATCTAGGAATATTCCTAGACTTTCTCCTGGCTGAGGAGGATCAGGTTAGAGATCACTTACTCAAACCTGACACCCTCACATAAATCCACAGGCCCCAATGGGATGCAGCCACAAGAGCTCTGGGAGCTGGCAAATGTTATTGCTAAGCCATTCTCCATCATCTTCGGAAGCTCATGGAAAACAGGAGGTGCCTGAGGACTGCAGGAAAGCCAGTGTCACTTCAGTCTTCACACAGGGCAAGGAAGAGGATGCTGGGAACCACAGGCCAGTCAGCCTCACCTCCAGCCCTGGGAAGGTGTTGGAACAGCTCATCCTGGCTCTCATCTCAAAACGTGGAGGAAAAGCAGGTGATGAGGAGCAGCCAACACAGATTCACCAAGGGGAAATCATGCTTAACCAATGGGACAGCCTTCCAGGAGATGAGCCTGGAGGTCCTGCTGGACAGCAAGCTGTCCATGAGCCAGCAGAGTGCTCTGGGGGGCAAGTAGGCCAGTGGCATCCTGGGGTGCACTGGGAAGAGCACTGCCAGCAGGTCAGGGACATGATCCTGCCCCTCTACTCAGCCCTGCTGAGGCACATCTGGAGTGCTGTGTCAGTGCTGGGCTCCCCAGCTCACGACAGACAAGGACATACTGGAGGGCTGTGAAGATGATGAGGGACTGGGGCACCTCTCAGGAGGGAAGGCTGAGGGAGCTGGGACTGTTCAGCCTCAAGGGGAGTTTATCAGTGCACACAAACACCTTAAGGGTGGATCATTCCACAACAGATGTTCAAGTGTTTATAGCTATTATTTTTACTACCCCTACCTTTTAAATAGCCCCACCCTGTGAGGAGGTGCACTGTGGAGGAGAAAAGTCTCACCACAAACCTCGAGAAATAAATAAATAAGTAAATAATTAAATACTGTTTTCCTGCAGAAGCAAAGGCTGTGCTATCACTGCCAGAACTAGGAACTGATAAAAAATCCAGCCACAATGACACAAAGGAGAGCAGCAATTTTTAGTGTAGCCCACAGGTGACCAGGAACTGGCCACAGCAAGGGGTGCACCAAGCTGAACCCCATCTTCAGGAGCCTCACAGTTAATGGCTTATGTGCAGACTCAAGGAGAAACCACGACCAAAGGGTTTAGAACCCCGGTACTGGATGAGTCTATGAGGAAAGAACAAATTTCTATTTACAGTTCACATGCATGTGAGGAGGCTGTTACGAGCACAGCCTGCAATATTTAAACTAAGAAATGCTTAGAGACACAGCACGGCGAGAATTATATTAATGCCACCAGCCTTAAAATTATATAATTAACTCTATATAAAAATAGCACTGCCCGAATTCAGTACTTGAACTGAAACAAACTAATAGGAACTCTATTTAACAGTACAGGGCACCAAATGTGCCACAGGCAGAGAACTTATTCACAAGGCAGTTAAACAAATTGATAGCCACAGTAACATCACAACGGGCCATGGAGGAGCGAGCCCTGAAGGCACCATTTACAGGCAGTGAGTGTTAGCAAGCCAGAGCCACGTTACTGCCCGGACAAAGATGCAATTTATCCAAATAACACAGGAGAGTCGCCAATTCTCAGTCATACTCCGGTACTTACTAAGGATATAACGCACGTAGGTTTTACATTTCTCACACGGCCCTGTCCAAGCAGAGCTCTCTCTGTAAACTCATATTACATTAATAAGTCGTCTTCCACTGCTATGCAGCAGCCCCTCAGATAGCGACAGCCGAGCCCTCCCCGCTCACCTTTTCGTCCGCTACCCGCACCCCGAGGCTGCTGAGCCCCACGATGGAGTAGTAGGCGGCCCGCACGTCGGTGAAGGGCCGCTCCAGCACCGCCCGCAGCCACGCCAGGTCGCGGGCAGTGAGACGATGGCTGGGGACAAGGGCCTGGGCACCGGCAAGGAGAAGCAGGAAGCTGAGCGCCGCCTCCGGACGCAGCCTCGGGCCTGCGGAGAAATAAAAGCGTTACCCCGCGTCCCCCCATCCCCACGGTACCTACACCGGCCCCGGCCCTGCCGCCCTCGCCTCACCCGGCGCCGCCATGATGCCGCCCCCTCCCGCGCCACGGCGCCGCTTCCGCCCCACGCCCCGGCACGCACCATCATGCCATGGGGGGGGGTGAGAGGGACGGCGCATTATGCGAGGGTCCCTCAGTTCCACTGCTGTCCGCTACGACAACCGAGAAACTGTGAACGAGAGTGACGCGAGCCCGGCGGGCGAGGCAGCGGGCGGGGAGCGGGCGGCGGCGGGGTCGCCAGGCCACGGGAAGAAGTGACTCCCCCGGCTGGCGGGAGTGGTACGGGCCTCCCGGCGGGCCTCGGGGGCGGCCCCTGGCGGGGATGTGGGCTGCGCTGATTGGCCAGGGCGCCTTAAAGGGGCCGCGGTGGGAAGGCGCCCGGGAGATGCGGCCGTGCCAGGTTCTGTCGCCATGCGGTGCCATGCCATGCCATGCCATGCCATGCCATGCCATGCCATGCCATGCCATGCCATGCCATGCCCCAGTACTCTCACGCTGTGTGCAGCCGTGCCGTGCCGTGTCGCACCGTGTAACGCTGTCTGACGCTGTGCCCCGCCGTGCCCTGCCTGCTGTGGCACGCTGACACCGAGCCCCCCGAGGTCTCAGTGGGGGTTTGGGTCAGACTTGCAGGTTTTTCAGCTGTGGATCAGTGGCTGGTGAGGCACGCAGCGTTCCCGTGGCCGTGGCCGTGCCCGTGCCCGCGCCCGTGCCCGTGCNCGTGCCCGTGCCCGTGGCCGTGGCCGTGCCCGTGCCCGTGCCCGTGCCCGTGCCTGTGCCCGTGGCTGTGCCCGTGGCTGTGCCCGTGCCCGTGGCTGTGCCCGTGGCTGTGCCCGTGGTGGTGCCCGTGCCTGTGCCCGTGCCCGTGGCTGTGCCTGTGCCCGTGGCGGTGCCCGTGCCTGTGCCCGTGCCCGTGCCCGTGGCTGTGCCCGTGGCCGTGCCCGTGGCCGTGCCGGGATGGAGCGGCTGCGCCATGGCCCCGGCTCGCTCGGTGATGCGCTGAACCCGCTGGTGTTCGGGTGGGACAGCGGGAGAAGGTTCCTCCGGAGGGTGTCGGGCACCGACAGCTCCGCAGGGAACGGTCCCGGCCGCAGCCTGACAGAGCTCCAGGAGCGTTTGGACACCGCTCTCAGGCACAGGGTGGCATGGTTGGGGTGACCTGTGCACAGCCAGGACTTGGACTCCGTGATGCTCATGGGTCACTTCCAACTCACAGTATTCTAATCTATGTTCTATCCTAATTCTGTGATCCCAATCTTTTGTCTTAAGGAAAAGAGGAATGGGCTGTCTGACCGGGAGCTACCAGGAGTGAGGTCAGGGAACTGAACAGTAGCTGAGGAAAAGGTGATTTTGGGAGATCACAACCACTGACTCATTGACCGCCTACTCCAAAGGGACCCCAGACTCAAACGGAGGGAAGAACCCTGCCTGTGGAGAGTTGGCATGAATTAGCATGTGACATGAGAGATAGAACTAGCAAGTAGGGGATTGAGTACTAATTAATGAAAAGTTCTGTAATTTGCAACCAGCTATTTGCTAATAGCTTTGTTGAAATGTACAAATAATGTAAAGTCTTGATGAGCAGGGAGCCAGCCTTTTGTGGGTTATCACCCAGCTCCCTACTTTGTGCAAATTAGAAAAAAATCCCCAAAATGCCTCCCCTTGGTGTGTGAATTGGTGCTGCACACCGGGGAACAAGCCCATGCTTGGGACACCAATCCTGTGCCACAGGCCATGTAGTGCTGTTCATTTCTTCCCCCTTGTTTTTCCTTAAGTACCAAATAAAAAGGGACAAAAAAGCAAGTGTAATGTTAAGCCCCAGCTCTGCTGGGCAAAACCCAAACCTCTAGTTTAACCAAGCTGGATTTCCTGTGGGAATAAATAGCAGTGATTATTTCAGATGACCCTTGGGAATGGCCATGGCCACACTATCAGTGTCCTGGGGTTCCTTCAGTGAAGCAATGTACAAATCAAGGTGCAAAATGGCTTTTTCCCTGTGAGCCCCTGGGGATGGGCAGATGGGCCTCCGTGTCCCTGTCCCCACAGGGGACACAGCAAGCCATGGGTGACAGACACCCGTCCCACTGCTCACTGTCCTCCTTGAAGGCCCCAAAATTTGGGGAAAAGGGCTGTGCTTCCTCCTGCAGAGGGCACTGGGAACTTGTTCTTTTTACTTTCTGGGAAAGATCCCCTGGAGCCGGTGCAGCTCCCACTTCCACACCCATCCTGCTGCCTCTGCTCGCCCTGGCTCTGGGGACACCTGGTGTGACATGGACAGGGCTCTTGGGGCAAAAGCCAGGAACCACAGAGCTGCTTACCATGGAAAAGCCACTGCTGAGAAATCAGCCTGCCCTGCTCTGCCCCTGCTTCTCCCTCTGTGCCAGAGTGATGATGAGATGTCAGCTCTGGAAGGGCTCCCTGGTAGTTTCTAAATGCCAGCCAAGATGTGCTGCCCACAGGTTGGTTTCCACAGTGCTGAACCACCAATCTCACCTAAATCCCCCAATTATTGAGCCTGAACATGTTTGAGACAACAGGAGATGCTCACAGCTTTGGGCATCTGCCATGCTGAGGATGCTCCCTTGCACTGGGTTACTCCTGTCCTGCTCTCCCTTGGGAGATGTAGCTCCTCTGAAGTGCAAAATCCTGTTGCTGTAGCTTTCCTGGGGGAAGGAAGAACATGTCCTGCATAAGTGTGTCTGATTTTACTGTCCTGTCTGAGAAAACGCTTTCGCTTTGCCGGGTTGGGTTTGTGTCACCTCACATTTTGCAGTAACCAAATGACACATTTTGGCCATCTGAGATAGCATTTCCCATTCCGTTGCCCTTCCTGGTGAGAAACTGGGCTGAGGGGAAGGTGATTTGCCCAGAACTGGAGCAAAGCCAAACTAAAATTAACTCAAAATCTTTTGTGAGATGCTATTTCTCTTCAATTCAAGCTATCAGGTGAGTCTTTGGCCTCACCCTATTCTAGTCCATATCAGGAAATGGCCACACAATCCCCAGGGGTGCTGGGACCTCTCTGGGAGGCTGCAGGGTGGCTGACCCCACCACTGCCCTGGGGGAAGGATCCTCAGGGGCCATGGGGAGCCTGGCTGGCTCCAGTGCCTTCTCCCAGGGCTGAAACACTCCACATGCACCAGCCCAGCCTCAAGAGGAGGCTGGAAACTCCCAGCCAAATTCTTCTGCTATGACAGATGGAAATGGGACATTTCCTTTTTTTTTTTTTGACATAAGAGAAAAAAAAAGCTAAAGGCCATTTGTGCAATTAAGAACCTAAAACATGGATTTTATTTCGATGTAATGGGATGGTTATTGCATATGAAAGGAGAGCCAGATGGTTGTTAAAACCACATTTACTAAGTTCTAATAACTGTGAATTTGACCTGCAGCCCATCAAGAGCTGCAATCCCTCATTATAAAATAGCTTGGGAGTGTCACCCCCAGATGCTCTGGCTGGTCCTTGCTGGGACCTCTGGACACAGCAGCACTCACAGGAGCTCAGGGCAGGATTTGCCCTCGTGGCACAGCCCTGCAGCCACGGGGTGTCTTGCCTGTCTCTGCTTGAGCTTCAGTAGGTTGGTGCTGGTGACAGGGACAGAGGGATGGGGAGGGGTGGAATACGTCTGCCAGCTTGGGGAGAAGGGCCAGGGCCCCTCCATGGGGTGCAGGGCAGTGCAAAGTCCCTGCACACCCAGGGCAGAGCTCTCCTCTGCTGTTCCACCTGGTGCTGGGGGGCCTGGGGGAGGGAGCAGTGAGAGTGAAGGACGGGGAGTGGAGAATGGTGGGTGGAATGTGGAGGGTAGAAGATGGAGGATGGAAGGTGAAGGGTGGAGGGTGGAAAGTTGAGGCTGGAGGGTGTAGAATAGGTAGAGCATAGAGGAGGACTGGGAAGAAGCTGGGGTGTGACTCCCTCTCCCCCTGTGGGAACCCTAAACTTGTGCAGGCAGGGAAGGAATGGGGTGAGTCTGTGGAGGGAAGTGCAGGTCTCATCCCCCACTGCCTCCCAACACCTGCTGCACACAATGCACAGGATCCAGGCAGCTCCTTCCCTGCAGCAGCCCTTGCACAGCACCAGCTCCTGCAGCACCTCTGGGCTGGATCTGGCCCCTGGGCATTCAAGGGGAGCCCAGGACACGCAGGGCAGTGAGCCCCCAGACCGGTGGGCTGTCATCCCTCCCCCCAGCTCTGCCTGCCAGCAGTGCAGCTGGCCTTCCTTCTTTGGTAAAGATTCCAACAATTCCCTTTTTAGGCTTAATACCACCAGTGCTGGGAAGGAGCAGGAGCCAGTTCCCCAGCCCAGCTTTGAGCGGAGGGGCTGTCTGCAGGGAAACAGTCCCTGCTCTAAATGCCTGCAGAGGGCTTTCCAAGACAGCCCTTCTCCACGACTCTCTGTGCCTGGCAGCTCCTGCCCTGCTGCAGAGGCACCCCTGGTCCCTACTCAGCTATCAGCTGCCCAACCTGCCTTCCCAGGACCACACCTCACCCAGCCAGCAGGAAGGTATTCTTGTGCTGGCAGGGGTCTGCTTTCCTTATTACTGCTCCTGGAAAGCTCTCCCTGATGAATCCCAGCTGGGAGACTTTTTTTTTTTCCCTAGGTCTTATTGAATTGTTGGTATGGATTTCTCTGCAGAGCCATTTGTCCTCCCCTTCCCATCCCACTCTGTGCCCCACCGAGACCCCTTGCCAGGTTGCCTGGACCCAGACCCAAACCCATCCCATCCCCTGGGAGCACTGGCTGCTGAGAGCTCTCCCAGTTAGCCCAGTCCCTCCAGGAGCAGGCAGCTGGCAGGGCTGGGGCTGGCAGTGTCTCCAGCATTCCATGCCATCCTGACAGCATTCCCAGGAAGCAGCCTCCATGTGATCTCCTGCAGCGTCATCTCCTGTTGACAAAGGGATTTATTGGTCTCCTCCTGCTCTGTGCCCCCCCAGTGATGAGACCTGTATCCCAGCACTGCCCAGCCCTGGACAGGAGGATGGATGGGAGCTGGGAGTGGGATGGGTTCGTTTGCATCATTCCCATGTTGAAACTCTCCTGTTTTCTTGGGATGACGTCAGATCTGGGCTCCTTGGCTGGATTCCCTCTGCAGGAGGGAACACCCACAACTCCCGCTGTTGCCTCCTCTGGGGATGTGCAAGCAGCCCAAAGTAGTGCCCCTGACGTGGGGAAGATTTGCCCACCTTCCCTCCACATCCCATGGGAGCAGTGGCAGGGCAGGCTTATGGGCACTGTTGGAAACTCATCCCAGCAAACCCCTCCCCAGATGCGCTGGAAATCCAGAGGTTTTGGAGCCGGAAGCCCTCTAAGAGGTAATGCTGGGGTTTGTGCTGGGTCCACTGAAACTCTGGGAGCAGCAGCTGCCAAGACACAGCTCAGCACAGAGTTCCTGCAGGGCCGTGGGTACCACTGCTGAGCAGCTCCAGGACTCCCTCCATCCTCCACACTGCTGGAAACAAGGAGTGGTAGGAGATATTCCCTGCTCCTAGAGCACTTCTAAGTAATGAAATCTCCAAGGGTAAGAGACTCTGGCACATCTGTCTTCAAAAGCCTTTTAGAGAGCTCTGCTTGGCAAGCAAGGAAGGTGAACAGCGATGGTTCAGCGTGGGCTCTGTGTCCAAGGTGCTGCTGTATCACTGGGGGTGAGGCTTGTCAGCCCGGGGAATAGCAGGGCATCACCAGGATGGGGCTGGAACCGTCAGCATGGAGAAGTGTGGGATATTTGAGTCTGAGGTCCTCTCTCTGTTGTGGAGGAGAATAAAGTTACCACTACCCCTTGCACTGCCTCCCGCAGCGGGTGGGCAGGTTCTTCCTTCCCAGTGTGCTCCTGATGGCCTCAGAGCAGGGACACAGGCAAGTCCCCAGCAAAGGTTTGGTGGTGACACAAAGGTAGCAGCCAGCTAGGGAAAGTGTGGGAAATCTAGAAAGCAAAGGACATCAGAAAGGCTGAGAATTACAAAACACTACTGTGTGAGTCAAGAAGAAATTGGATACAATTGCTGCTGCAAGGACAAGAACAATGACTGGGTTTTTATGTTGAGCAAAAGTGAAGATGTGAAAAAAGCAGAAAATTGTGCTTAGCTAGATAGGAGGGAGTGTTAAGCTTAATAATAAATTATTGTGTATTGTTTTTATGCTGTACAAGAAGACTATTGTTAAAATAACTTCACGTGTGCTCTTTTATGATTTGCTAAAGTAAAATGTCTGTTATATTTTTGGAGTAGTTTATTGGCTAAGAAGATTCATAAAAAAGGCCTTGTAACGAAGCTAAAACTTTGTAGTGCTTATTTGCTTAGATTATATTATCTCTTATGTCTCTCGCTTAATTTTGTATAAAATAAAAATGATAGAATAAAAATTCTACATCTGCAACTCTTGCAGTACCCATCCCATTTGTGACACAAAAGAAGCCAACAGAAAGGATAGGGTGCTGTGCTCCCAGGGCTGAGTGACTGCAGAAGACCCTTTCCTTGGCTTTGTCAGTGTGTGAGTGTGCCTGGATGGTCCTGATGGACATGGGGCTGCCACAAAACCCCTCCATGTGGTAGAAATCCCAGCTTGGCTGATAATATTTCCCTTCTGCTCCAGCTTTGCTCAAGTCCCTAACTAAGAAGAAAGGCCCCAGGGAGCACTCAGAAAAACTGTTAAAAACAATTTAAAATAAATCAAACCAAATAAATGCAGAGAGATTGAAGAAATACATCCTGCCTGCACAAGTCCCAGCCTCCAGTGCTGCCTGTGCTGGTGCTGCTGGCATGGCAGCCAAGGCTGTGGCACAGAGGTCCTAAAATTTCTGAGCCCATGCAGGAGCAGTCACCCAGAGGTTTCTTCCTCTCCTGGCTGGATGAGGCTGTCCCTGCCCCCCAGCTGTCTGCAGGCAGGGAAGCAACAGGCAATTCTTTGCACCAGACCCATAGAGGTGCAGCACTGAATTTCTCAAAAAGACCTTAGGATTGGGATCCGGCTGAAGGAGATGGATAATTTGGGGCTGGAGCAGCAGCAGGGGTGTAAATCAGCGTGGCTGTCATGCAGCTGTGCCCGACTTGGCCCTGCTGGAATGGAGCTGGCTGATGGGTTCTTCTGCTCCCTCCCACCCCACTGTCCGGGGGGACACGCTGCTCCTGCCCTGCAGCCGGCAGGATGAAGCTGATTCCTGACTGTTTTAGCAACTGCAAGTATTAGGTTCCGTTTCCTTTGATTCCCCGTGTTGGGTTTGCTCTCCTACTTCATAAATATTCAACCACCAGATGCTTGAAAAAGCGTCGGTGGGCGCGGCGCCCGCGGTCCCGGCCGCGTCCCGCCGGGATCCATCCCCGAGGACAAGGCGCGGGGCAGCGCCAGGGCCAAGGCCGGCAGCTCGTAAACAACCGCGGTGCCGAAACGCGCTCCCCCAGCCTGCGGTACCCGGCGCGGGATGTGAGACAGCTGGAGGGGCCGCAGGCTGGGAGCTTGGTGCCCTAAACCGCAGGGATGGCTCTGGAGGGACATCCCCAGAGAGCAATGGGGATGCAGCTGCTCCCTGGGAATCCAGGTTTTGTGGGCACTTGCTTCCCCGAGCGCACTGCCGCCTCCCTCAGGCTGCTGTCCAAGAGGGAAACCCAAAGGGTTCCTCAGGGTCTAGGGGGGTGATGGAGTTACAGGGAGACATTTTGCACGGAGACTGATGTTTTCCTGCTCCCTTTCCCCCATGGGTAGGGGCAGCATCACCCACCTCATGTGCCCACTCAACTTGTCACCAACTGGGGGCACACCTGCACCACCAGCACCGAGTCTGCAAAGCTCAGGGGTGCTGGGCACCCTCACTGATGGCTTAGCCAGAGTTGAAGGGATCATAGGGAGAGAAAAAAGGGGAAAAAATGAAACCTCAACCCCCTGCATTACAAAGAGTTCCCTGTTAAGCAGGGCAGCGCCCTGGTGACATCAGCACCGAGGTTGGGTGGCAGCTTCAGAGCAAGAGGTGTCAGGAGGGTGCAGGGCTGGGGAGGGGGGAGCACAGCAGTCCTCCCCAAGCTCCCCCAGTGCCTGGGCAATCCTACAAAGCCCAGCTCCTGCTTAGTATTCCCCTTTCTTGCCAAAATCAGTCCGGAGCATGTCAGCATGCTGTCATGTAAGGAATCTCATTTTGGAGAGGCTTTTTCTCTCTCATTTTGCCTTCGACACAAACCAGACACAGCCTCACTTTATTGGGTGTGAGGGCAGGGCTGCCCACATCCGGCCTTCCTCCACTCCCTCCCCAAAACCATGCTGGAGTGGAGTTGGAGGACTCACACTGTTTGTCTGGGATACTTTTTCTGTGCACAGATGTGCTCGTGTGCAGGACCCCCTTGTTGTGCTGTGGAAGCCCTGCATGGAAGCCATGGGAGAAAGAGCCAAACTGCTCCGTGAGGTGGCTTTGGGGCTGCTCAGGTGCTGCCTGCTGAGCCCTGGCGTCAGGCAAACCCTGGATGTGTGGGATGCAGCATCTTCCCTCTGCTGCATTATTTTGAGGACTGACAGCCAATTCCCAGAAGAGCAGTGCTCCCCACAAAGCCCCAGGAGATACTTGTTCCCTCCTCTTCTAACCCCCACCAGCCCAAAGCCCCTCAGCAAGGCCATGGTCTCTGCACATTCCTTCCCCTCTTATTCCAGGTGACTGCACAGACCCCAGAGCCCCTTACCTGCCTGACCCCAGGGCTCAGCTCCAGTGCTCTGGGGATGGATAGTGATGGACAAGTCCTGGCCTAGATTCCCCATGCCCCTCTCAGCCCCCCCCCATCAAAACAGGCGTTTCCCTCCTCTGAATAACTCCCTGTGACTCCCTGGGCAGGCAGGGAGCAGCTCCCCTTGGCCCTGCATGCAGAGCAATGGTGATCAGCAAGGTAATTAATTGGTTTGGGTGGCATTTATGCCTGCTTTGCACACCTGATGTCATCCTTACTTTCTGAGAGGTTTGGCCTGGGAAGCAAGAATAATCTGCTTGGGTCAGTGAAGGATGAAACCCTCTGTCCACCTGCAGTCCTACACAGGTAGTTTTGGAGCTGGGGGCTCCAGCCAGATGTGCAGAATTTGCCTAAAAAGGGCTGTGAGAGCCAGCAAGCTGTGATGCCCCTGCAAGACTGGCTCAGTGCTGAGGGGCTCCAGTTCCAGCTGTCTCCACACAGGGAAAGCTGCCCTGCTGCCATGAGGAAGCTGGGGCTTCCCAAGAGAGCTCAGCCCCAAAATCAAATGGGGGCTTTGCAAGGCTGCTCCCAGAAGGTGCCTGAATCCCACCTGAGTCCTCTTCCACTCCTGCTTCAGTGGCCAGTACCAGCTGGGACTGGGAGTTCTGTCCCCATCACTGTGTGGGACCAGAGAGGTGGTGCATGGCAAGTCCACAAAGAGCTCTGAGGCACATGGTGTGGTTTTTGGGGTTGTCCTGTGCAGGGCCAGGAGCTGGGCTCTATGATCCCTGTGGGTCTGTTCCAGCTCAGGATATTCCATGATTCTATGATGGTTGTCTCCAATTTTACCTGCAGTAACCTGGGAGTAGCTGCTGCCTCTTCTAGGTTTACAGCTCATTCTTACAATATGTTGCAGTCTGCATCATGCAAGACAGAGATGTTGGAGAACATTTTGGGTGCAAAGACTCTTGCACCCAGTGAAGTATCCTGTCAGCAATGCCAAGTCTGGACCTGATCTCTGCTGGGTCTGGTCCTGAATGCCCCGTGGACTAACAGGGAGCTGAGGCAGCAGATCCCCTCTGCACAACATCCAGCACCTCTGCTCCCTCCTGTGCTCCTGCACCAGCCCAGCCACCCCTGACCTCACCTTTCCCCATCTGCAGCACTAGCCAAAGGTGTCCTGAGCAGGTTCTGCATCCCAGGGAGAGAACAGCCTCCTTTCCAAAGATTCCTGGTCCATATGGAACACAGCTTTGCAAAGGCACAAGAATTTGTTCAAGAGTTCACTGCAGTTTAAAATGAGTTTGTCTCAGACGCACCCTCTGTGATGCTGTTCCATCCTAACTCACATCAAATCATCGCTGGACATTTATTGTTTCTGGGCATGCTCCAGTTCCTCCAGGAGGCAGCAATAAGAGGGCCCCTCACCTCCTTTTTCTCCTGCCATCCCCAGACTCAGTCCCAGCCCCCCCTAATTTTCCATCCCTCAAAGCCTCCAAACTCAACACCCCCAAAGCCCCCAAGGAGGAGCTGGGCTGGATCATGTCCCAGAAGGGTGAGGGCTCTCCATGCAGCTGGGGCAACCAGTCCAGACTGTGGAGCTCAGCCTGGGTGGTGGCAACAAGAGGGTGAGCAGAGTGGAAGGGCTGGCTGGGAGCAGAGTACTGCAGTGTGGGGAGACAGAGCAGGAGAGGGGGGGCAGGAGAATGCCAGGATGCCCCTGACCAGTGGTTGATGCTCCCTGCTGCAGCCTCAGGATAGGGTTTCCAGTACAAACACTTGGAGGTTTTCTCTCCAAGTTTTTGTTCCAAGACTAATTTCTCAATATTCGTTTAGGGAGTCTGCCTTTCTGTGGGTGTAAATCTGTGTACCTCCACCACCTCGGAGAGGCCCATGCTGATTGATATCAGCTGAGATGCTGACCCCAAATTTGCAGTTTGCACAAATGTTCCTGCCAATAAAACTGTTATTTAAAGTATTCAGAGAAAGTGAACCCAGGAGGCATGTGAACATGGTCCAAACAAATCTAATTAAAGCTTTCATCCAGAAAATTCTTCCTTACTATAGAACAAAAATCCACACATTAATACTTGTCCTCACTTCACTGGGGCTAAAAAACTCAGTTTGGAAGCCTAGGATAAATGAAATTTGTGCTGGGCTGAGCACTTACAAACTCTGCTGGCTCCAGGACACCTAAGAGCTCCCCGTTGGTCTCCTGCATCCCCATCCTTACAGTACCTTCTGGATGGCTCTTAGCTTTGTGGAGAAGCTCATTGCTTAATTCAGACAGTCCAGCTGGGCTGCTGCATGTGCTGGGGAAGCAGCTAAGGAAACATCCCGGCAGGGGCTGATGGCAGCCAGGGAGGACAGAGGTACCAGCATCAGAGGAGCCACCAGCTTGCAGAAACATTGTGGAGCTGATCCAGATGTTGCACCCTGGCTGTTCCAGTGGCTGGGGTGCTGGCTTTGGGCAGGTCATGTCTTATTTTAATCTGCACAACGATCACAGTAGACCCACGCGGGAGCAGCCGCTGACCCCGTCCTTGCAGCAGCGTTTCGGAGGGCTCCGTGCTCTCCACGTACTCCCCAGTACACTGATTATCCCAGGGCACACAGGCAGGGCTCTTTCCTAGGGGCATCACTCCCAGGAACTCCTGCCACATCCTATGGGAACACTGTGCTGGTGCCTCTGATGGCTCCAAGTGGGGGCCAGGCACCAGCTCTGCAGGACACGTGTCTGACCCTCTGAAGTTCAAGGGCTACGGACACATAATCCATTGCTGGTCCAGCCTCTTCCCATTTTCTCTTCTCCTGTCCTTCTCTCCCTTGTTTCAGCTGACATCAAGTGGAAATCACCCCATCACTCACCTTTTTCTTCCTCACTGCCTCTCCAAGAAGCTAAACAAACAAATCTGCCCCCCTGGATCACCTTTATTTCATCTGCCCTCTCAAAGCCCTGTGTTTTTCTGAGGGCTTCCAGCAAGACAGCCCTGCAGGCATTTTCCAAGACAGGAGAATCTTCAGACAGCAACAAAAATGTGTAGAATTTGGCCTATTTCTCTTCCCTTACCTTTTGGTGACCTTCAGGGAGCTTTAGGCAGCGTTTTCCTTGTTCCCTGTCATGCCCCAGGACAGCTCCTGCCAGCCCAGCCCAGGCTGCCTGCTGGGGAAGGAGCCACAGAAATGGAAAAAGAGAAAGAATGAGACAGGTGGGGAGAAGATGACTTGACTGCTAATGTAGGAATTATTTCCATGCACATTCCTTGTGCAACCAAATGGCTGGAGGAACATCTTTCAATACCAGATGTGCTCCACTGAGCGAGTCTGGCTGCTCAGGGGGACTCCTAAGTTTTAGATTTGCATTCATCACATTCTCCTAGATGGTTTTGGCCACTGTAGAGCTGGAGAAGTCCAAGATAAGGTCTGAAACAGAAATCTTGACCTCAGTGGTACGTCTTTATCCCACCCCTTTCCTCCAAGGAATTGCCCAAGGGCACAGACATCCTTGTCCCCTGCCGGGAGCCAGCCTGGATATCACAGGACAAAAATAACTTGTCTCCTGTCCCTGAGCTGGAGATCAGTGCTGCAGAGGGACTGCTCCCAGGGCTGATAGACAAACCCAGTGCTGCAGCTCACCCGGAAAATCCCAGACTTGGAGCAGAGGATAAAAAAGGTCAAAGGATATTTTGTATGTGGCATTGGAGAGGGAGGCTGGGGCAACAGGAACTGCCCAGACGTGCAGGATGTTCTTCCTCTGTGTCCCTAGCCAGGGAAGCAGCTAGTTCTGCATGTACACCAGGGCTTTCATCAAGTGTGCAAGAGGAGCCACAAGCATCCCTCAGGATGAGCCGTGGCTGGGGATGGGATCTCTGAGGGCTGCAGAGCCCAGGGATGAATTCATCTGAGGCATGAATTCTTCCAGAGCATTTTCACTGCATTCCTACTCTGGCCATGACTTTACCCTTGACCTGGAGAGCCAATTCATTCCCTGTGCCTGAGGGACAGGGTACATAGAAAAGGGCCACTCTGGGAGGTGCAGGGGACACCTGCATTAGCTCACGTGTCACAGCTGCTCACACTGCCAAGCATCCTGCCAGGCTCCCCAGAGGAGCAGGAAGCACAGCAGGACACACACTGCCATCTCCTCCACGAGTGTTTTCCAAGCATGGCAGATGAAATAAAAGAGCAGGAGAGCTGTAAAGCAGCTCATTTGAGTGTCTCCCTGGGGCCTTGTCAAGTCATCTTCAGCTCCAGTCAGCACCTCCCACTCAGCCAGAGCCCAGCCCAGGCGGGCTGCCCGCAGGGACCTGTCTGCTAATGGCTTTCAGGTGCTCCAGCAAGGCATGGAGGAAGAGCACAGGGAATGCTCCCCCTCCTTCCCATCCTTGTCCCTCATGACGTCCCCTCAGCTGGCTCCTGGCTCTCAGACATACATTTCACTGCATGATGCCAATTTCTACCCTACTCAGCATGAAACTCTGAGGAATGGTCCTCAGCACAGTGGAAAAAATGTTCTTTCACCCCAAAATTAAAGTTAGGTCAGGGCCAAACACAAATAGAAGAGCATGAAGAGCGTTTGTCAAAATCAAGTGAGCTTTTAAATAGAGATTCCAGAGATAATTTCCTGCCCAGGTCTCATCTCTTCTCTACTCCCCTTCTTTCCCTCCCCTTTCTCTGCTCTAGCTGAAGCCTCCCTGCAAGCCAACATCCCACCTGTTTCCAACCCAAACACTCCTGTGCCACATTTCCCAGCAGACATGATGATGAATTCAATGGAAAAGGTAAAAGGTCAGGTTGGAGCCGTGCCAGGGGCGCAGAACACAGCTACAGCTGGGAATGGACTTCCAGAAAATGTCCATCCTTCCCAGCGACAATCCTCAGATGTCCTAGGGATGATAGACTGAGTGCAGCTGGTCAGGGAGGAGGAGTCCTCCCTTGGGAGCCCAAGGATGATGGAAGAGGCAATGGAAACCCCAAAGGGCAGCAGGGAAAAGCAAGAACCTGGTTTGCAAGTTCAAAGGAGCAGGAAATTAGGAGGGCAATTAGGTAGGCACGCATCCGATCCGGCCACCAACACATCAGACAGGCAACGAAACAAAGGGCCAGTGATGAGCCCAGCAAGCCACCATACAGCCAGCAGCAGATGTGTTCAATTAGCCCAAGAGCCAACATCCAACCAAACACCAACCTAGCCAGCAGAAAACAGACAATAGACTACTTGTTCCATCAAACAGCTGAGTTAATAGCAAAAACGTGCAGGGAGTGAGCGAGCAGCCAAAAACCCACGCCAGCCACTCAATAAGTCAATTAACCAAAGACCCACATAATCAACCACTTAAGTAGAGCTGAGCAAATAACTCACAATGAGTTATTTATCCATTGAATTTTGCCTCTAGTTTTGCTTGGGCCATCTCCGTGAGCACATGTCAAGTCCCTTCAAGTGATTTTCAATTAATCTCATTTTGGCTTGTTTGCTCTGTGCATGGCTGGCCAAAAGTTAACATGTGAACTGCACTCATTAGCTGTGATTGCCCAGGAAGATGACATGTTGCTCTCTGGTCTCAGATTAGGTAAGCACAGTTTTGCCAGGGAATCTCAGGCCCTAAAATGCTCCAACAGGACTGCTCTTAAGCCACCAGGACCCAGCAGTCACATATATTCAAAGGAAAAAACCACAACAAATGTAACTGAGAACTTATCCAGCCATCCAAGAGGTCCAACTAAATAGCCCTGCAGGAACAAGGCTCGTGGTGCTGCCCAAAGAGGACTGGGGAATTGGAGGGTTTGGCTTTAGTGCCCTAGGGTTGGGTCCCATTTCTGGGGATCTTTTCCATCCCTGAGGCCATAGCTCCCTGAGCAGGTGAGGATGGCCCAGCTTTTCAACTACTACTCCTTGTCTGGGGCTCCTCAGACCCTGCCTGGGGTATCTCAGTGCCTTCTGCAGGACCTCCCAGCAGACCTCAGCTCCTGGTTTATCATAGAATTGTTTAGTTTGGAAAACACCTCTAAGATCATCAATTCCAACTGTCAACCCAGCACTGCCGTGTTCACCACTAAACCACATCCTCAGGCTCACATCCAGATATTTTTCAAACAGTTCTAGAGACAGTGATTTCACCATTTTTAATTCCTGAACACCCTTTCAATGAAAAATTTTTTCCTAATATCCAGTCAATTTGAAAATTCTGTCTGTGGTGGCAAGCCCGGTGACACAGCCAAGACAGCACCTCCTAGCAAGGGCTGGGCCATGCAGGGCTCTCGTTGCACCTGGGTGCTCCAGGCATCACCAGAGCATTAAAACAACCCCACCACCACTCTGAAAAACCCAGGCACCCGACTGGCACATCTCAGAGGAGACGCTGTGTTCCTCATCCCACCAGCCTTCAAGGAGAGGCCACGTGGTGCCATGAGTCCAGGGCTGCTGTTGTCCTTCTTCTGGGGCAGAAATGCTTCCTTCCTCCAGCCCACACCAGGCTCCTTCACTTGCTGCCAAGAGACCCACAGGTCTTCTCATGCAGGTGGTCAAACACAAGCCCAGCTGTGCCACAGCAGGATTTGGCCCACGCTGTGGGTCACACTGCCCTTCTTGGACCCTGGTACCACCAAGCCATGGCCATTTCCACGTTAGCTCTAGGAACAAGGTCCATTCCTGGCCTCCTTCAGCCCAAAATGGCCATGAAGAGAAGCAAGCTGAGCTGACTGGGCTCTGAGCGTGGCCCCACACAGCTAGGGGAGGTTTCCATCCCTCTCCTCTGGGGCTGCCGTGAGCGCTGTGCTTTTGGCTCTGGCTGGGGAGGAGGCCCGTGCTGCCAAACCACACTGTCAACTGCTTCCCTGCTGCCTGCAGATCCTAATCCTGCAGGCAATCTATAACCAGCGGGAGCTGCACCATCCCTGAAGTGTGAAGCGAGTATCAGAGGAGCACTGCTATCTCCTGCCTCTCCAAGAGGCTGTCGCAGGGACTGTCAGAGATTAGGACTAATAGTACTTAGCTCACTTCAGCAGCCAGCTGAATCAAATGATCCTTACATGCCCTTATGTCCTAATGAATTGCATTTGATTCCTTGCCCAGCTCTGAGCATGGAGCAGCAGCACAGCTCTTTCAGACTCCAAGGGCTGTGTAGGAATCACCCCTCTCATTACCCTTGCAAATCCAGCCTGTGCTTTTAATCCCGACAGCATCTCCTACAGCTCCCACTGCAGACTCAGGTTTGAGTTCATCTTTCAAAGAGAATTGACCTCTCAAAAGCCAAGCTCAGCTGCAAGTGTTGAGCTTCAGCTTAGAGACCAAACAAAACCCACTGATTTCACATTATTTCCATGCAAAGCTATAAATCAGCTTGGGCTCGGTTTGACTCTGGGCCAAGGCTTGACTGAAAGGTTCACGAACCTTAAGGAATTTTTTGACAAGCTCGGTCTGAGATTCAAATTTGTAATAAAACCCCAATAGTGAAGCTCTGCTAGTTCCATGCAATTTCAGGTTTTGCTGTGAACATTTCATGCAGCTCTGGGGACAAAGTTACACCAGCATAAACCCAGTTACTCCTTAAGAATCAATAGAGCTGGCCTGGATTTCTGCCGGTGTAAGAGTAATCAACAGAGCCCAGAAAAAGTTATTTTTATTCCTTGCCTTCTGTTTTGCTAGAATCCACCCAATAAAAGTTCCCAGCCCGAGTCCAGACTGTAGAACTGCAAATGCCAGCAGAGCATAAACCCCAGCATGTGTCTGGAGAAGTTTGTGTAAATCGACAGGGTCATTCCAGCTGTGAGGACAATGGAAACCCAACAAGAACTCCAGGACCCCCTTCCCCATCCAAATCTGCTAATACCCTGAGGGGCTTCTGTGAGATGAGACATTTTGTGGGCTGTTGCCTGAGATGACTGTTTCTGTAGGGCAGAAAAATCGCTGTGCCACATCAGACTGAACTCAGGACAGGGATTTCTGCAGCCCTAAGAGGACTGGCTCCTGCTCCCCCAGCACAGTGCTGGGTTCCAGTGGGTCAGTCAGACTTATTCCCACTCATTTTCCACAGATCCCCAGCTCTAATAAGGCAAACCAAATTTGTGCTCTGGAAGGAAAATGCTGTGGGGCTCAGGGGATGCTGTCCTCCACCCTTGCTCTAATTTCATAGCATATCTGCAGTGGTGTGTCAACATCAAACTGCTCCAAATGGGGGAACTGACGTGAGGTGCTGTGCCAAAGCCCATTTAGCTCCTTCTATCCCAGCAGAGGAACCCATCTCCACAGGTTCAGCTGGATGGCTGCTGGGGTAAGGGACTTCTGCCCCTCTGCTCCCTGGCCTCCTGCTTGCGGGACAGAGAAATCCTGGGTGCAGAAACAGAGCAGAGCATGGCAGCCAGGCCCTGAGCTCCATTGCCCTGCAGCAACATTTATCCTCTCTGCAGAGCTGCTCCTCTGGTCCATGCTGCAGCAGAGCTTGGCCTGCCACCAGCTCTTGCTCCTTCCTATGCCAAGCACTTCCCACAGTAAGACAGCAAACAGCAGGATTTCCCTCTATTTGCTTATTTTAAAAACGTTTCTTACTGCAAAAGTTTAAGACCTGGCAGGAAGCTGGAGCTTTATTCACCCAGGGGCTCTCAGCAGCCCCAGAGATGGAAAGCAAGGAAGTGCTCTTGCCTGCTCCCCATCTGCACCCCAGCCCCCTCCAAAGACTGGCAGGCTCCCCTTTCACAGCTCATTTTAGTGCCCAGAAAGCCATTATTCCCAGGTACTACCAGATCCCCCTGCCCTTGTTTTAATCCCACACCCACTCCCAAGGTCTGAGGTACTCTGATGTCTTGGGAAGTCCTGAAAGGCAGCTGTACTGCTGAGACGCTAGCTTGGCCTGCTGCATTCCCTGCTAGTCTCTTCAGAGGTGTTAAGAGGGAATTCCTCACTCCCTGGCAGCATCTTGCTGACCTTTCAGTGCAGACACGCTGAGATTTAAGTGTTTGTCCATGTTATAAAATCATCATTGATTTGCTGGCCCCTGATATGAATAAATAAGTGCAGCCATCTCAGAGGGGTTTCAGGTGTGATCAGTGGCACTTTGGGGCTGGTTGTGCCAGCCTGGCTCCTTCCATGTGCCCAGGGCAGGCTTGGAGCAAGGTTTTGGAAGAGGTTCCCACAGTGACCTTCTGAGCTGGGTGTGGGGCTCATTCTCACATACACTGTGTCCCATGGCTCTGTTTCCTGATTTATGACCTTTATGTTCCTGGGGTGAAGGAACATTGCCAAGGGTCTGGTGCTCCCATCCATAGCAGCTGTGTGCTGAAGGCACCACACAGAGGCTCAGACACCTCCCGAGAGCACAAGACTAAATCTTCTGTGGCCTTGCAGCACCTGCCCAGCAAGTCCAGCACATGCCTTAACACATGGGCAAAGCTCCCTCATGTCAGTGGTATCACTCCAACACGTCCCCAGCCAGCACGGTACCTGTCTGCTGTCTGTTTTGGAGCTTCCTTTGGAAAGCAGCAGAAAATCTATGGCTTTAACAGATCAGATTCCAAGCCTTGGAGGCCAACTTCAGCTTTAAAGGAGCTTGGTCCCTCTCTGTATAGATAGCACAGATGAAAATTACAGTTTCCAGCCCCACCCACCTTCTTCTCAGGGCTGTGATCTGGTGTTGGGAAGGTGGTTTCAGGTGCTGTTGGCAGGGAGTGAGGGCAGCCTCTCTTGCCAGAAGCAACTCTGAGCATCTGCTTCAATAGGGCTCTCCCAGCACTGGCTCTGGCAGGCACCTGGAGCAATAATCCCCAGATTCCAGGGAGGGATGGTGGTGGGTTGAACGCCGTGCAGCAGACGCCAGGTTTTGGCTCCTGAGCGCTACACACGGGAGGAGAGAGCCCACTGGGGAATGTAGAGTTATCCAAATTGGATACAAGCTACATTTTATCTTATTGGAGTGGGTTTGGGGGTGATGTAATCACTCAGTGTGCCTGCACGTTTGGGATCTGGAGGAGATGCTGTTTATCATGAGCTGACAAGTCAAGGAAGGATGCGAGAAAATGATCTGGGACTTCCCATGCAGGACTGGCTGGAGCTGTGAACTGGGGCAGACGTGACTGGAAGCCGAAAGGATTAATGGCCCCTCTGCTGCTGTGCGAGGTGCAAATGAATGAAATTCTGTTCTCCTTACAAAGGAATGCCATTAATTCAAGGGGAGATTGTCCAGATCTTTGTCCAGTGCAATGAAAGCAGAATTTGGCCCTTGATCTCGTGCAAAAAACGTCCGTCTAGCAAGTTTTAAGGCTCTTCTTTCCACTTCTCTTTTGATTTGATCACATCTTCTTACGTAGAAACCCTTTTTCCAGCAAATGCAGAAAGAAAGGAATAGAGAAAGATAGGCAGGGAGGCAAGGAGAGGCACTGGCAGGCAAGGAGCAAAGGGAAAATGACTGAGCAGAGGGAAACTGTACCTGGGACACAGGGAGCTGCTCCTTTGGGCAGTGGGAGGAGATGCTGGGGTGTGAGGGGTGACAAGCCTGGTTGGTGGGAGGTCTCCAGCACCTTTGTCGCCCCTTTGGCTGGAATTCATGAGTAAATACGGAGCTGACTGAAACTGCTCCTGCTCACCAGCGGCCTCTCTTCGGCACTCACTGGAATCTGGGATGGGCGGGGGCTGGGCGGCCCGTGTTTACTCACATTCCTCTTCATGTGCTGGTTTCGGGAGGCAGAACAGGGGATGGTGTGTGTGGCCAGGAGTGACGGGCTCCCCTGGCTCCTGGTGGCTTCATGCTCCCGCAGCTGCTCTGGGAGGGGGAGGCGACAGGGGTTTGTAGTGCAGAGGATCAGGCAGGTGAGCTGGGAGGCGTGGGGCTGGCACTGGAAGCTGGATGGGGATGGGAGCCCCAGCAGATGAGGCTGTGCCATCTCCCAGCAAGGCACCAGGTCCCTGGGGACCTGGTGAAATCTGTGGGTAAAATAATGCAGCAGTGCCTCCATCCCTTGCGTGCCTGGTTCCAAGCAGATCAGCATGCAGGAAGATGCCACAGGACCACCTACCAGCCCAGCCCCTCTCCTCTGAGCTGTGATTCCACCACGCTTCCAGCCATGGGGTACTCTGGGACCCTACCAAAATGCACTTCAAGAGCTGTTTCTCCTCAGTCTCTCCATCCTGTGGCTTTGTGATCCATCAGAGCAGGAAGCTTCACCTCATTCTGTGTTTGAATCCAGCAGTACCTTTTCTTGAGGAGCAGGTTTGTTTTGTGTCACCCAGAACAGTGGCAGGCTGAGCTCTGCTGAGCTCCTCTGCCTGCCATGGGGCATCATGTTTGCCACCCACGTCCTACTTGGAGCTTCTCCCCACAGGCAGGATGCAGTGGTACAATGAGTTACAAGCAGAAGCAGCAGATGTTTGCTAAANAAAAAAAAAAAAAAAAAAAAAGAGGCAATAATCCAGAATTTTGCTGATATAAACACAATACCAGTACTGACTACAACTGAAGGAAGACAAAAACATCCCAAAGACATAAAACATCAGGCTACTTGGAGAACCTCCAGGCTACATGCACTGAACTCTGTCAGCCTTGGAGAAATGAGTGCTTAACCCCTTTTCAATCTCTTTGGCAGTCCATCCCTTGAAGATTTACAGTGGACTCTGTTTGGATGAGGGATCTTCCCTGACACATCGTGCTCCTTTAATTCTGGGTGAGAAAACAAACAGCCGCCCTGCAGACACCCGTCTGACCGTCCCGCTCCCCTCCCCGGGGGACACTCAGCCCCTTCCTCGCCGTCATTCCCCACCACCTCTGCGGCCCCACCAGCACCTCGGGGCCCCCGTGGCTCTGGGGGTGCCTGTCTGCCAAACACCTGGTGCTCAGGAACCCGCTGCTCCCCGTGGGCCGTGCTGGCAGCCCAGAGTCCCCGGGGTGCTCCTGCGGGAGGCGGGTGCCCTGCTGCCACACGCCCCTGCCTGCACCGGGATGGGGCAGGGAACAGGACTGAGTGCTGCTGCAAATTCCTCTCTGCTGGTGCTGCTCATTCCCAAGCCCTAATTAGAGCGTGTCTGCAGGGACCAGCCTGGCGCGGCTGGATCCGGGGTCAGGCCAGGCTCCGAGGGCCAGCCGTGCTCCAGAGACAGCGCTGATGTGTTCTGACAGGACTTAAGGACACCTGCTACTTTTGGAGATTTTTCTCTTTTGCAAGCAAGCTTTCGAACGAGTGTGTGTGTGTTGACAGGGGCAGATATCACTGGAGGGTGTTGAGGAGGGAGCAGGAGGGAAATCTCTGGACAAGGCGTCAGGAAGGATTTTTCTCGGCTGCTCACCCTACAGTGAGTGATGGGCAGTGAGGAGCTGGCCTCCCTTGGGCCTAGATCATGTGGGCTCCCTTTGGTTGTGGGGCCTGATCATGGTCTTTGTAATTCCCCTTACAGCCAATTAGTAGCATTAATATATGGAGACCACCCACATGCCCAACGCTTATATTTATGCTGGATGGCGTCCATCTTGGAAACTTTCTTGGCCTTCTGTCCATCCCCAGGATGTTTCCAGGACTCCACCTTTCCCTTCCCAACCCCATGGCCATAAGGGAACTGAGAAGATTCATGGCCAAAGCATCAAGAGGGAAACTGAGCTACCAGCCTCTCCCACCCACTGGAAGTTCTCAGGCTGAGCAAAGCACGTGCTCCAGGCATGGGAGGGGGCTGTGCTCACCCCTGAAATAAAGAACGTGTTCTGCTCTCTGGGTGCAGTGCAGAGAGGGACAAACTTTTTTCATTGGCAGTGCCAGGCCTCAAGGTTTGCACCCCAACGGATCTGGTGTTGAGGGGTTTGCTCCAAACAAACATCAGAACCTAAAACCGGCTCTGTATGTTTTTCTTGTCAGCTCCATTAGAGCCAAGGAATGGCTTGGTTTGGAAGAGACATTTAAAGACCATCTAGTCCAACCTCCCTGTCATGAGCAGGGACATCTTCAACCAGATCAGGTTGCTTAGAACCCCATCCAGCCTGATCTTGAATGTTCCCAGGGATCAGGCATCCGCCACCTCTCTGGACAACCTGTTCCAGTGCCTCACCACTCTCACTGGAAAAAATTTCTTCCTTGAAAATCACCCCTTGTTCTCTCCTCACCTTCTATCCTGGTTTCCCTTGTCTCCCCATCTAAATGAGGATAGCAGCAGGCAGGGAAGGCAGGTCTGAGCTTCACCTGCCTGTGCAGGAGCTGGGAATGCGAGATCATCTGCTTGCTTAGGCATGGGTGGCCCTTGAGGGGAGTGACGAGGAGCCTGGTGAGGGCCAAAAATTACTTTTCAGCCTGGGAGCCCTGATCCCATCCCACATAGTTGTACAGTGCAGATCTCTCTGTAAAGTGTCTGGTGGAGTGATGTGGAGCCATGTTGGCCAGATCTCCCTGTGAGTTTCCAGACACATTATAGATGTATGCACACATATATTTATATCCGTAGCTGCTGTTTTGCAGCCGGTGGGAAATGAAGGCTGTTCTCAGCCTTGTTCCCTTTCTGCACATTACCCACACTCCCCCTTGCTGACATCCACTGGACCCAGTCTTCTCCCAGAGGAGAAGCCAGGAATTTATTAGGCAACGAAGGTGCTTGACATCTTCTCAAACTGCTCCTTCTCCTCTCTAGTTTTTTGCTGGATTGGAGTGTTGGGATTGTGTGAGGAAGGCTGAAAGGAGCATGGCTGCATATCTCCCCTGAAGCCTCTCCGTCTGGCTGCTTTCATGTGCAAAAGGCAAAACAGAAACACAACCGACCTCTGAACTCTGGATGGGCCCTTTCACCACCTCAAAGCTGTTGCATTATCTCTCTTTTACCTCCTTCCTCTCGTTCCTCCCAAGCCTGGACATTAACGCCAAGTCTGGTTCTCAGCACATCTGCTCTTTCAAAGAGTTGGGAGGTCCCAAGACCACTCAGTCCCAGAGTCAGGATTCTGACATCTGGCTTGGCCTTGCCTATGAGTCACTTGGGGAGCTTGGGAAAGTCACGTAACTCTTCCTTGCTGGTGCAGTGGCTGCTGGGGCGGTGCAAGACCCAGCCCAGTGGGCCCCAGTTGGCTCCTCCTCTCCAAGGCTTCACCTCTGAGCACACGCCAAGCACCTTGAGCTCTTCTGGTGGAAAGAGCCTTGTAAATGCCCCATGGTCTGATGTCCCATAATGGGAATACAGGTGTCCTGTGCCAGAGTTTCTCTGCCAGCCCATCTGGAGAAGTGGAAGATCCAGAGATCCTCCATGGAGTCCTCCATCAGCTGTAAAGTCTTCATCAGGCATTTCCATGTAATGCCATCCTGTGGGATTTACCTGCTGCTCCCCTCTGCCCTGTGTCCCTCCCAACCCACTCTTTTAGAGACATTTCAACTATTTTATTGCATTTCCTTCTCCAGACCAAAGCCTCCCTGGAGAAGCACCGCCAGTTACAGCTTTACACTGGGTGAACTGAGCAGAGCCTGGCCCCAGGCGTGTTAATTGCTGGCAGACTCGTTATTGCCCTTTCCCAGTCTTTGTTTTTCCCTGGAGGGGCCGGGAGCCTCGGACCTCCGGCGCCGGGTCCCAGGCAGAAGCGTGCTGCGGGAATGGGAGCTGGCAGCTCCCGGCCAGGGGTTGTTGCAGGAGATTTTGTTCCACTGCCTCTGCTGGGGCTCTGTTTTTCCATCCCCATCCAATGAAATAAACACTTTCACTGTTGCGAAGCCCAGGCAGACACAGCTTGGGAGTTTTGCTTTTCCTTGTGGAGCGCCGGCCCCCCCTGGTCTCCCAACCAGCCCAACTTGCTCCATTGCCATTTCCAATCCCCTTAGCTGAGAGGAACCTCAGTGCTCCCCTCCCAGGGACCCCAGTGACACGTTTCACCAAGGACAGGATTTCTGTGGAGGTACAAACCTTGTGGCTTTGGGACATGGTGCAGGACTGTCCCCATCATGTGTGGCTGGGAGTGGAGATGAGCTGGATGCCCGGCTGGAGCGTTGGTCAGGGAGACAAAGTGCAGCAGGAGAGGAGCATATTTGCAGAGACCCCCCCAAGACTCCCCTCTCCTCTTGCTGTGGGATCCCAACTGTCCATCACAGCTCCTTGGCTGTGCTTGAGCCTCTGTGCCCCTGAGATTCATCCAGAACATTCCCCAAGACCCCCTCCTCCCTTTTCCTGTGAGCCCAGGGGCTGTACAGGGAAGGATGGGGGGTGGACAAGGGGGAGGGAGCATATTTAGGCCCCGTTGTTTGTGCTCACAGACGTGGCAGTCCCCAGCCCCTGCAGCTCCAGCCCTGGCAAGCACAGCCCAGCCTGTTTTTATGTTTCCTGCCTCGGCTCCCAGGCAGCCCAGAGCAGCCCAGCACCGAGGCACCGCACTGGCCGTGACCCTGCTGAGCTGGCTGAGCTGGGGGATCTGATTCCTGGGGAACTGCAAGCCCCTCTGAGCACCTCTGGATGCAGGGATGGCAAAGAAAGGGCAAGCCAGCCCCAGGAAGAGGAAAATCTGAAGTAGTCTCCTGGTGTCCCCTCTCCTGGCTTGGGTCAGGACATGTGCACCAGCCAGGGCGAGGCCATGTCCTGCATTAACCCCTTCCCTGGGGAGAGCTCAGGAGGCCTGGGGCCAGCAGAGCCAGCCAGCCCTGATCCCATGGGAAAGGTTCTGGCCTTCCTGCCTTCCCCACATGTGCTTGAGGGAGGTAGGGATTCCTGGGGAAGGCTCTAGAGCCCAGCAGGGATGAAGGAGCTGTGACCAAGGCTGCAGGAGGAATCACATCCATGGAGAATTCTATGGATTCCTAGTGGAATTAGCTATCTTCTGAGGCAGGCCAAGGGTTTGGCTCTCCTGGGACATCCAAATTGGTGTCACCATCTGCACTAGGTCACAAACCAGGTGCTTCTCTCTGCCCTCCATTGCTGTCACCAGAGAGCTCAAGCTCTGATCCACACCATAGAGAAAGGGTCAAATTCTACTCAAAGTTGGGTCTCTTGTGGCTCTTTCTGGGTCCTTTGCTGCATCCGGGGAAAACCAGCTGCACTTGTGCTTTGGAGAGATTGCTGCAGAATCAGGAGCTCCCACGAAATGGGACCTGGGTGGCACCTGGAGCAGGGAGAAGGCAGCACCTCAGCAAGAAATATTCAGGGCTGGGAAACTATTTAGAGCTGGAGGCAAAGGGAATCAGTAGTCTAATGTCCCCAGTCAGAGGTAGACTGGTCCTTTTTTGAGCGTTCAGCCTTGAGCCCGGTTTCTTGGAAAGCTGCAGTTTCCACAGCATCCCCACCAGGCTGTGGAACCAGGTGGAAACCTGCCAGCTCCTCTCATTCCCTCTGCATCCCTGGATCTGGCAAGTGCCACCGGCAGGATAGGAAGAACAGACATTTCATGGCAGAGACACTCATGTCCCCACCGTGTTTGCAGCCTGGCTGCTTTTGCTCCCCCAAACAGGAGAGTCCAAAGCTTCCCCTCTGCTTCCGCTGCATTTCAGTTCTGCTTCTCTGATGCCATGAATAAAAGGCAGGACATAATAAACACTAACAACAATAAATGCACAATCACGTAACAAATCAAAATGACCCTGTCTGTGAATGAAGGGGAAAAAAAGGCGGCTCCATCCCTGGAAGTCTCAAGAGCTTCCAAAAATAGGCTGCGGTCCCAGCCAAGGCGAGCCCAGCCAGGGTTTGCTCGGTCAGCGCCAGCACTGGGAGGGAGCTGAGGCTTCCCAGTCGCTCCTGCCCTGCTCCAGTGCCCATGGGCAGCTGCACCACATCCCCCTGGCAGGGGCAGAGCAGCCAAGGGCCCTGTGGGGCAGGGAAGGGCAGCATGGCTCAGGTGCTGTGACATCCCTCTAAAACTTGGGGTAACAATTTATTTTGCTGTTTACAGCTGAGCAACCCATGGGCCACAAAACACCTCCCCCCCAAACATGCACAGAAGGTGGGCATGGCTGGTGCTGGGGCTGGAAGGGTAGAAGGGTCCCAAACTTCAGCACCCAGCTGCCTTGCTGCTCTCCTGATGGCTGTTACACAAGCCTAGAGGATTTTCCCCATTTTCCCAGGTGCTTGGTACATGCAATCAGAAATTTTTCCACCTCCGAACACCCTGCCAGCAGCAGCCACTCTCCCCACTGTGCTTTTCCCCGGGATTTGGGCTTCTCCCAAACCTTGCTGCAGGAACACTCCTCATACTGGCCACTGCCTCCCACATCTGGGAACCATGAGTGGAGCAGTGGGGCCGGAGATGGAAATTTGGGCTTGGCCTCATTGGCTCACCTGCCTCAGCCCTGCACCCGGCCCGGGGACTGCACCAAACCCCCAGCAGACCTTGGCACCCTTCCCCTTGTCGAAGGCAACTCCGGGCAGCATCTGCCAGGCAGGAGAAGGAGAGACGGAGCTGGAGCTGCTGCTGAGCCGGCGCTGTCTGCGCACGGGCGGCGCAGCCTCCGCTCGGCTCCGGCCAGGGCCACATTCCTCCCTTCACCCGGCGTGCCGCAGTTCAGCGTGTGCACGAGCGCACACGTCCTCCAAGAGCCCCAGCCGGTGGCCAAGAGACTCCAGATGCTGGAGGAGCTGTGCACAGCTGCTGGCCAGCAGCAGCAGAGGGGAAAATATAAATAAAGACTTGAAACTCTCTCCTCTCCTCTCCTCTCCTCTCCTCTCCTCTCCTCTCGGAAAAGCAGCTCCCCAGTCCAGCTCCCTTGCCAGCACGGTCCCTCTGTCCCAGCTGTCCCCCAGCAGCGCTGCTGCCTGACCGCGGCACAGCAGCAGGACATTCCCGTGTCCCCTGCATCCCCCTCGGTCCATCCTGCCAGCTCCCAAAGCCGGGCCGTGCCTGCGAGGTCACCTCGGGCAGAGCCGCCTGCCTGGCTCGGTGGGGGAGCAGGCAGAGCTCGTGGCGTGTCTGGAAATAGAAAATCTCCCTGCAGAATCTAACGGGATCACAGCGAGCCGTGCGGGGTCTGCCTGAGAAATGAGAGCATGGAGAAGGAATGTCAGGTATTTCCTTCTGCTCCCCAGCGCCAGAGCAGCCCCAGGTAACTGCCAAGGGCAAAGGAAGGGACCAGCGCTGTTTCCCTGCATCCCTTTGCTGCTGGTAACGTCCAGACCACAAGCAAAGCTACGGGGGTGGAAGGGAGGCCGTGTCTTGCTTGCGAGATACAGATCTGATTCTGTTCGCTCAAAAGGGAAAGGAAATGGAGAAAAAAACGAAAAGAATTTCAGGAGGTTTTATTGGAAGATTAAATCGATCGAAGCCTTTCTGCAGTGTGGGAGCTGGGGACGAACCGCCTCAGAGAGGGCCTTGCTCGGTTTAAAATGAAAGCATTTCCTGGGTTATCAGCCCTGCCGCCCGTGGGGGCGGGATGGGGAAGGTTTTGCATCGGCACCAACACCCCGGAGTCCCACAGACCCTCCTGCACCGCGTCCTGCTCGCAGGGCCGAGCGTCCGCCGTGGGATGGGGAGGGTCGAAGGGGGGATGCAGGACTGGAGAGACACCAGCCCCCAAAGTTGAACTCAGGTCATGGTCTCACTGGCCCTTGGTTTTTTCCCTTCCTTCGCGTGGCTTGCGGTTGAAACTCGAAACCGGCCCATCTGGCCGGCCGGCGGCCTGGGAGCGCTGGATCTTGGCACCGTCCTCGCCTCGGCGGCGCACAACTCCCGGCCATCCGCGCAGCACGGAACGGCACAGTAAAGCTTTCCCTTCCTCTTCTGCACAAGTCCCGCTGCCATTCCCAGAGAGGATGGGCAGGGTGTTCAGGATGGAGAGGGGCTGGCACGGCGTGGGCAGTGGGGTTCACGCCGGGAGCGGGGAGCCCTGCTCATGCTGAGGCAGCCCGAGCACCAGCAGCATCCGTGTGCCTGCGCAGGGCTCTGGCTGCAGGACGTGAGCAGGGCGCAAACAGCCCCAGCCCCCGCAGCTTTCCTGGCCCGTGTTTCCGAGCATTAGGTGAGCGGACACGGCGCTCCCCGCAGCTGCGGGGCAGATGAGCGGCTCTCGCTGCTCGGGCAGCGCTCCGCTCTGCCTGCGGACTCTGCCCCGTTACACGTGGTCTTCCCGAAAGCAACGCAGCAGCAAAAAAACCTGGGCAGCTCGGTCCTTGCCTTAACTCGGAGGTTGAAACATCATCACCTCTATGCTTATATTCAAGGCTGGAGGCAGGTCGCAGCTTCACCAGCTCCCAGAAGATTGTGAAATGGAAAGCAAAGGGAATGGAGCAAAACAAGGTGACCCCACACTTAAAATCTGTTATTTTGCTTTTACCTTGTTCTTCCTCCTTATGCTTGTTTCTGAGCATCAGCAGGGAGACTGCTTGTGCCAGCTATCCCACATGTGAGGTTTGGCTTAAATCAATAGAAATCCAGCTGCTTTCCATGAAGAATATTATGTTTTTCTTAAAAAATAGCAGCTGAAGCTTTTGAGTTTGGAACAATCCAATCCATCCTGGTGGCTCTGCAGGCCAGGGCACCCTCACCTCTTCCTAGTGAGGTCTCATTGGATGGGTTCTGCTCTGCCACCTCTTCCTAGGTCACTTGGAAAGGGGGACCTTGGAGAAGTGGCCTTGTTGGGGTCATTGAGGGCTGTGACACTGCAGGTGCTCTTTGCAAAGCCCCACAGGGACAGTGACAGAGTTCTTTGCTGTTACTGCTGTGCCCAGGACACGGCTGTGCCCATGGATAAAAGTCCTCTGGGCTTTTATCAGGCTCCTCACCACAGGCTGGTGGGGCTGCTCCAGCCTTGAACTTGGGGTTCTGCTGCCTGCCCCTTCCTGGCCCCTCCTGCTTGGCTGATATCCAGCATTGCTGTCTCCACCCTGGCTCCTCAAAGGCCATTTTCCAATGCTGGTCTGTTCTAATTTGGGTCTTTGGCAGGACAAGTCTCTCTCCTCTCTGGGTGCAGGTCCAGTCTGTGCTCATGGCCATGGCTTGGACCCATCTGTGTGTGGTCAGGCAGCCTGGCACTGGCCCTGGCTGGGGATGCTCTTGGTCCTTGCCAGGGAGAGCATTAAATCCTGTGGCAAGCACACCTTTTCCTCTCTCTTTTTTTTATGTGGCTGAGTATGCAGGAGTTTTATCCTTCTGAGAGCTCTGCCCCACTCCTGAGCCGTGCTGGGACTGGGTGTCATAATGCTGACACCTCAGCTGGTCGCACTGGATAGACAGAACGAGATAAAATTAATTATTAATGTAAAATTTATTAAAAATATAATTCAATTATAATTATTAATTATCAATTACACGATCTCTTTAAAGAGGGGAAGGTAGAGGAAAACAAGGCAGAACCAGTGATTCTGGCTGGGAGCCCCCTCTCCACCCACCAGGTCCTGCCATCTCCCTCAATAAACAAGCAGCTCATCTTCCCTTCTACAGACCCCTGCTCCCACCCAGCCCTAGGCTCTTGGAGAAGTCATGTGGTGCTGGGGAGAGGGGATGGTGCCTTTAAAAAAAAAACAAACCAAAAAAACAACAGAAATAGGTACCTGCCAGGAAAAAACATCAAACATATTTTCCGTTGTGTCTTGGCTGTGGAAGGGGGATGTGACAGCCATGGAAAATGGACAGATTCTACAAGCAATAAAAAATGGCTTTGCTTTTCCCCCCTCTTCTCCCCCTGTCTCTTTTCATGTGCTGCATTTCCTACAATCTGATTTTCTTCTCTCCAGCAAATACAGGTTTCAGGTTCCCAAGTATGGGGCTGTGGTTTGAGAGGAGCAATGGAAACTCCCTGCGGTGGGAAGGGGCCAAAGGCACAGGGGGTGCAGGAGGGGAAGGAAAACGGGGCTGTTCTCACTGGGGTGTGAAGGCTCACAGGGGCACAGAGCTAAAGCCTGCACTCTGCTCTGCACTTGGCACGTTTTTCATTCAGTGCCTCCTGTCTCAGGCTGAAGGTGATGATGCATCGGGAGCTGGGGTGTGCTCCCATGCTGGAAGATGGGACTCAGGAGGGTCCCATCACCCCAAGGCCATCCCAGACCACAAGGATTGCCCACAGGAGGGTCAGGGCTGGGTTTGCTGGTGACCCCTGCCCGCTGTCACCTCCATCCCTGCCTGTGCATGTCCCATGGGGCACTCCCCTGCCTGGCTGCTGGCCAGCCTGCTCGCCTTTCCCAGACTGCTGGGGGAGAAGTGAAAGTGCTTCTCCTCATTCCCCAGTGAGACCTTTGTTTACAGGGACTTCAAATATTTATCCAAAGTGCAGGGCTCTGGCAGAGATGTTAGGTCTCTCTTCCTCACCTTTGGGCCATCTCCTTCTTTTTATTTATTTCCTTGAGGATCTTCCCTGCAGTAAATCACTGTTGGTGACATCGGTCTGGGGGTGATGGGATTCAGCTGCCCACTGGCATTTTGGCTGTGACCTGCAGGAGCACCTCTCCTTCTCCTTACAGGGGATGGATTCACCCTACAAACAGGGAAAATAACGGGGCATTCTAGAGGCTATTTCCCTGGATCAGGGAGCTTTGAGGCAATTGGGACAATTGAGAGGCATCCCCTTTCTTCCCCACCACCCATGCAGGCATCTCCAGTGGGCAGGCACTCCCAGCATGGCTCAGCTGGGTGAAGGCTGAGCTCTGCCTGCCCACCACTGTCCATGCTCCCATCAGATAAAACATCCTCTGAGAAAGAAAAGTGACTTTCTGGATTAGATTCTGGCATGAATAAAGACTCATGCTAGAATTTGCCAGTCTTTCAGGAACTGCAAGTATTTTCCCAGTGTCAAATGTTCATGCAGATACTGAATGAATAATGACCTCGATTATGTCAGTTATTACAATGAGCAGAGCTCTGGGCTTTGGTTCATAACAGTATCTGCAAATCAGTGTCTTGACTTTTTGCTCTTCTTGGGAGATTGCTCGTGCTCCAGCACTCGGAGGCCAAATGTCTGTGGTTTTGGACAGGGCTGTGGCAGCCCGCCAGCACCTTCCCTGCACTGGGGCCAAGTGCTGCGTCCTCATGACATGGCAGAGCTCTTTTGGGAGAAATGTGGGGTATGTGACTTCCTGGGGAGCCTGGCCATGCACCATGGATCAGGGACCTCTGTCCATGGCACCTCCTGCAGCAATCCCAAATGGAAAGCCCAGACAGATCTGCAGCAGAGAACGTGGGAACATCCCAGAGGGAGCTGGGTGTGAGAGGTCCCACTGCAGCGTCCAGGGCTGAGGGGTGCCCAGCAGAGCAGGGCAAATGTGGCAGCTGTACATTTCAGAACACAATGCTGCCCCTGGGGCTGGGGGTTTTGGGGGGTCCTCCTGCCCCTCCCATGCCTTGGTGCCTCTTGGGGGATGGACCTGAGGTGGGAGGGTGGAGGCATCTGGGGAAGTTGGAGACACTTCTGGGTGGGATGAGCAATTAATGAACTCTGATTGCCCTTGGAGAACATCTGGGATCAGCCTCTGCTCCTTACCCCAAGCTTGGCACTGGCAGAAATCTCCCTTTTTCTCTCACCTTGTCCCAGAGGCTGCTCCCAGAGACACGAGTGGACCATCTGCCAAAAAAGCACCAGACCAGCAACTTTGCTGCTTCTCCAGTGGGAGAAATGACATCCACAGGCTGTGGGTGAGGAGAGCACCGGTGGGAAATGGCCAGGCAAAGGCAAACTGAAGCTAATCTGAGTCTGTCTTTTCTCCAGATTGCTCTGTTTATTCACAATCTTTCTTTGATAAAATTGTAGAAAATCAGAGGCAACACACACTGCCTTCCAAATGTAAAGGGAGGGATGGAAACAGAGCCAGGGAGAGAAGGCAGCTCCAGCACAGAGAGTGATGCAGAGGGGCCATCTGAGAGGCATGAACAGAGTTACTGCACTCAGTCTTTCAGCAGCCTTCATTTGCTGCTCCTTCCATGCAGGAATTTCCCATGAATAGCCAGTGCCTGAATCTGCAAATTAAATAATAATAATAATAATAATATGGAAAATAAAGACCTTTTGTTTTCCAGGTTTGAAGCAGCTGCACAGCATCTCCCAGGACGATGGCTGCAAAGATGAAACCAAAATCAGGCACCAGTTTCACATCAGCCTGGAGCCGTGTTCTGGAACCATGTCCTTGCCTTGTCTCCCACTCTTCCTGCTTCCTCTTGCCCTCAGTTTGTCAGAAGCTGGCTGTGCATTGCCCATTTAGGATGCTTACAGGGTACATGTGGGAAATGAGGTTGAGAGTAGGATTGCTTTGATTTTAGCCAGAGACTGCAGAGTAGGTGAGAGTCTCCAAGAGAAAAGGGAAAAAACCCTAAGAAAAAAAAAAAAGAGAATGAAAAAAGCATTCTTACAAATTTCCAGCCGTTTTTATTGTAGGTGGAACTGGTAATGGATGTAGCCTGACACTTCTAGCTACAAGGCTCTGATTTCATTTGCCTTTAACTTTGTCAGACTCAAAACACTTGGCCTGAACTTCCCCAGGCTGGCTGCACATCAGCCAAAACAGCACCTCCATTTGCAAGGACAGGGTTCAGGCAAAAGAAAATCATTTTCTGCATGAGGGCTCCAGCAACCCTCTGCTCTGGCAAGGAGGTGCACCAAAGGGTGCATTCGCTGGAGATGAGATGAAAAGCTACCCAGCTTATAACCTCTGGAAAACTGAGGTCTGCCTGGTACAAAGGGCAAAAACCCTGAGAGTTCAAGATTGAATTTGTGTCTTTTATAGGCTGATGTGGAAGGAAATGGTGCAGCCTTGCTCTGAGGCATGAAGGGTGTTAATGTTGAGCTCCAGCCCTGTATAGAAAGCAGAGCTTCCACTGCACTGTGCCAACACAATTCCTAAAATCCAGACTGAAATTTACCCTTCCAGTCCAAAGTTCTTTCTCCTTGCCCTCCTGCTTTGGGAAATGACACAGGGAGGAATTCAGGAGCGTGGGGAGCATTCAGATGGTGGGTCAGATGTCTCATTTCTCCTTGTTCCAGGACTTTTCCAGCCACGCTCTGGAGAGAGGAGCACACAACACCCTTACACATTCACTGGGGGTCCTCAGGACTGGCATATCAGTGCAGGAACAAAATACCCTGTCTTGTGTCCTGACTCCAGCAACCAGGATCCATCCTGAGCCAGCTCCACCCTTCCCTTAAAAAACTGGAGAAAGGATTTCTCCAATGCTTTCTTGCAGATAGATCAACAGCAAGGAAAGGAGTTTCCATTCCTTGTGTGCTGGTCCAGCTCTGCACTGCGAAGCAGCCTGAAGTTGTCTGGGCAGCCAAAACCCTCCTTGCTTCTGCCTGGGATCTGACAGCACCAGGCAAAACCCTCCTGGCTGCAGGGCCAGTTCTGGGCTGTTGTTATGGCCTGGACCAGCTGAGGAGCTCCGGGGGAGCCAGGAATTGCACCATTACAAACCCACAGAAGGAACAACTGGTGAATGCTCCGACCGGATCTTGGCCGTGGCACCCGAATTAGCCCCTCGCCCTGGCTGGTAGCACTGAGGTCTCCTTAGCAACAACACTTCAATATTTAACACCAAATGCATGTGCCCAAATGACCTTCCAGGTCCTTTCCATAGTGCTGCTGCTGAGCTGGCTCCAGGAGCACGGCAGCTGCCAACTGAGCCACTGCCAGTTCAAGATTTCCTCTGCTTCTCCCACATGAGCACTCGCTGGGCTTGCCATGATCTGGTGCTCAGCACTGGTGAGCTCATGGGCAGGGTGGAGCCTTCAGGACAAACAATGTCTGACCAGGGGAGTTAAAGAAAGCCAAAGTCCAGAGGGTCCATGGATAGAGACGATCCTGTTGAAGCCACCAGATGAAGGAGATGTGCTTGGAGATGCAATCTGCAAAGAGGTGGGAAATGCAGCTGGCAGGAAAGCCCTGATCCCATCATTGTCCTGGCTTTGAGGAAGGACAGGGGACATGGTCACAAACTGACCATCTGAGCTGATGGGCAGCAGAAGCAGAGAGGGGCTCTGGGGGTGGTCCATGGACAGAGGAGGGCAGTGAGTCTGACTGGCAGTAAGGAGCTAATGGAAGCACTGAGGGAGACAAAGACACGGCCTGGAGGCTGCACAGCCAGGATAATGGGCAGTGTCTGTGCTTGCAAGAGAAAGTCAGCAAAACAGAGACGTGGAGGCTGCAGGAGCTCAGCACTTCTCACTTCAGTAAGTGGCTGTTTATTCTGGTTGTTATGAAAAGCAGGTCTGACACTGCTGTCTGCAAACCATGGCTCTCCTTCCTTCCCTCCATCCATCCACTCACCCATCCCTGGAGTATCTAAGCACCTCCAAAGCAAATTGTGTTTATTTTCTACAGATTCATCCAGGAAACTCTAGCACTGCACCTGCCTTCACCCTGAAACCTTGCTCTGTGCCTCCAAGCATCAGTGTGCAGTCACGGTGTGTGCATGGAGAGGGAACAGCCCTGCCCCAAGCAGGAGGTGGGGGATGCTTTATGAAAAGCAGTTACAGCCATTCTTGGAAGACTTTGGCTCTGAGCCCCTCTGCCACATTCTTAGGAGAGATCATATCAAAAAAATTATTTTTACTAAAATTGTAGTGGTAACAGGCTCCAGATGTCTGTTGTTATGTAATAGGGCTTGTTTTAATGGATCCAGCTTCCAGATGTGCAGCGTGGGCTCAGGGCGTCTGCTTGGTCCTCTGTGGACCAGGGTGGGCAGCCAGCTCTCCCTGCTGTGCCAGAGGGGGCAGCTGCCTCCCTGGGACTGCTCCTGGTTCATGAGCACTGCTCCTCCTTGTCCTTTCTGGTACAGCTTTAGTTGTCCTGGGCGCTCATCTCAGGTTCCACAACTCATTTTGGGACAACAGCAGGAAGGGTCACTGAGTACTGGTTTGCTCGGCTCTGCATGGGAAAGGAAGGAACTCACTGGCAAGGCTGGGATGAGGAACAGTCCCTGGCAGCACTGTGGTCCTCCTGTGGGACTCATTGGGACTATCTGTAGGTATCAGCATCACACACATGAGAAGTATTGTTCGGGGATTCTGACTAAGCAGTGACTGAAGGTTGGAAGCTAAAGGGAATTAAGGGATTGACCATGTCTTGATTTATCAGGGCCCATTTTGTGCCTTCCCTGCTGTGAGAAAAACTTGGGCAGGATAACTGCTAGGAGGAATGAACCAGACAGAGGTTTCCTCGGGCAGAAACATTTCAGACTTGGAAGTGAAGAGGAAAAGCATCTGAGGAAAGAGACTGTCACCTTCCCATGGAGCCTGTGGGAACAGCTCAGTAAACACCAATGGGACCAGCCCACACATCCTTCTGGACCACTTTCTATGCTGTCATTGATGTTTTCCAGCAGAGCTCTTGCCTTGGTTCCTCTTGTTTGGTGAGGTTCACTTCCCTGCTGGAAGCTGAAGGGAAGGTTTTTGAAGGCATTTCGAGGCCTGGTGGCTTCCCCTTGCCTCAGTGCAGGTCTTGGTGCCACAGGATCAGCGTCCCCGGCCTCCAGCACTGCAGTTAGCTGGAAACATTGGCTGCTCCCCCATTTCATAGGAACAGCTCCAAGGAGGGATGCAGCAGACGTCTGGATCCTAGCTGCTAGGTGGGCACAGGGATGAGTGGTGCACGCTAAGACAAGGAGGATTTGAATTCCAAGTATGTGGCTCTGTGCCACTGCTATTAACATCTGCTAATGAAATGCTAAGACTTATTAAGTGTCCAGATAGAGGAGGGAGATTTAAAGGCATGTACTTGGACTGAAAGCAAGAGGCTTAGGTGCTTCCTGGAGAGCAGAGAGAAGGGAACACCCAGGGTTGGCTCCCCTGAGGAGAAAAGGGAACTGCCACCTGACGACAGAAGGAAAGAGCTGGAGAGTCAACACCAACCCTGTAACACGTCATGGGACACGAACTGAGCCGCAGCTTGGAGCAGAACGGAAGGTCAGGGGGGCAGTGACAGATCTGCACCTGTGGAGGGACACTGACCCTGCCCCAACATCACTGACCAGCCAGGCTGGGGCCTCTGAGGCAGCTCAGGAAAAAGTGAGGTGGGAGAAGCTTCCTTTGGGTTTTCCGTGTCTCACTTTGAACCTCCCTAGTGCCAAAAATAAGCAAAGACCAGTGGGACAAAATCAGCCCTCAGCTGGAGCCTGGGGAGTCCAAGGGGGAAAAGAACTGGTCTGGGTTCTCGAGTTCACATCCACTCTCGTGCTTGATTTTATCTGCAGCAAGGCTTTTGCAGAGCTGGTTTTGCTTTGCATTGCAGTCACGTGCTTGTCTCAGTGATTTGGTTTTCTCTCTCCTCTTTGCAAAGCAGCACAGGGCGGGCTCTGGGGCTCTGCTGTGCACATGAAGGAGGCCTCGGCCACGGAGTCAATTGGAAAGCCATCTGCTCCCATGAATGAGGGTGTTTCCATGGTTTTATGAAAGAAAGGGACTCTTCTTCTCTCTTTTTCCTTTTTCTTTTCCTTTTCTTCCTATGAGGAAGCCATACATGTGCACAGACAGCCTTGCCAGAAATGTGGTGTTTATCAGAGGTGTATTCCCCCCATTGCCAGGGGACAGAGCCTGATGGAGGGGTGAGAGGGGAGGGGAGAGTGGATACAAAGGCATCCCCAGCCCAGGAGACAGCCTATGGAAGGTGTGGAAACAAAGCTGGGCAGGGGAAATGAATGAACACTTCATCCCGGGCCCTTCCCCCCAGCACGTCCATGTAAAATGTGGAGATTAGGTGGAAAATCCATATAGAAGGGAAATGTATGCCTTTAGCAGAGCAGGGCTCCCCACAGGCCAGCTAATTGCTCTGAATGGATGTCCTGGCTCACAGACAGTCTTCTCTTAGTTTGTTTTCCTGCTTTGACCAGTGTTTCTGCTGTTAACCCTTCTTCCATGGGAGGACAGTGGGTGGGAAAGAGGGAACTGTCCCTACCCTGTTTAACCAGGGCAGCAACACCTGACCCCTCCAAGAGCTTCCAAAAGTCACAAGGAGGGAAAACATTTCGAGATGAGGTGTGAGAGGTGAACACACGGGTCTGACAACAAACAGCCAAGGAAGGAGGGAAGCACTCTTGCTTGTTTTCTGGCCAGCTCCTGGGGTGACAGGGATGGGACACGGAGGAGACTGAATTAACTTCCAGGTTTAACCATTAGTTACTTTCACAGAGCAAAAGGATTTCTCCAATACCTTCAAATGTCAAGACCCTTGGGGGAATGAAGCCTCATGTAGCATTCAGAGCAGGTGAGTAAATGTGGAAAGATGAGCATGGAAGAGGTATCTGGGCACTTTGCCAATGGGAGATCACATCTGCAAGCTGGCTGTGCTGGGCACACTGGTGCAATGCAGGGTGAGGGTGCTGCCCTCCAAGGCCCTGCCTTGAGCCACTCCAGCCCCAGGCGTAGCCTTCACACGTGGTCCCTTGCATGGTAAAGAGGTGATTCACAAGGAAAAGAGAAGGGAGGGTTGTCACACATGGGCCTAAACCAAGATGGGGAAAGCTGATGTCCTGGAGGATGTTCTTCTTGGTCACACCAAGCACCCAGCTCCTCTGGGGTCACCATTACTTAGGGCCTGGGTTGCTCAAAGCAGCTTGGGAAGGGAGAAGGAAACATCCACAAGATGGGAGAGTGGAGAGCCAGAGCATGGAGCACTCAGTGCCCTGCTGAGGCAGCCAAGGTGCAGCATCATTTCTTGCAGGCAAAGTGGGGAGGGTGGAACAGCCAGACTCGGCCCAGGTGCAAATGGATCTATCAGATCTCCCATGAGGGACCATGGGGAGTCCTTCCAGCCAGCCTTGACAAGGGCTGGGGATCAGGGTATGGGCAGGCAGCAGGGCACAGGGGAGGACTTGCAGCCCAGCTCCTGCTCAGCTTCACTCCCTCCCTGCAGCCTTGTGGCAGGATTTCTGCTGCTGTGCTGAGCTCCCAGCGAGGGTATCCCATGGCTGGGGAGATCCTGATGATGGCTGACAACTACAGGCAGGCAGCAATGGTTCTGAGCTGGATCCTCCAACCTCGCTCTGTCCCCAGGTCTTCTCCTGGACATCAGACAGGTTATGGCCACATGCATCCCCACTCTGGCCAGCTCCAAACTGGATGCTAGAGGGATGGAGGAGAAGGCAAGCCCTTATCTCCTGCTTTGCCATAACCATCCTCAACCCTTCTGTGGCAGACACATCCTACACCCCCTGCTACCCACTCACGTCCACGACCTGGGGGTCCCAAGAGGTGCAGTAGCTCAGGAGAGGAGGGCAGAGCATGGCCAAGGCAGTGTGTTGAAAATACGACCACTAATTACACAATGGGCTCCTTATGTTCCCTGGAAATGCAATATGCAGGAGGACTCCCAGCCAATTCATGTTTTAGGGTAAATCAAGGCGATATATTACTCGACTCAGCTCCTAAATTTGGGCATACTTTAGCTGGTGTTTTCAGACGCTTGTGAGTTAGGTTGGCCAATGCCACAGAGAAAATCGATGGGGCAATTATCCTAATGAGGAACAAATGCATTACTTCTGCAAGTTATTTGGTGCTTGGAACAAGCCCTCCCCATTGCGTGACTACTTTGTACAGAGTTAACCCCTGCCGAGACCTCTGGGAGGTCATTTTTCTGGAAGATGAGAAGGAAATTCAGTGCCCATCAGATTGCTGGGGTTAAACACTGTGCAATGCATGAAGCTTTCACAGGATCTGGCAGCAGCCTCAGTGGCTTCACTGGCACTAAGCAGCTTTTGCCCTTCACAGGCGTCATGGACAGGCTGTGTGTCCTGCAGAGGTGCAAAGGACCAGCCTAGGAAAGCCCAGCTGCCTTTGGGCCCAGAGCAGAGATCAGCCTGGACAGTGTGCCTTGGACAAGGCACCATCTTCGGCATGTGGATGAGCAAGGCTTCTCTTGCCCCTAAATCACAGCCTGCAGGTGCTGGTGATGCCATGTGTGTGTGTCTCCTTGCTTTTAGGATCCTGGAGAGAAGCAGGATGAGCTCAGCCAAAGACCTGACCCTTCCCAGTTGGCCACGGGCTCTGCAGACTTGTCCCAGCATTGCACCCTCAGCACCCAGGGGGCTTCTGCAGGAGCCAGCAGAAACTCCTGCCCCTCTTGGCCCACGCACTATGCCTCATTTTCCCCCTTTTTAGCAACATCCCCAGGTGATTTAGAGGCAGTAAGGACCATCCTGCCTCTGACCCCATGCAGCCATCTCTGCATGCACAGACCATCCAGGGTTCACAGCCCCTCACGGCAGCTCTTCCCTCAGCCCTGTTGGAGAGTCCATAGACCAGTGGTGTTCAGGCTCTTGTGTGGCCTCAGTCATTGAGGGGACAGAACTTCATCCATTCCCAGACCCACCTGCAGAGCTTTTAAATGGGTTTCCAAGCCTGACATCCCAGCAGTGTTTCGGGATTCAGCATCGCAGTGGTGACTGACTGCTGTCCCCATGGCTGGGTGTTGTGTGGCGAGGGGGGCTCCAGCAGCTTGCTGCACCTTTCTGGCAAGCAGCCCTGTCCAAAGTCAGGCCCCCAGTTTCTGCATAGCCACCCCCTCTCTGGATGAGCCTGTGGCTCACACTAAGCTTCCACCACCTGCCCCAGCCCCATAGGGAATGCTGGGTGGGTGACAAGGGACATGGTGGGATTGCTGGGACAGGCACAGCCCGGCAAAGCCCCATCTATGCAGGACTCCCTGGCCCCATCCACAGGGTGTGCAGGGGCACAGGCTGGAGGAGCTGCTTGTCTCCAAATCCTTTTTTGCTTTTGTATTTTTCTTTCTTCTTTCTCCTGCCTTCTCCAGAAGGGCCCAGATGCCTTTACTTTGGCTGGGCTCCCTTGGCCAGCAGCCCGTGGAGGCACCAGGAACGCTGTGTGTGAGTGCGTGAGCCTGTGTGTGCAATATTAATACACAGAAATGGAAGACGACCAGCACATAAACATTCTTTACTGTTTGGGTCACAGCCCGGGGAGCTGTAAGAGCTTTTGTGCTGTTTTGAACACACAGACTAAATAGAGAGGGAGCAAGTAGAGCAGAGAGGATGAGAAGCTGGGAGAGACAGGGTGGGAGGATGAGCAGGAAGGAGAAGCGAGGAGGACCCCCTGCACATCATGGGGTCTGGCAGGAGAAGGCAGGGGAGGTGTTGGTGCAAGGCTGGGAGCTCCCAAGGACACCCACACCTGCTCCACACAGAGGGCTAGGCTGGAGGTAGGAGAGAGACCAGCTTGGGGCTGCTCATCACACATATTTTTCTGCATTAAAGGTAAAATAATAATAATGATGATGGAAGTTGGCTGAAGGCTGAAATAACCAGGATTCCTGTGCAGATCTCGTTAGAGTGGCTTCAGTGTCAATTTGGGAATAAGGAGGAGGGGGCTGTGCTGGAAGTATTTCTGCAGCAGGCGAGGGGAAGGACGGTCTCTGCGGAGCTAACAAGACCCAGCTGGCTCCCCATTGCAGCCGAGAGTGTTAAATCAGAAACTATTCCGTCAACAGCCAGTTTGGCCAAATATGAAACATTTCCAGGGAATCAATGGCCGGTGCTGGTGACGCAGAAGCCAATAGTCTTGACTTCTTTTCCAGAGCCTCCAGAAATACACTCATCATTCTGGACTTAAAGGGACAGGCCATGCTTTTTCCGCTCATCTCGGCGGCGTTCGGCTGGGAAATCCACATCCCAGCAGCGAGAACGGCGGCTGGGCTGCTTTAATCCACTGCTTAATGCTTGCAAAGGGCCCCAGGGGGCTTGGACCTGCCAAGCTGCTCCACATGACAAATCTGAACTGGACGTGTCCTCCCCAAATGTTTTCCGTGGAGATGAGCTCAGACAGAGGCCTTGAGCTCCGTGCAGCTGAGCTCCGACCGCTGCTGCCCTCATCCTCCGCCGGTGCCTGAGCCTTTGACCCTCACCTGTGCAGAGCACGATGGAAACCAAACGTTCAGGCTTGGCCCATGGGGCTCCAGGAGAGCGGGAGTCACCAAAGCCTCTGGCACAGACAGGGCTGACTGGTGTCCACCTTTGCACTTGGTGACACATTCAATGTCTCAGTGTGCACGGGGGCAAGGCCAGCAGCAGGGCTGCAGCCAGCACGTCTCAAGAATATTTAGATCTTTTAGGAATAAAACAGGGCAAATGGTGTAACTTTTTCTCTAGGTCCTCAGCCCCTCAGGTCTTCTCCCAGTTTCCAAGGCACTGGGATATCCCAGAGGCTGGTCCCAGGCTTCCTTCCAGCCTGGGTCGCACTTGTCCCATCCCAGCAGAGAAACAGCACCTGTGGCACCTCACAAGGCACAGCTAAGCAAGACAGATAAATCATTAGAGTATAAAATAATGATCCCTGGGGATAACATGTTGAGGAATACATTGAGTGCAGGTAGCCTGGTGTGCAAGCTGCAGGAAAGTTTCCTTAACAGACAGAAGGGGTAAAAATGGAAAAAAAAAGTATCAAATAATAATAAATTGCTTCACAATGCAGCAGTAAGGTCTGTGGAGCTGTACTTGCTGCTACTTGGCCTGTACTGCTGTTTGGAGCAAGGCAAAACCTGCCAAGGTCTGAGCTTTGCAGTGCCCATGCATCCACGTCCTTTGGCATCCTCTCTGTCTCAGAGAGCTCCTTCCCCATTCCTGTCCCCGATGGGACATCAGAGATCTTCCTCCCAGATGGCATTTGGATGAGGACATGCCCACACCTGCAGCTTGGCACTGTAAAAAAGCCCTAAAAACCAATCTCCCACCATGCTTAACCAGGATTTTCTTCCACATAGCCAAAAGCTGCTGATCAGGGCTCCCTGGAGCAAAGCTGTCAGCTGAATGTGAATTCCCAGTTGTGCCTGGACTTTAAAGGCTGGGTTGGTGGTCTCCTCTGGTGATCATAGCTTTTATCAGGGGCCAGGGAGCTGGAAAAAGGAGCCAAGCATTCTGTTTCTCTTTTTCTGCTGTAAGCAGCCTGCATTCCCACCAGCTGCTCTGGCCACAAAAATAATCCTGGGAGTTCTCCTGTTGAACAAACCTGGGGAAAGAGTGAAGTGGATGGAAAGGTTAACCTGGGGTGGGGGGCAGCCAGAAGCTGGGCAGAATTAGAAGCAGGGGAGGAGGCATTAGGAGCTCCCTGGAGAAAGGGGCATGGCAAGTGTGTCCCATTGCTTTAGGGGTGATAACAGAGCAACTTGTGTCCAGAGGGCACTGGGGTGGCAAATGCCCTTGACATGGCAAGGAATCAGCAGGGCTCCCAGGCTCCTGGGGTGGCTCCTGGGCAAGAGCTCTGGATTCAGTCTTGCCAGTCGAGGGCAGAGCATGGCAGGGAGACTTGAGCCAACAGGTGGAGAAGGAGATTGTGGTCATGCCACAAGGAAAACAGAGGATGAGCCACGAACCCACAAGCTGTGTCCTGTTCCCCATCCCTTGCACCCCGCTGTGCCTGCACCTATCATTCATGGTGATGCTCCCCCTCCACTGGGTTTCCAGAGGTACTTCCAGCATGGAAAGTTCTACTTTAAGGGTATTTTTCCTTTCTCTGTCTTTTTTTTTTTTTTTTTTTTCTTGAATGGGAAGCCAAGGGGCTGTAAAATGCAGAGTTTCCCACCTAGCTGAACCAGAGGAAATGATGCTGACAAAAAGTTTAATTTACCCCATTGCAGCAGTAACAAGCACCAGTTTTTGGAGATGGACAGAAAAGCTGGAGTGGATGAGGTGGACCTTGGCTTGGGAGAAGAGGGGCTTGGCTCTCCCACTGCTTCCTAAGCAGCATGCAAGGCACAGCCGGGAAGATCAGGGGGGTCAGAGCAAAACTGTCCCCGCAGCTCTTCTGCTTCTGGCAGGTCCCGTGGCCCAGAGCACTGTGGAACACCTCGTGCCCCCAGGCACAGAGCAGGAGACCTCCCGTTGGGCGCTGAGCACCAGTGAGCTGAGCAGAGCCCGCCGCAGCTCTTGCACCTCCCAGGGATCCAGGCCACCTCTCTCCAAGTGGTTTCTCTTCCTGGGACGCACCTGCGGAAGGGCTGTCCGTGCCGGGCTCTGCGCTCCCAGAGCCGGGGCTCCTCCATCCCGGTGGGCTGGCTAACGAAGCAGCCGCACACACGCCCGATCAAAGCCGGCTTGACTCGCCCTGGCGTTCGGCAGGGAGGTTAATCAGCTCCTGGGAAGCCTCTGGAGAGCAGGCAGGGGGCAGGTCTGCCACAGGCGCCGAGGAGCAGGGAAAAAGAAGAGCGCACGTCAGAGGTCACTGCTCTGGGGGACAACACCGGGAAGTCACCCGGGTCCCCTCGGCCAGGGCTGCCCAGGACCCGCCAGCCTGTCTGGGATGCAGCACACCCTGTGCCACACATAGGGGCGATTCCCTGGGGGGATTAGGCTTGATTAATGCTAATTCCTCTGCTCTGCCGCATTTTTCCAGCCTTGCCGGTATGCTCGGTTCTAACACGTGCCGTGGGAGCCGCTGTAATGAGCGGGCAGTTCATGGTGGAGCTGATGATTGTCTCTCACTGTTCCTTGCTGTTGGGACAGTTATTTCAGGGAATACTTGGCTCTCAAAGTCACAGAGCCACTGATGGGATTTGAGCAGGCACCAAAGGGGCAGTGAGACCCTGTATCCATCTGCTGCTGCTCCGAGCAGGCAGGGATCTGAGCATCAGGAAGGCAAGAAACACCTCTGTGTCCCTGCAGGCACCAGGAAGGTGATGTGCATAGATGCAAAAGAGCTCAGGGGCAAATCTCTGCTCCCAACAGAAGGACAGCTGGGCAGTTGAGATATTTGGGGGATTTTGGCTCTCCTGAAAGCCTTTTTCAGACTCCATACTGCCAGCACTGGGGTTGCCACTGGGGAGCTCTAGGACCATCCCATGTTGCAGGAGGGGTGAGCTAAGGAATGCCAATGCAAATGCCTGGGGCAAGGGGCCAAATCCAGCTCCAGCTGAAGCTTTGGCCATGCTGGCACTGCCAAGGAACACAAATCCTGGCTCTGGATGCACTGGCCAGTGGGTAGGTACGAGGCAGCCCCTCCTCCCCAAGCAGTCACCACTCCACAGCATTTGCAGGCAACGGGGTCTGACCAAACGCTGGAGGTCAGGACCTCCTGGAGTCACTCGTTCCCAATTAACAAGTCAGCTGCACACCAAGATCTGCCAGGTTTTGCAAGAAAGCATCCAGGGACAGACACAGGCTGGCTCAGTGAGCACTGTACACCTCCACCATGGGACCCTGCCTCTGGCCACAGCCACAGAGCTCTTTCTGGGCCACGGCCAAGCTCCCCGGGGATGCTGCAGAGAGCAGCTGAAGATCCTGGACTTGTTTGCACCCTTCAAGCCAAGCAGGCCAGGATTTTCCTCTTGCATGCGAGCAGATCGACATTTCCCTCTGCTCTGCTTCCGTTCTCTGGCCTGGGTGGATTTTGGGACAGCACTGCCTGTCCTCGAGTCCTCAGCTGTTGAATGCCACTGCTGGACTCGTGGCTGGGATATTACCCCCTGTACATGTGGGCCTCAGCCTCTGAGGCTGCCCAAACTCCATGACTCTTCAAGGCAGCCTCAGTTTTGGGAAAATTCTGGCACTTGCTGCTTGGGTCACTCTCATGCTGTGCTCTTCCCATGCTGAGCTCAGCAATGGTCCAGTCACGGGCAGATCCCCCTTTTATTCAGAACAAAGTGAACAAATAATTATTTTCAGGTGTTCTTGTTAATGGTACAACCTTGTGTGCAGTCCTCTTGGATATAAGGAATTCTGCCTCAGATGTGCACCATCCTCTCTGGATGATGCCTTAGATGAACCTCTAACAGCAGGGGTAGTCAAAGCAAGACCCCTCTTGGAGCAGTGTTCTTCCTGAAGGCTGCAAACTGCCTTGGGGTTATCATTTTCTACGCCAGACTCCAGTGATGGGAACTTTTAAATTCAGACTCTCCATGGTGAAATCTGGACATGCTGCAGCTCTGCCCCAGCAATGCCTCTGAATGTTGCACTCCTCCAAACTGTGAAATATTGAGGATCTAATTGTGAGTTTACCTCCCCCCAGCCCCAGATTCAGAAGCCACAATGGTCAGCCCAGTCTGCTTTGCATGCTGCAACACTGGGAGAAAACGGAGATAAAAACATCCTGTAGGGCAGGAGCAGGATGGTGATTAATCCTTGGAAAAGGCTAACTGACATGACCATCAATAACTACAGTAACTTGTTATGGCTGCCTCATTCCAGGAGGATTACATGCCTGAACACTCCTTAAAACATCTAATGAATGTCATTTTGTTTTTACTCTCGGTGCTCATGCAAGTGAAGCACTCGGCAGCGCTGGCCAGATCCATGGGGAGAGCCAGCAGGGCTGCTCCAGCTTCCCCCACGCTGCTCCTCCTGCAGCTCCCTGCTGCCCTGAAATATCCTTGCTGGGTGCTCCTGCTGTCCTGCTGCCAGCTCTGTCCCACAGGATCCTTGCTGTGGCCGGGTGCTGGCTCTCCCTGGCTGCAGCTGGCTTGGATGGCATCTGGCTGCAGGACACCTTCCCCACGGCACAGGCACCGTGGCTCTCACCTTGCTCTTGATCTGAAAGCAGAGTTTTAATCCAGCAGAGCGTGGCTCAGATTCTCCTGCCTCACCCCCATTTTGGGGATTTCTGTGGCAATATTCACAGAGGAAGATGGCAAAGGCACAAGGGCTGACACAAGTGTATTTCACAGAATCACAGCATCACAGAAGGGTTCGGGTTGGGAGAGGCCTTAAAGACCATCTATTCCAACCCCCCTGCCATGGGCGGGCACACCTTCCACTAGAACAAGTTGCTCAAACCCCATTGGACCTGAACTTGAACACTTCAGGGATGGAGGTTGTCTGCTCCACCCTCAGATTTCTCCTCCTTGTCCCTACTGAGAAAACAAACCAAACCAGCCACGAATCTGCCATTGAAGGCCAATAGCCACGAGCCCTGCAGGCATCAGCAAGCCAAGGCAAGGTGTGGAGTGTCCAGAGAGGGTTTTCCAGCCCCAAGTTTGTCTTGGTATGCACCACCCCAGCCATGAAAGTTACTTGCATCTGTGAGATCCATTTCCTCTTAATTTTGCCAAGGAATGTTCTTTAAAAAGGAAGAATAGCGAAAGCAAAGCTGTGAAAGGTGTGTTTTGCACTGCAGGACCGTATCATTTTGCCTCTTCTGAGCAGACAGGCAATGATGAACTGCATCCCAGCAGGCTGGGGCTAGGAATCCCTGCAGAGATGCTCACCTCCCTGCCACATTTCAGGGAGGGGCAGAGGGAGTTTTGGCAAAGGTTGTGTACAGCTCCAGATCCCCAGGGTTAATTCTCTGCCTTGTTCATGCTGTACAGGGGCATTATCAGTGGAATACAGGGGCCACTGTTTTTCTCCAGAACCCCACCATGAATCCATCATGGCTCCAAGGAAGGCTTTTCTACTTTCTGCTGGCAAGGCTGTCTGGGTTCATTCCAGACTCACCCCTCATCCCCATATCAGGAGCAGCCAGGACTCCTGCCTCACCTTGCTGTGGATTCATTTTTTCAAGGTGCTGACAGTTTCTTGCCTGCTGATGCTGTGGGAGGCTTTCTGGATCCCGAACAAAGGTTTTTGAAAGGTCTGGAGATGCTCTCTGGAGTCACACTGTCTGACCCCACCGACCACCTGCAGCTGTGCAAGGAGACCTTGGCACTGACGGGGACATCAAAGCAGACCCAGACTCGGGGATCCCGCCCCGCTCCTCCCCACATCCTGCCAGTGTCAGCAGCCTCTGCAGTTAGTTACTGGAATTCCTCAAACATGAGGCTGTCTGCAGAGGTGCAGCCCCATGCACAGCTCACACCTGACCTTCCCTGATTTCTGCAGCCCCGGACGATTTGGCTTTTCCTATTAGCAGAGGACCTTTTTGCCGCTTCTTGTACTCTCAGCCTCATATTTCAAATTCCTTCACAGCTGTGTCTGGTTTTCATTTGAACATATTACATTTAGATAGAGCTATATATATATATAATACAACGAGAAAGGATTTTCAAGGTAATAAATGGAACATGCGAGCCTAATTATTCAGGATGACCCAGTGCAATTCGGTAAGTCCAGCGAGCTGTTTATATTGGCAAGATGAGAAAAAAATATCATTGGATATGGTGATTACTCTTATAAGATTTCAATATATATACATTGTCAGGAGTCCCTGAGTTATGAAGTCCTCCTCACTGGAGGAATAAACATGCTGGGTAGTAATCCTGGAAGCAATCAAAATGCCTTCAGCTCGGTGCCTGCAGAGCCCCTGTCTCTGCAGCCAGCCCTGAGCCCGTGGGCCTTGCTCACAGCCCACACTCACCCACAGATGGTTTATCTCTCTCTGAGGCCGTGGGCAGAGCTTGGAGAGTGAGCAGAGAGGCAGAAATAGGATTCTTGGCGTTTCAGGTTGAATTACTGGAGCTGTCTATGACTGGCCCCACTGGTCAAATAGGAAAAAATAACCTGAGGGAGTTGGCTTCGCTTTCAATATGGCTGGAGGAGCCTGACGGGTGTCTGCTCCTGCCCGCTGGCCTGGGAATGGCCTCAGGTGTTCTGGGATGGGGGAGGCAGGACTGGCTGCTCTGTGGTTAGTCCAGGACATCCCACCTTGGGACGCTGCCCCCAGCTGAGCATGCCTGGGCAGCAGCTCCTCCATTTGTGGCTGCAGGAGTGGGCTCCACTGGGAAGGATACATGGAAAAGGGCTGGCCTCTACTCCTACCTCTTGTGCACACCTTCCTGCCAGCTGAGAAAACTTCTGGAGCTTCTTTATTGCCATCCTCTGCCCGTGATCCAGGGAAGCAGGGCGCTGTGGGGATGCAGGTCAGGGCAGCACTGAGACAGCAGATGCCAGAAATGCCACATCAGCCCTTCAGCTTCCACGGGAGGCCTCCAGCTGCACAGGAACCTCTCTGTGATGGTGATGCACAAGCTCCTCCAAGAAACAGGGAGAATGGCACCCTCCCAGCTCCTGTGTGCAGCCCTGGGTTTGCCTCTCCTGGGACCCCAGGGACTGTCACAGGGTACAGGGGCACCGGGGCTGAAAATGCTCATCAAGTCCCAGCCGTGGCTGCTGTCTGTCCAGTGACACAGCTTACCCCCCACAGCTCAACCCCTGCTTGTTCCCAACAGGGCACCCAGAAACTCCTGGCAAGGCTCTCCTATGGGTAGAGGACTCACTCCTCAGCTGGCCCTGTGTCTGGGGGGTATAAATCAGCCCAAAAGACAGCGTTTCTCCTTCAGGCAGAAGTTAACTTTCCACTGAATACACTGAGCTGACAAGCAGTGAAGCCTTGGCTGTTTACCCCAGAGCCCAGGCGTCATGGTCCACATGGCTGGAAGTCTCAGCAAGGCTCTATTCACTTTGATTTTACACCAGGGTTAACTAGACCCCGGTAATTATCCCCTTTTAACAAGGCAGTGTTTACACCTATGAGAAAGGGTCAGCTCCTGACTTGCTCACTTCGGCTGGAAGGAGAGTATTGCCCATGGCAGCTGGAGAGCTGATGTGGCCGTAGGGGGGAAAGAAAAGATGGGAAGAAAGAAAGAAGTGGAAATAGGAAAGGTGATCTTAAAGCTCAGATGAAAAATATCCCCCATGATCCTTGACTCCACAGCTTGCTCCCTCCCCATCCCTCCTTCCCCCACCATGATGCGATGCAGCCTCGGAGTGCACGCAGAGATAGTTGGAAGCTGGGATATGTTGATGGATTTCTTAGCTCCTGGGCTATTAAATGTCTGGACCAGCTAATTTTAAAGCAGACAAGCAAAAGCCAAATGACAAATTGTTTGGGAGGCCCGTCAGGAGGAGGATGGAGTTTTACGACCACCAAGGGCACAGTTGCTGCCATTAAATCTGTGGACATCAGGGAAAAATAAGATCTGATTTATTTGGTGATGGTGGAAAATATTATCCAAGCTATAATTTATTGATCATTGCATCCTCCCAGATTTCAAGGCCTCTTTCTCGTGCATATGGAACATATACATATTTTTCCACACACATGAGGCTGAAAACATAGTGGCTCCTGCACCTGAGGAATTTTTGCATGCTCTGCTGGCCGTGGGGCAGGAGCCAGCAGAGCAGGACTGTGAGCAGCTCTCTACGGTGAGGGACAGGACACCTTGGGGCTGGGGCTGCTCTTCACTCAGGCAAGGAGCTGTGGGATTACTGGGACTGTGGCAGGTCTCTTCCTTCCTGCTGGACACTGATCACCAGGTCACTGCTAGAGGATCCTTCCTCTCCCATCCTGCCCCTCGACCCTGTGCCTGCCCTGCCTGCTGGTCCCCAGAGCGTCGTGGAGACATAGAATTGTGTTTGGAAAAACCTGCAAGATCACCAAGTGAGACACAGACACCCTTAACCCAGCACTGCCAAGGCCACCACTGACCCATGTCCCCAAGTGCCACGTCCACACACCTTTTAAACCCCTCCAGGCATGGTGACTGCCCCACTGCCCTGGGGCAGCCTGTGCCAAGGCTGGACAAGCCTTTAAATGAAGAAATTTCTCCTAATCTCCAATCTAAACCTCCCCTGGCACAAGCTGAGGTCATTTTCTCTTGTCCTGTTGCTTCTTGCTTAGGAGAGACCGGCCCCTACCTCACATCCACGAGGAGGAATACTGTCCCTGGGGAAGGGTAAACTGGCCCAAACACCCCTGCACCCCCATGGTGAGGGGAAAGCAGACCTTGAGGATGTTTGGTCTTTGCAAAGGGGAGCAGGGACACACAGCAAAGTACTGTCAGCAGCCTTTCCCAGTGTTCCCAGCCAGGCTCAGGGGCCCGTGGAGCCCAGCTGCCTCTGTTACCTGGCTCAGGGAGCAGGATTGCTTCCCACAGCCAGCACGGGTGGTGGGAGCAAAATTCAAGATGGCAAAGGAAAAGAGGGCAGCTTTGGGCCCCCAGGAGCCTTTCTGGAGCTGGAGGCTCTCTAAGCCAGTCCATCTGGAGAAGAGAGAGCCAGGCTCTGCAGGGATAGCCGGAAATAACAGCAATTTATGCAGTTATGTTTCCAGATTTTTTTCCTCTAACTATCAAATAATACCATAAGGAAAAAATAAAAAAAAAAAAGGGGGAAAGAAAAAAAAAANAATTTATGCAGTTATGTTTCCAGATTTTTTTCCTCTAACTATCAAATAATACCATAAGGAAAAAATAAAAAAAAAAAGGGAGAAAGGAAATAGAAAAAGCAATATAGGGACCAGAGCTTTTAATCCTCTCTGCGTTCCCAGAGAAATCCAGGGCCTCTTTCCACCCTTTAACTCACTCCTGCTCTCCATTAAAGCCTCCTCCAGTAGACCCAGGGAGAGGAGCCCAACTGTTCTACACACGTTCTGGGACACCTTTTCCCTGTGCAAACAATCAGATGCAAAACCTGATCCCTGCAGCTTTTGGGGGTGACCATGTCACCTCCTGTGGCAGGTGACATTTGCAGAGCCTCACACGCCTCCAGCCTGGCAGCGCAGGGAGAGCAGGAGCTGGTGCTGGGGGATCTGCGTGAGCCGAGCACCGCCCCTGGAGCAGCACGGAGATCGAGGGCTCCCACCCTGCCAGGACGATGCTCGCTCCCGCTCAGAGCCGGCGTTTCCCCGGGGCGGCTCCGTCCCGACCCGCCGTTATCGCCACGGCCCCCCGGTGCAGCTGAGCTCTGCGGCGCTGGGCAACGACAGGAAAACAGCTTTTACAGAGGGCTTTTCCGCAGCCGTGTGCTCACCTCCCAGCCCCGGGCCCGGGAGCGCTACGGGCACTCCCAGAGCTCAGGATGTGCTTTGGCTCAGAGCAGAGCCCTGTTCTCTCTGTTCTCTGCAGGCACCCGTGCCCAGCCCAGCCCAAGGGGTGTGCCCAGGTGCCAGGTGTGATGGCATGGAGATGCCTGGATTTCCAGCATCCCGCTTGGAAGGAGAGCACAGGCGGAGAGCAGCTGGGAAGGCAGCGAGCCCTGCGAGCACAGAGCCCCTGCGGTGCCACACGTTTGTTTTCCTTGATCTGGGGAGCAAAGGCCGGGGCAAAGGTGGGTTGCCCAGACCACCCACAGCCCTTGGTGGTGACAGAGAGTGATGAGCCAAAAGGGACCTGCCATCCCCTCCACAGCAGAGCCACAGCCAGGCAGGGGATGCAGAGGGGATGAGCACAAGCTGCAGCGTGGATGGATTCCTCTGGTGGTGCCTGGCTGCTCCCAAGAGCCTGAGGATGGGTGAGGGCCTGGATTGCCTGGACAGCAGGGTTAAATCCAATAAACAGCACAGTCTGCTTTTCCTCTAGCATAGCATCTGGAAATGAGGTGAAGAAAACATTTTTGGGTGGATTGAGTGCTCCCATTGCACCTCTCAGGTTGGGAATCAGGGAGAAGATGGATAACTGTATCCTCCCACCTGTCAGGCAGAAAATAAAGAGTGCTCAGAGAGCTGCTGGGGCTCTTGCCTGTGACACAGATGGACCAGGGTCCAAGTCCTCGTGCCCAAATCTCCTCTTTGGAGACCACTGAGAGTATTTAAGTGAATGGAATATCCCAATGAACGCCTCTTCCTAAGGCTCCTCTCTTGCTGGGATAAGAGGATGTGGTACCCAACCAGATTGTCCCGATCAGTGAGGAGAGGGGGCCCTGGGAATGATGATTTCTTGCCTCAGCCCTGAATTAAACAGCAAATATTTTTTTCTTTTCTTGGAACAAACTGGGAAGTGAGTTGTGCCGCTTCCAGGAGAGAGCAGAGCCTTTCAGCGTGCTCATGCATCAGTTGGACTCGATGCCCAAAGCACGGTGCAGGATTTCTGGCATCACCCAGGCTTGCTGGACGAGCTTCCCGAGGGACAGACAGAGCTCGGGGTGAGCCAGCCCCTGTCAGCACAGACCCCCCTCGATGGGTGCAGACAGAGGACAGGCAGCCCTCACACTGAGCAAACAGAAGAGGATCTCTCTTGGCACTGGAGCTGTTTTCCCTTCCCAGAGTAAAATGCCCAAGTACTTGCTATATTTAGACACTGGGGTTTTTTCAGGAAACACAAAGAAGCTTGTGTGAAGCTCCATATTCACCTCTGGAGATGGCTCCTGGCCTCCTGACTAGGGGCTGGCTCCAAAGCCCATCGTTGCCAACCCCACATGTCCTTCCTGCCCCACCAGGCCTCCCACAGGCGTTGGGGCTCCCTGAAATGCCCTTGGCCCAGGGGAAGCTCTGTGGGCTCTGACCAGCCCCCTTTTCACATGGGGAAAGGCTTAGGAAAGCTGGCGGGGGGCCAGCCCTCAGTGGGAAAGAGCAGCAGTGCCTGACTCCAGCTGCCCCCCAGCCCTGGCAGCGAGGGCTGCTGGTGCTGGATGGCAGAGGGCACTGGAGGTGGCAAAGCCATCCCATAAAAAAGCTTCTCCAGCTTTTAAGGTTTTTACCTTGAGAGAAAAAGGCTGCATTTTGGACTAAGTTAAAGGCTTGCCACCCCTCCTTGGGGTGCCCGGGCTGGGGTTCCCCTCCCTGTCACCCACCCGCAGCTGCAGGGCAGCCCTGCCTCCAGCGCTCCCCTTTCCCAACTGGATGGATTCCCAGCAAGGAGCAGCAGGAGAAATCTTGGCTCCTGGTGGGGAAAGGCAGCCAGCGGCAGGGAAGGGCGGGGAGGGAAAGCGATGCATTTCCAATGCTCGAGCGCACCATCCTCGCCAGCATCCCCGTAATTGCAGCCACATGCGGGCTCCCACAGCCCTCGCCTCCGAGCCCCAGGTCCCCTTCTCCACTCCTGGGGCTGCTGTACAGCCCTCCCCGACCCGACATGCCTTTCATCTCCTGCTTTAGGCCAAGAGAGAGCTGCACCCGTTCTGCATCACGGACCTGTAAACCCAGTGGGGGCAGCGGGGAATTTCCAACACACCCTTAAGCCACAGAGCAAAATGATGGACCCTGGATTATACCGGTCTCCAGGCCCTTCTTTCTCTTTCTTTCCTCCCTCTCTCCTCCAACATGAATATTTATCCCCTCGTCTGGGTTGTCTTCTCGCCGGCCGTCGCCATCGGCATTCCTGCAGGAATTCCTCCTTCTCCCGCCACCGAGTGCAGCCCGGGGCCGGGGCGAGGGGGCGGCAGCCCTTTTCAGTCCCAGTGCCCCCATCCTCGATGGAGAGTAAACATTGTTCCTCTCACAAAGGCGGGTATTGTGGCAGGACGGGGGAAGGCGAGCGGGAGGAGGCGCGGGGGAGATGAAGTGCGAGCGGGAGGGAGGGAGGGCACGGGAGAGCCCCCTGAGAAGAGGGCGAACGGGATGTGAATATAAATTCTGTAAATATTTTCTTTAAGGTGCTGCATGTAATCCCAGGAAATAGATCCAGTTTCACGGGAGAGTGGGGGCAGCGGGACTGACTTTGCCACGGGTTTCTCCACACTGGTTGAAACCCTGATGGAGAGGTGGGGGGAGCACCCCAGGCAGCTCGGGAGAGCACAGAACCTCCCTCTGCCACCGTCCTGCCTCCCCTCCACGCCCAGCCAGCAGCCAGCAGTGCCTTGCCCCCTGTGCTGTCCCCACTTGCACTCTTCAGGCCCTTCCCCCTCAGGATAACACCTGGCCAGGATGGCAAAGCAGAGGAAAATGAGGTTTCAGTCCTGCAGCAAAGGGTTTGGACTCCGTCAGGCACACCACCCTGAGCAGGGACAAGCTTCTGAATTGAGGTGGGGGCATGTGGCACCCAAGGGAGGTGTAGGGACACCTCAGCCTGGCCATGACCCAGTAAGTCAAGCACAAAGAGATTTGTCTAAAGGGGACAACCCTGGTGATAGTGTCCCATGGGCAGCAGCCATGGGACAGCCCCACCATCCCCCTTCCTGGCCAGGAGCTGCTGTGCCCGTTCCTCACCCACCTGGACCAGCTGTCCTTTGCCAGGGAGGGGACGGGAGGTGGGATGCCTCGGACTGGCACTGCTGGCCATGCCAGAGGGGATGCTGCTGCCTGCCCCCCTCGGTGGGGCAGGGCCTTTCCCAGCCCTCCCACAGAGCTGCTCTGGGAGGATGAGCCTTTACCCTGTTCCAGTTGGACGAGCCATTGAGTCTCCTTCAGAAAAGGATTACCAAAACATCCAATTATGCTTTCCTTTCTGCCTGTCTCCCCTCCTTTGATGGTCTTTGTCATTGTATGAAACAACTGTGTCCAGAAGTCAGGCTTTCCATGGACACTTCCTTTAATGGTGATTCTTCACGTGCCCAGGTCCATCCCAGGAGCCCCATTTACCCTCCTGCAGAGACAGCTGCTCTCCCCACCCCACAACGTGCTTGCTTTAGGGCTCTGAGCAAAGCACCCACTGCTGGGCAGGAGCCAGGACCATCTCTGCATCCCATCATTCCTGTGGGAGATCATCCACATCCTCAGTTCAGGCCTCTGGGGCAGAGGACCTCCCAGTGCTTTTGGTCACCCCACATCATCCCCCTGCAAAGGGCAGAGGCTGGGAGGCAACCATGCTCCCACCTGCTCCCTGAGCCGTGTGCAAGCACAGAAATCCTTCATTCTAAGGCATTTCTAAGAATTCAACAGTCACTCTCTGTAATTATTATTATCCCTGTGCTCACAGGGGATCCCTGCCACCACCAGCTGGTCCCCCATGGCCCCAGGGGAATGAATGCATGCTGTGGTCACAGTCCCCTTTCACCAGGACACCATGAAATGAGACATTGGTGGTGGGGCAGTGGGCAGGTCAGAAGTATAACCGCATTGCAGAAGAGATTAGAGCGGTTCAGGGAGGTCCCGGGGGGCTGCAGGGGGCTGACCCAGAGGTGTGCCTCACCCTTTCCCTGCCAGGAGCATCCCTGCACACTTACTTCATTCCTCCTTTGCCAGTTCCTGTCGCTGGCTCAGTGGGGCTCCCCAGGCCTTTGATCTGCTCCAGCACAGCTGTGCCCAGACCTTTATGCAAGAGACAAGAAATGTGACTGAAATAACTGACAGAGTGAACAGAAGCAAGTGTGAAAGGCTATAAATAAATATGACACAATAGCTGTGGTCACTGCTAAATAAGTTTTAAACTGAATTGATGGTATAAATAGAGTCGAAAGCAAAGATGCCACCAGCAGGTGACATGGATTTGAGGTGGGGAGCGACCAGGGTGATGCAAGTGCAAACACATGGAGGCCCCACGTGTTCCCATTGCCCTGCTCCATCCTTGCTGTCTGTCAGCCGTGGAAGTGGTTGTTTTGCCCTCTCCTGCTTTGCAAGGGATGTTGAGCAGCAGCCAGTACCCAGCAGTGAGTCCTCCTGAGGGCCAGAGTGCTCCTGAGAGGGGAGAGGGGTACAGTTGGATGGGGAAAAGCCAGTGGGACCCAGAGGCTCCTCCTTCCTTACCTCCCCTTGGCCATGCTGGACCTGGATGATCCAGGCAGGGTGGATGTGCCAGCCCAGCCCTCGAGGTACATGAGGAAGGTTGAGCCCCTTTGAGGGCTGAAGAAGCTCAGGCCCCTCTTACCACCCTCCTGGAGCCCCCTTGGACATCTGACAGCCTCACACGTGGCCTCCATGCAGCCATTCAATGGAGTTTACATTTCACGTTCAATGTTTAAAATCTTTTCTCCCTTTCCTTTCCCTTCTTTCCCCAGCAGATGTGTTATGCCTCACTCCAGCAGGTCCTGGCCCTTCATGGGGCTGCAGCACTTGGCAACAAGAGCTGTACCTGCCTTGACTCCCCCGATGGCTGATGCAGAAGCCTTGTGAGCTGCTTAAACCAGTCATTTTGCACCTATCCCCCAAATTCCAGAGGCACAAATGCTCTGGACACCTCAATTCCAAACCCATATGAGAGTGCAAGGGCTGCTTCTGGAATAAGCACTGCAGTTCCCACGTAACCAGGGCACCATCCCATGTGCTTGGCCACAAAAACAGACCAAGGAGCAGAGCCAGGGACCTGCCCCGCCTTGGCTGACCTTACTCTGCTGGGCACAGCAATTCAGCAATACCCCAGAGATGCTCTGCAAATGCTGAACACTGAGCTCAGCCATGGGAGATCCTGGTGGGGACAGTGATGTGCTGCTGCTGTCCGAGCCATGCCACAAAGGGCTCACACTGCCAACCTCCATCAGTACCAGCACAGGATGCTGCCAGCTCCACAATGCCCAGCAGCACGTGGGAGGACATCCCACCCATGGTTGGTGGGGCAGGGACCTCTTCTGATTTCATCCATGGATGATTTGCCCAGCTCAGATTCCCAGCAATCCTGGCAGGCTGGAAAACTTCACCACTCTTTTCTCCCTCTTTTCCACCTTCCTTGCTGTGGGTCCAAACCAATCTCTCTCCCAATTAATATTTGGGCAAACACCCCCCTTGGTAGAGAGCTCTGGGCTGGGCTCAGCTCCGTGCACGGGCGCAGCGGGAGAACAGGGGGGAACGTGTGGGAAGGGGCGAGGGGCTGCAGATCAGGGCTGATATGGCCTGGCATTTTGGCAGAATTTTCTAGGACAGTTTGTACAGTGTCTTCCCCATACAATGGTTATGTCTAGCCGCCGCGCTGCAGCTCTCATTTCCATGAGCAAGGAATTCAACCGAAAAGTAAACAGGAAAAAACGTTACATCTCACAGTTTATAAATATATATGGAATTATTTAGGCAGTCAGGCCAATTTGCACAGATGCCGCATATATGCTGTGACAGATCTCTGTGTTGTTTTGGAGCCACCCCTTGTGAATGGGAAACAGGGCTGGTTTCTTGCCATGTCTGCATGAAATATCGGTATCCTCCTGCAAGCTGGCTGCCAGCAGCGAGTGCTCCGGCTCTTGGGAACAGCTCTGTGAGCTGATGTGAGCTATTTGCACGTAGTGCTCACAGACTCGAGCCCCCACGTTTCCAACTTGGGCTGCACAAGGCCTTGGGAAGAGGCAGGGGAGTTTTTCCTGGGGATTGCATTGGGGATTTCAGCCTGGGATCCGATGGGACAAACTGTGCTTTGGTGGGACGGGGGCAGGATTGCCCTGGCACACACATCTCACATCTCTGTGAGGGTGAGTCAGCATTCTGGAGTCCCCGTTCCCTGTGTCTGACAGGCTGGAGCCGCAGGTTCCCAGGGCCTGGGGGCAGAGATGGGCACAGGCAGGGCAGAATTGCCTCCTCATCCCATCAGCCTCCTCCACAGGGAGCATCCCACCATGCCCCAGACCTGGAGCCACAGTTCAGATCAAAATGATGGGAGTGGGCTTTTTCACTTCCTCCCCCTCTCACACCCAGCCTGAGCCCAGAGGTTTATTCAACCTGACAGCCGAGTGACTTGATCGTTCGAAGCGATGTCTTAATTGCAGGACTTCCTCCATGGCGTTTTCTGGCTCTGGCCAGTAAAAGAAACTTCTCTTTGCCGTCCTCCCTCTGCCCCCCCAGCACCACTGAGCCGTGCCGAGCCACGAGAGCTGCTCAGACAGTGGGGATATTGTTTTGGCCATTGCCTGAATGGCCCAGCCTCCTCAGCTGTAAAATTACCTAGAGGATAACTAAACAAACCCCAGACAAACACTTCTTTAAAGGCACTGCTTACTTTGCAGCAGCCATTTCCCCCTGCCCGCCTCATGTGCTCATGCTGGGTTTTCTTTTCCTCCTTCTCTCAAGGGTGACACAGTTGCAATGCCCTTGCAGGGCATTGGATGGGGAAGAAGGGACATGAGGGGACATGGGGGATGCCATGGGCTCTTCTGCACCGGGCTCTGCTCAACCCAAACCCAGGAGATGGAGACCTTGCAATGCCAAGGCATCCAGAGCAAACAGGGAGGCAGAGAGCAGCTCCTTGGGCTGGTCTGTGCTGGAGCTGGGGGGAGGATGGTGTTTCTAAGGGTTCAGCTCTGACCCATTGCCCGAAGGGTCTGGGGTTTTTCCCCAGACTGGCTCACAGGAATACTGGTCCAAAGTCCACTGAAGACAGTGGAAAAGCTGCCCAGACTCCAGCATCATGCATGACCCAAGGGGGCTGCTGAGCTCCTGGGGACAAACCCAAGAGTTAAGGGGTGATAAAACCCCTCCGGACTGTGCTGGTTAAATGGGGAGGTTGGGACAGGTCCCCTCTGGGAGGTTTTGCTGTTTTCCAACTATCCCTTATAAATAGGAGAAAAGTTCTGGCCAAATCCTCCTTCAGAGTCAATCTAAGCATTTCCTGAGTCGGTGTTGATTTCACAGATTAAAGCTGGTCAAAAACAACCTGGTTGCAATCCAGACAGCCCTAATTTTTGGAAAAAGACCTTTAGGAATTTCATTTGAGTTTGTTCCGAGGGTAGGGGCTGCACTCTTCCCACCCAGAGCCTTGTTTGCTTTTGGCATACGTGTGATAAACACATGAACACTGAGCCCCAGCTACAAGCAGGAAGGCTGCCTTCTGCTGCAAAGGCTTTTTATTTTTTTTTGTAAAAACAAGGGTTACGAGTTAAGCTGAGGTTATGCCTTTAATTCCAGGTCTGCCAGTTAGCCACTAACCCAAAGTATTACAACTGCACCCAAGTTTCCATGTTCATGAGGGCTGCAGTAAAAGCCTGAGTTTTGGCATGGGGGAGCAAGACAGGAATTTAGGATCAAAAAAATCCCATTGATCTCAAAATAAAGGGATGTTAAATAAATCCCTCTGTATTCCTGCAGCCTGTCAGAGGGAGACTTTCCTTTCTGTTGTAGTTGACCCATCCAGAGAGAGTGTGCCCTTGCAAAGACAGGGGTGGAAACCTAAAACACAACACCACAGCGTGTGCTCTGGAAATATGCACAGCCCAACCGAGGCAGATCCCAAATTTTGGCAGATTCCTAAGATCAGGAAATTCCTTGAGAGTTCGGGAAATCCTCCAAGACTGAACCCAAGCTATTTCACTTGCAGAAGATATCAAGTTCTCCTCCTCCTCCTCTTTTTTTTTTTGTTGGTGATGGGTCAGTGGGACCTTGGCGAGCGCACGTTGCTGTACAGTGAGGCAGAGGATCAGCAAACGCTGCCGAAGGCCAGGAGCAGATGCAGGGCCTGCAGGAACAGCTGCTTGCAAAGGGAAGCGGGTGAAGCCAAGATTCAGCCATGAGCCCCAAGCAGGTCTGGAAGGAGCCCAAGCTGGTATCAGTTACGCTTTCTTCCCTGTGCATAAATAACCACCTGTTATTTACGGCCATTCTCATCGCACCCGCGTGCCTGCGGTGTCGCCTCAGAGGATGGGGCAGAGCTGGCTGCAGCAACAGGACATGAAGGGGCCCTCTTTGAACCCAAAAATAACTGCCACTCATCCCCTTGCCTCAAGTGATGTGGATGATGGCAGGGTTTCAGCCCAGCTGCTGCCGCATTTGGTATATCCAGGGTCACCCAGTGCTTGGGGACATGTGGGAGCCGTGCTGCCCATGGCTTGGAACAAGCAGGGCATGACCACAGCCAAGAAAAAGCAGGCCTGAGATATGGGGAAACTTCCTGCTGTCCCAAGACCCCCATCTCCAGGCAAAAATAGGCACAAAATAGATAATCAGATGTGCAGGATAATCCCAGGTGGGCTGCTCTCCATCACTCACCACAGAAACACTCATTTGCCACGGGGACAGTCCTCATCCAAACAGGCTGTCGGTGCATCCCGGGAAGTTCTATATAGCTCGTGCCTCTAAAATGCAGGAGCTGGGGGAGAGGGGACAAACCTCAGGCTGCTTCTTCACAGAGCCCTGCAGCAGCCTCTGCCCTTGGCCATCACCCCTGTGGGCCCACCGTGTACAGAGAAACCTGTATCCACAGCTGTCCCTCACGTCCCTCTCTCTTTCTGAGGTCACCCCAGCAGACCTGGCTTCCTGTCCTTCCCTTGCCTGCACGAAGCAGGTGCCCGTGGGTGAATTTAAAAAAAAAAATCACCTAGGAAGTTTGTTTGTATTATTGCCCTTCAATATTCCCCATATCCCAAAGGAGGAGTATTTTCTTTCTGCTCCTGTGGTGCTTTTCTTCCACTGTGTGCAGCAGTGTGGTCACAGAGCAGAGGTTTTGTGACTCAGTTGCTGGGTGGCTGCCATCATCCTCTTCCCAGGAGAGGCAGAAGGTGACTCAGCTGGACATACAGCTAAGGAAGAATATGGATCTTCCTAAAATCCAAAGGCACAGCTCTGCAAAGGACCAGCCTGAGCCATGGAGAAGCAATCAAAAATACCAGCTGGTTTGGGCTGGAAGGCACCTTAAAGATCATCTAAACAGTTCTGGGACATTTCTTTAAACCAAAATCAGTGGAAGTGTTTCTTGCACCGGGCCAGTCCCTAGAGAAGGACACTGACACAGGAGCCCTGAAGCCAAGGCAGGGCTCCTCAGGCCCTGCAGACAGCAGAGTCTCTAGGATAATGTGCTGCTGCTGGGGATGAGCTGGCACCAAGCCCTCTCCCAGATCCCTGGGACTGGCATCTCAGACACCTCTTCTCATGGCTGATCCTCTGTGAGGGCATTGCACCAGGGACCCCCATGGTCTCAGCCAGGCTGAACAAGCCCATGACCTGCTGCTGCCAGAGCCCTCTCCAGCAGAGCCAGGATGGACAGGAATCGCCTTGCAGGGACGGCTCCTGCCAAAGCCCCCAGCTGCACCAGTCCCTTCCCTCAGAGCACGTGGCTTCAGTTCTGCTCCTGCCAGCACAGCTCTGTGCCTGACACAGCCTCAAGCCCACACTCTGATGGCATTTTCCTCTCCTACCACTTTCCTTTGGCTTAGGGATATCCTTTCAGGTAGGCAGGAGCTGATAAACTTTTTTCTTGCCCTAGGGATCCCTCCCAGATCTTTACCTGCCCACAGAGAAACCTTTTCTCTCATGCCCTGGCTACCCTGGGAAACAAAACCCCTACTCCTCCCTAGTCCTGGGCACCAGCCTTTTATAGCATTTCCAGACTCCTGCTCAGCTGAGATCAGGGCTGCTCCTCCTTGGGGCTCACAGGGCCAGCTACCCCATCACCACAGGTTCCCAGTGCCCCACCATCAGCATGCTGGAGTTTACTGGGAAGGTGTCATCTCCTCCTTTCCTCAGTCTTCATCCTCTCCATCCTGACCTGTGTGCTGCTGAATCCTGGGACTTCTCCTGCTCCATCTCCGTGGCTGTTGCCTGTTAATGCTCTTATCCCTGGAGTCCTGGTGTAGCTGGGAAAAGTTTTTTAAGCACATCACCTCCTGCCTGCCCCTCATCCTTGCTAGATCTCCCACTGCCAGTCTCCCTGCACATTTTCCTGAAGGAAAGACACTGATGGATATATAAATAAAGCAACCTGTGTATTCTTTTCCCTGCTCAGAGCTTGTATAACCTGTGGTTGACCCCTCCTAGTCCTCCCCAAACCACAGCCCCAGTCTGTGCTGCTGCTGCTGCTGCTGCTCTGGCATTTTTATGAATGGCCATGAGCCCAGGGAAGAGATGTGAGCAGGGATTTGGAACAGCTCCATCCCTTCTACCGCACGCGCTAATCTTGACAAATGATCAGCGTGTGGCTTTCGAAACCAGAGATAAGGCTGCCTGACCACTTCAAGTCACTCTCCTTTCCCATGAAGAAAGGGATTTTGTTTTCAGCCCCCGGCCACAGCTTCCTCTGGAGCCTGGGCAAGCCCAAGTGCCCCCACCCCACAGTTTGGGGGACACACACTGCAATCATACCCCTGGGACTGGGGCCAGGGGCTAGCTCAGAACAAAGCCTTGGCAACCTCCAAACAAGGCAAATGTGACTTTGCCTGGGTTTCTGATGCACCAGGGTGCCTCCTGCCTGCACACCTGCATCCCCTTCCTGTTGGGACCAATGGGAGAAGTGGTCCATGCCCAGCAAGGAGCAGGGATGTGGCAAAAGCATGTGCTGGGAGCCAAAAAGAGCTTCTAGTCCTGGAGCTGAATCATGAGCATGGTGGACTTCCTTGAGCTCAGTTTTAGCTGGGAACTGGAGGACCTGCAGAACTATCACTGTTCTCCTTGAACTGGTATCCCACTGCGCTGCTGGGGCATTTGGGACGTGCGTCCTGCCTGACAGTTTGGGCCACACAGGGTCCCCATCCCTCCCCGGGGCTGGGGCAGCAGTGTGGGAGGGCTGTGGGATCTTCCCAGGGACTATGACACGGGAGAATGAGCCCTGAGTGGGTCCTGATGGATGTGCACCTGGGAAATCTGGGCTGTGCAGAAGGTTCCCTCTCTCACACAGACACAGACCCGCTGCCAAGAGAAAAGGCCTCTGTGAGTGCCAATTCAAGGAATGCCTTTGATCCAGTGGGAATCACTAGGGAGAAACTCTGTCTCTAAATAGAGCTGCTCTCTTGCCTTGCCACTTTGGGAAATGAATTTGTACTTGGAAAAAACTCAGGCTGGGAGAGCTCTCGGGAAGCCATCCAATCCATTTCCCTACCCCAAATTGGTCCTGACAGGTTTTTTTTTATCTAACCTTTCCTTTAAAATCTCCAGATGGCTCAATACAGTCTCCTCCAGGGCTATATTATTTTTACTAGCAGATACTGTTTTATTTTTAATATTCAACTTAAATTTCCCTTGCTGCAATCTGCTCCTATCCCGTGGCAACAGAGAGAGCAACTGCCCTCTTACTGCCCAGCATGGTGGGGGGTTTTCCACCAGTGGTACCTATTTAAATCTCAGCATTAGGGTGGGCAAGGCTGGTCCTGGCCAAGATCAAGCTGAGTTGCAGAGTTCCTGGGCTGTGCTATCACCTTTGCTGTCACTGTGGGTCTGGTGGTACAAGAGGGCACACCCACTGCGCCCCGTGCAGGCACCAAACCTCGTACCCAGATGGGAACAGGGGGTCAGGGGCTGCTGGCTTCTTGACCCATGAAGGGAGGCAATTACTCAGCTGATGAGGCCATGCAAGTGTTAATTAAACAGCATGGGAAGCAGAAGAGGTCACTGTTTGGTGTCATCCACTTGTGAAATTGGCCTCGTGGTGGTTCCCCCAGCCCTCCCTGGGAGTCGGAGCAGGGGAGTAGCCCCCCGTAGTGCCTCTGCTCTTGCTCTCATCTCTTCCTGCTCAGCTCCTGTTTCTGGGTGCCTCCTGTGTCCTCAGTAATGTCGTCTGCTGGATCCTTGGTAGGGAAAAACTTCTACCTGTTCATTTCTGGACTTGCTTGGAGCACAGCTGTGCAGGACTGGAAGATAATCAGCTCCTGGCAGTCCAAGTGGAGAAAGAAGCTCCCTGGGCACATGGTGAGCCATTGTAGGATGTGCTCATATGGAATGGACACAATCCTCCTGGTTAGGCACCCAAGGGCTGGTGCTCCCTGACCAGAGAGCAGCTCTGCAGAGCCTTTGGCAGCAGCTCAGTGTGGCAAAGCCCTTCCATTCTGCTGGAGAGCTCAGTGCTCAGCATGTGCTTCACAGCTCTGGGAGACGGGGCTTGGCATCTTCTCTATCAGCCCTGGGACATGTCCACATTGGGAGGATGCCCTGGGAGGAAGGAGTCTCCTGTTTGTTCTCCACGTGAGGCCTGTCCAAAGCCAGGTTGCCATGCCAGGCTCCTCACGGGCACCCTCCTGTGCCTGGCTGGGGCTTGCAGTGTGGTGGGGACTGGCAGAAGCACAGCTGAGCACCAAAGAGTTCAACCTGAGCTGCTCCCTGGTAAGAGAAACTTCACAAATCCCAGTCTCCTGCTGCTCTGTGTCTCATGGCTGTATTAGCTCACAGATAATAAGGCACATGAGAGTTTTCCCCATGATTTGGGGCACCCATAATGGCTCTCTCCTGTATGGATTCCTTGATGTCTTACAAAAGAGTTGATGATGAATCCATTTCCTCAGTTGGGACCTAAGTTTGGCGTTCTCTTGTCGACTCAGATGTCTTTTTTCATAAACAATTAGACAACAGAACAAGAAAATGGGATTCAGTCTCTCTGAGGATCCTGCCTCACTCTGAAATCTGTCAGAAAGGGATCTAGTACTTCAAAGGTGGGTTTGGACAGCAGTGACAGACAGACAGACACACCCACCCAAGAGCAATGGCTCCCACCTCCCTCCCTTTCCCAGCCAAGCTGGTGAGAAGGAACGAGCACTTTTAACTTAGTCCTGTTGTACCCATTCAGCACAGCACAGGCTCAAAGGCTGGGGCCAAGGGCTCTTTCTGAAACCGTGCAACACCAGATGTTTTTTTCCGGAGGCCTCAGACACACACGTGCAGCATGCTGTTATTAGAACTGGCTCACACTCCCTGCGCACAGGGAAAAAAAATTAAGGCTGTGCTCGAGCTTCGTTCTCCACTTTGGCATCCAGCATTAAACCAGGCAGGCTCGGTTGGCTTTTGTTTGTTTTTATAGAGTTGCTTATGGGCCATCCCTCCTGCAGCATCCCAGCGGAGTGGAACAATTCAATGCACCAGCTGGATGAGGATTGCTTCATGTGCTGCCAAATATACCACGCACAAACCTCGCCGCAGCACCTCTGGGGTGCAGCCTGACAGGCGCATGGCAGCTCAGCAACACCCTGCAGCAGCTTGAACCAAGAGGATGCACTGCTCCAGTGCTCAGGCTTCCTCCTCTTGGTTTTCCACCTGGTCTGTCCAGCTTGGCCTTCTGATGGATTTTTCTTCTCCTGATAATGTTTCCGTACTCACCTCAGACCGAGCCAAAGGCTCATTTTAACTGAAAAAGGCCGTTGGTCTCAGCATCTTATCATGTCTGCCTCAGCCCAAGCCTTGATGTGTCAGTGTCAGTGTCAGTGTCAATGTCAGTGTCAGTGTCAGTGCAAGCCTTGATGCCTCCTTCCCCAGCAGCAGGTTTCACTCCTTCATTTGGAATTTCACCCAGCCACCTTTTCTTAGCCACCTCTTGTTTTCCTCCAAGAGTTTCGGAGGAGCATGGCACACCTTGTCATGGTGCTTCCCTGACTTAAAGCTGGCTTCTGCCAGCCAAGACAGGAGTCTCATCAAAAATTCTCTGGTGAGGTTTTGGTGGGATGCTCAAATGTGTAACTGTCTGCATATATCACAACATTTCCTGCTCCCTGGCATGGCTTCACCTCTGCAGGGCTTCAATATGACCTGCACTGGGTAGCACCGGGGATGTTACCACCTCCCAAAATGCCTAGTGCCCCACGTGGGGGACCTTTCCCCCCTACCTAACAGCCATGGCTCACACAAAGGGTCTTGAACCGCTGTGGTTAATGGTGTGGAGCCTGGGGAGGGCTGGCAGGGCAGGGCAGGGTGCTCAGGGTGCAGCCTGTAGTGGGTCACCTGTGGGTGGGGGCATCGGGGTGCAGGTTAGCAGGGATCTCTGCAGGGCAGGATGGCAAGGAGACACAAACATGCCTTCCAGAGCCATGAAAGATGAAATGTGCTTGGCTATGGGGGTCTGCAGGGAAAGGCGAGGGATTCCCCCCTCTCCTGGAGCCTGGATCCAGAGCCAAAATCTGGGGAGGGCTGCAAAATAGCACCGCTTCCCTCTTGCCTTTCCTGCAGATGCGGCGTTGACTGGGGGATGCTCGATGCACCAGGCTGGTGCCACCCAAAAGATTGACAGCTGCCAGTCTCCAGCAGCAGATTGCTCCGGGGCAGAGTTAGGCTCGCTTCAGCCTTTCTCTCGCTGTGCTCCGTGATGAAGCAGGGCAGAGCTGGGGACTGGGGGGAACCAGAAGCCCGAGGGCTCCACACCCCGCTGCACCTGCTACCCCGTGGGGGCAAACCCCGTGGGGGCGCAGGGAGGGGGCATCGGGAGAAGGGGAGAGGGGGGGGCCGGGGCCGGGAGGGGGTGCGAGCCCCTTCCAGCCCCCGCCGGGGTCGGCAGCGCGCTCCGCCCGGGCTGCGCCGGGGGCTGCAGCACCGCTGGCGAGGGCTGGACGGGGGGAGAACGGGG
>VZSE01008176.1:0-55801 GCA_013398275.1 Promerops cafer | reverse complement strand
CAGTCCCAAACCATGACACCAAGCTGGCATCAAGTGATGCCCAGGTTATTTAGCAGCTCCTTGGTTTCCAGAGATTCCTTTAAAAACCCTGACACCACAGCTTACAAACTGTGGTTGGCCACTCTGAGAGTCCTGTGGTTATTTCTCATTCACTGGGTCTTACTGAGGCAACCACTGCATCTGTAGGAGAAACTTGTACTCCTTGGTTGACACATGCCAGGTTTTGTTCCTGTGAGAGTGCTGGAGGTATCTGCATTTGTTCACTAAGAAAAAAGAGGAGGTTGGGATCAAGCAGTGACAGAAATAAGTAGCATTCTCATGTGACCTCCCCATATTCTACTGATGGAGTAAGTGCTAGGGAGGGCAACAGCAATAAACCATGTTTCTTATTAATCACCATTCTGAAACACAGTCAGATCAGCCAATCCAAGCAAGAGAGAGGTGTCTGGAACCAACTCCTGCTCTCCAAGGAGCATGAGAACACTCTGAAAACAAGGATAGGACATTCAGCAGGGCTGAAATTTCTCCCTCTTAAGTGTGCAACATACTGTGTTTCTATATCCACAAAATTAAGCAATCAGTTCTGCTGCATCAAGTACCTCTGTCTGGAACACCTGAAATCCTTTTCTCTTACCTCATCCTGTCACCATGCTGGCTTAATTTCAAGCTGATGTTGGCAGCCAATGGGCAGTTCCTTTGGTGGGTGCTTGTGGCAGGACATCTACCCCCCCCAGCCCTTGCCACCTTGGCATCTCTGGTGCCAAAAGGCTCAGGCCTCAGCTAGGAGTCCACATCTTAGTCTGGAGAGCTGATGTGGGAAGAGATAAAAGATATATTCTTGACTAAGAGACCCTGTTTTACAAACTATAAAAGACACACGAGTTATCACAGAGGCAGAAGCCTTCTACACACACACACTGAAAGTGTGGAAGACCTCTCCCCAGAGTCTGGATGCAGCTTCTGTGGTTACTTCCCTGGGGATTGAGGGAAAGGATCTCAATGTGTGCCCCACCAACAAATGGATGGTAAGACACATTCCTAAGATAAGATCCTAATAAGATGGTAAGATACATGAATCCTAAGTTATATTGTTTCTTCGCTAGCTGTAACATCAATAGGTAACTTTAACCTTGGGCTGTATTTACCTACTAGTAGTCTCTTTTTGTCCTTATTCCTGTCTAGCATTTAGTTTAAGTCCTATTTTAGTATTTTAGTTAAGTCCTATGTCTGTTAGTTTTATGCTTATTAAATAAATAATTCATTCTATAATAGACCAAATCAGCCATTATTAAAGCACTTGCAAATGAGAGTGGGTTTTGGGGTGCTGGCCCAAATAAAGCTACTGCCTGCTGCCAGAGGCCTGGGCAAAAGGCAAGGACCTACCTAAATCCCCACATCCATTCATAACAGTGCTGCATGCTTGGCCAAGCCAAGGGGTTGCTGCAAGCTGTGCCACACAGGGCAGCAACCACAGGATCTGCTCGTCAGGCTGTGTTGAGCACTGGGTCATCCAGGAATGTGTAATGGGACTTGGCAAAGCAGAGGCAGCTTCCACTCACTTCTCAGATCAGTTCAATCCTCTCCCTTGGAGCACCTGTGCAGGTGCTGCCCCTGTGGGCTGGACTCTCTAAAGGAAGAAGGAGCAACCTCCTGCGACTTCCATGGGGTGTTGTGAGGCTGAGCCCAGGCAGGGATGCATGGGGTGGAGTTTGGTGACAGAGTGAGAACTGATGGTGCTCTCTGCCCAAGCCTAACTGTGCTCCTGGGCAGCACGCCAAGGATCAGGGCTGGTCTGATCAAGTTTCTGGGCATAAGCACCAGCAGGACTGGCAAAACTTGAGTGTTGAGAAGATTCAGGGCGGGGGGCAGGGGCATGGTACTATTATATACAACTCTTCAATAGACACAACAGACATACTCACTTGCTGCCAACAAATTAAGACATATCTGCTTAGACTAAGTGGTAAGATTTCCTCTGTTTCATAGGAAGTAATGAAGCCTTTTAGTGTATATTTTTACTCAGCACCATGCCCTATTCTTCTACTTTTTCCCCTCACCCATTTTAATGATCTCATTTATGGTGGAGTATCAAGCACCAAAACAACTCAGTGATGGGGATCCCTGGCATATAAAATATATTTTTAAAGCTTTTGTTTTTTACTGGAAATTCCATTGTACAAATCTTCTTGCACTGGAAACATAAAAAATACCAGAGACGTCAAACATATGCAATGCCATTTATTGAAGCTTGAAACGAATATGTCATCCTAGTTTGCTTTTTAAACCTTGAAATGTTAGAACAAGCTGTGAATGTGACAAATACACATTTTTTCCTGAGCAATCTGTTGAAGCTGGTGTGTCTCGGGCTAATACGACAATATAATGATAATACACCTCTGCACTTAGGATTCAATTCAGTTTTGAGACTAATGACCATCTGGGTTCAGATAATAAATCCACCTTTACTTAACAACAGTTGTGGCATAATAGCAGTGGCACTGCTCTGTTAAAACGGTTCAAGTTGTCACAGTATTTTGCCTAAAGTTTTTAGCTGAGAAGCAGTAATGACTGTGTTTCCCTGGGTAGAAAGATAATCCTGACTAATGTCCATAATATAACTTATTCACTTCTTATTCATTTCAAATGAAGTAACAGCTCCCTGAAGAAAACAATGAAGGCAGGAACGGTTTAACTCCATACTAGCCCTAAGGAGCACTGGGAAGGACAACTCCTGCAGGCATTTTCCTCACACCTGCACCTTATCCACTCAGCCAGCTCCTTTCTCATGAGCCCACATACCCGGTGGCCTCTCTCTGCTGACCTCTGTGGATAAAATGTTATGCAGGTACCTCTGTGCACAGAGTAATCTGACCTGGAACTTTGTCCCCCCAAATCCTACAGAATGCTTCTGGGGACCGGAGGAGCACCTGCTCTGCCCACCAGTCCAGGCGGTCTGGCTGTCAGGGAGCTGCTGTGCACCACGCAGCCCGAGCCCGAGCCCTGCCCAAATCCTTCCTGAATCAGGCAGGGCACCTCTGCTCCTGCACATAATTCAATACTTCTGTGTCCAGAGGAGTAAGAACTGCCCAGATTTCTATTGCTCAAAGGGTCCCCAGAAGGAGAGAAGCAAACTGTGAAACTTAAAAAGCATCATGTCTGGCGTTGGCCAGCAACACCACAGACATATATTATTGCAAGAGTGTGTGCATGCACACACATGCACCATTGCAAATCATCCCCATGTCTGTTAACCTAGCACCACATTTTAAACAGCGGATTTTGTTTTATCAGCACCTAAAACTGGAGTTATATTGCCATCATAGAGGTTAATAAATCTAACCTTACCATGCTGCATATTTTGAACTCCCAGACACTTCAAATGAAGAAGTAAGTCCTTAGCCAAACAACACAAACCTTTGAAAATGACAATTCGACTCGTGGCCATCATTAGGTTAATACATTATAGCCAGGCTGAAATACTTCTATTAACTTTCATGAAGGTCTGTCTAGAAAAAAAGCTACCACTAGTCATAGCTCAGTAGCCACAGTGACACTTGGATTCATGACCATGTGTCTCACCATATACTGCATAAAATCTGCATTTCCCTGTACTACAATCTGAAATTGCAAGGTAAGTAGAGTGCAAATCTGAGATTTTCAAAAAAGCCAGAAGAACCAAGGTGTCCAAATCCCACTGAATTCCAACGGAATCTAAATGTCTGCTCCTGTCCAGCTCTTTTCAAAATGCCCAGCTTTGTTCAAAGGGTCCAGTCTTGGTTCCCTGAAGTTTGTTTTGGCATTTTCTTCACTAGCAAAACAGATACACTATTTGGCTAGTGGTGCCCTCATGCCTGAGGCCTGAGGTATGGGCCTCAGATTCCCATCGCAGGAGCCCTCAGTTCCACTATGATTATGGACTTACGCTGTGGGACAAGCCTGCTGTGAGTGAGGTGGTAGCGTGCTCTTGTGAATGTGGGCTAATGCTCTGCTGGGAGGTACTGGATGAAATGATACCTCTATCACTGAATGTCTGTGTGAATTACAGAGTTTCCAGTTGCTATCTGGCCTTTATGTTGATGGTGTAAAATTGATTTCAAAATGTAGTATGGGAAATTTCCAGCTGAAATGCCTGCATGCCACATTTGAAGCTGCAGGAAAGGTTTAAGTCTGTAAAGTTGAATTCTATCATATAAGTTACCATGAAATTATCAAAACTGTTTAGCTGGGCCAGCTCATTGCTCCTTCCTTTCTTTTTCATTTGTCAAAAACCATAAAGATTTCTCTTTTAAAATGCAAAAGACCCAATTTCCAACTGTCCTTACCTACATCAGCTTAGAAGTCTTTTGCTTTCTCACTATGTGACTCCATTACTCTTCAGGCTGTAACGAGTGGAAACCATTACAGTGAAGGTTCCTGGTTCCTCAGTTCAGCAGGTGTAACATTCTTGAACTAAATGGAGCTGACCACTAACATAAATCTGGTGGAAGTCAGAAGTGAAGAGAGAGAGGACAGGTGTTGAGGTTAAATTTTTGCTGCAGGACAAGCTGGTACAACCTCTATGCTCCATCAGTTTCCTGACAGCTTTTTGTTTCCTGACAGCTTTTTATGTCCTGCTGACATGTATCATTTGTGTCTGAACACCTGCAGCTATAGTTTTGAGTTGGTTGCCTTACCTAATTTCAAAGGGCCTTGGATAGTTTATTTCAAATGGAGAGGAACTACAGATGATACTTAAGAATGTTATTGTCTGTCTAGCAAAAGATCTCCAAACCCAAATTTCTCTTTATGAAAAAGATAGACTGAAATTAGTCTATTAAATGGAATGTATAAAACTGTCCAAAAGATACTGCTGGTTTCTCCCCTAAATGTGTAAAAAAGACACGTGGATATGGCACTTAGGGGCGTGGTTTAGTGGTGGACTTGGCAGCTCTGGGTTAGAGGTTGGACTTGTTGATCTTAAAGGTCTTTTCCAACCTAAATGATTCTATGACTATTAAGGTGGTAGATGCAAACGGCTTGGCTTTTGTGGTACCAAGAAATACTGCTTAAAACGTATTTGGGAACTTAACATCCCATATTTTATGGGCTTTTCAGGTTACAGCAAGACATTTGTAGCAGAAGAAAACTGTCAAGAGCAGGTTATGGCTGAGGTATCCTTTAGAGGTTCAGTCAAGTACTAAGTGAAGATTTTTTTCTCCTGAAAAAACCCCAATATTTCAATTCATCCTGCCTATCATAAGCAGATATTACAAAACTCTGCTTTTAAATTTATGAAGTGAGCAATGAATTTAGAGAAACACTGCCACTTCACCTTGATTCCTAAAAAAGAAAGGCAAGAGAGCATAAAGAGAACTGGCCCATGGCACAGGTATGTGTCTGTTGCCCCAAGGGTCACCTTCACTAAGCACTCTTGAGAAAGCACTGCTGCTGTTTCAAGTGGGTTTTGGAAAAGAGACAAAAAAACAAGTTAAACATTCATTACAAAAAATCAGAAAATTCTTGCAAGCCTGGTTCTAGTGTCTAAGCATGCCTAAGTAGTACTAGCTGTTGGTACATTGAAAATTATGTTACAAATTTTGGACTATTACAGAGAAAAAAACTGAAGCAGTAAATTATGACTGATAACCCTAGACAATGTGTTTTCCCAGTTCTGATCACAGATTTCCATTTATGCTGGATGGTTCAGAAAACAATAAGGAAAGCAAAACCTGTAAACATAAGCTCTATTCAAGGAAACAAGAAAAAAACAGCTAGTGCCAAGCTGCTTGGTTGTTGTTTTCCTGGTTTTGATGTGGTTTTCTTCTAGATTTACTGTAATTTTGTTGTTTGAAGCCTCGCTGATCCCCATGTCTTGCTTTGTAACGAATTCGGGGCTGACTACACGTGAAGCAGCACTGAGTCTGTATTGATGGCAGCAAGCACTTGCCAATGCCTTTCAGCCTCTGGCAGAAGTGAACTGACAGCTGGTCTCTGCTGCAGGGCAGCCCTGTAGTGAAGAAGATGACAAGAATTAGCTGTATTTTGCTGACACACTCCCTGTATTTCTAGAATTTTGAACAGCTTTATGCCAGATGGCCATGTCTATTAAGGGTCTTATTTATGGTGGCTTTCTCTTCCCTTGTATTATGGGTCAGCTTGACCTCCCACTGAAATTCTAGGATGTTTTCGTCAACACATGACCTTCTGTTTTGGAAAACACAGTACACGTGACTGTTGAGTGAGACTTTACTTTTGTGGCAGACACAGCAGATCTATGTTTTCCACTTTGGCTTTTCTGCTGATAAGGACTGCCAGAGAAAGCCTGGCAACAAGGATTTGAGTTTGGTACTTTTGCATTCTTGTAACTGCCCCTCAGACAAGCAGCATGGGCTGGCAGCATGCTGCACAGCCAGCCGGGGCAGGGAGCAGAGTGCAGACAATGCACATGCAACTGCAAGTTCAGCTTGGCTATGCTTTAATTCCTGCAGCATCAGAATATGGCAGGAAATGCTGCTGTCTGTACTACTGTGCTGATAGGTCTGTGGTAGCTCTAATGAACTGAGATGGGCCAGGTTTAGCCAGATTTAGAAACTGGAGGTGCTCAGCTGTGAGAAGACAAGGTGTGCAAAAGAAGAAAGATGGTACATTAGCAAGGCTGTTCTCCAGCAAATCCCTCAACACTGCAACAGGGGAAACAAAATGAAAACTTGTATAAAGGTCGTTTAAAACAGATGAAAGCAGTTTTTTTCACAGCGGGCTGTGAAACTCTAGAATGGCTGTCCTCAGGATATCCAGCCCCTAGAGCTGGAAGTTAAGGATGGGAAGCAGAATGAAGATCCATATTCCAGGAGGAGATGGTTAGGGTCATGCTTTGCCAATTAAGACACACAAGTCTGTGGGTCCAGGTGGGAACCACCCCAGAGTAATGAGGAAACAGGTGAGAGAACTTGCCAAACCACTCTCAATCACCTACCAGCAGTCCTGGTTAACTGGAGAAGTTCCAGCTGACTGGAAATTAGCAAATGTAATGCCCATCTACAGGCGGGTCAGAAGGATGATCCAGGGGACTACAGGCTTGCACAGCTACCTGAAAGGAGGTTGTAGTGAGGTGGGGGTCAGCCTAGCTTGCCACACCTACAAGAGGTGAGAGGACAAGAGTAAAGGGCCTTAAACTGAGACAAGGGAGGTTCAGATTAGCTTTAGAAAACATTTTTTTCACTGTTAGGGTGGTCAGGCATTGAACAGGCTGCTCAGGGAGGTGGTGGAGTCACCATCCCTGGAGGTGTTCAAGAGGCATCTGGATCTGACCCTGGGGGATGTGGTTTAGTGGTTCAGGGGTTACAGTGGCAGTGCTGGGTGCATGTTTGGACTGGATAGTCTTGAGGGTCTCTTCCAGCTTTGAGGATTCCACGATCATGAACTTGCTGCCCCAGGAGAGGGTGGAAGCAGACAGCATCACAGCATCAAAAAGAGTTGCAACATATTAATGAAAGTTTAAATAAAAAGGAGAACTTTTAACTGTCCTAATATACGTCAGTTGGAAATGCTGAAGGACTATCACAGAAATGAATCTCAGGAAAGCACCAACCTCCTGCATTCCTGCTAAGTAGCATTTTTTAATGCCATTGCTGGAGACATAAGGGAGGGCTGCAGGGACCACTGCTTACCCAGTAGGGCATTTCTTATGTTTTATGGGCCACTTGAGCTTTTATTCACAGAAGTAACTACTACTAATATGTGTAGGCAGTATTTATCTGAGTCTGTCTTTCTGAACTTGAGAGGGACAGGAAAGAAGCAGACACCAGTGCAAAACATGTGCTAAAGGTCTTTGAACAGCAGCAGGGGTGATGCATCACTCTCAAGAGCGTGTCAGATCTGCACTGCCCTCAGGATTCAAACCATTGTATCACCACCAAGTTATACCCTTAGCACTGACTAATAGAGAAGATCATGCTCCAAAAGGCTTTTGAAAGTTTTCTAGAAGGGCTGTGAGCTGTTGCTGTTCTTACCTGAAGGTACCTGCTGGATACAGCAGTACACAGGCTGCACATAAGGATATGTATCCTTCTGTAAGCTTCCCCCTTCCCCTGATGCCTCTTTTTTGGGCTATTAACCATATACACAGCTGGGCTCCTGGGCTTGTGAAGGACAGAGGTACAGGACACCCTGACTCACAAGAGTACTTCTCTCCACCTCTTGATTTTGGACAGTCTCACCCTGTGGGACACTGATTTTTTTTACAGTGTCTGTAAGAATGCGCTTGCTTGCACTCCCAGTGCAGAATTTACAGCTTCTATAGAGGGATCTATCTCAAGAAATGGCATCTGTTTGGACTCACTGTATGTCCTTCCACAGTCCTCACTGCAGCCTGAGTTACCTAAAACAGGCCAATACAAGCAGACCGACTAATTTAGTTGTGTCATCATAAATTAGGGATGCATGCTCAGAGACTGCACTCCCCATCATGGCAACACAAGGCCAGAAGTGCTGGAAGAGACAAGTGTGGTTCTGCCAACAGAGCAGCTGAGCAGTAGCAGGCCAGGGTGACCTGTAATTACTGAGCCCAAACTAATCAAAAGAAGATGATAGATTGAATCAGCTCCCAGTTTTTGCAGAATCTCAGCACAAATGGAGAAAACTGTTTCATGCATGTGTGTTACTCTACCTGTATTTTTCCTGCACTCTTGCAGATTGCATTTCTGATATTTTGTGGGCTTGGCTTCATCCACGCACATACTGTCATCTTCAGTTTCATTAGTTTCTATATTCATGCATTTCACAGTTCTTTGCTGAATCCCCCCTCCACAAGAAACAGCACACTGAAAGAGTAATTTTAACATAGATAAATTTTTTTTTACATGGAAATTTTGTAATATGACAGTATTTGAGCTGTGATGTGACAGGAAGCTAAAACTGCCGTGTGATCCAGAAGCAATGGCATTACAGTACTCTGTGTACTGTATGCTCCATCCAGACACCTCCATGGGGCATTGTGGCCAGATTTGGCAGGATACAGTAGAGGGTAAATAGTATAAATACAGCATCTCGGAATGTCTAAACAGGGGGGAGAGGACTGTTTTCTAGAGAGGAGGAAAAGGATGATTTGCAATGCCAGTCCTACAATATCAGAGACTCGTAAACCAAATTCATACCAATTAGGATGGTTTTTTGCTTCCTGTGTTTTCTGACTAAGTTAAACATGAATAACCAGTTGCAATGTTAGGTCTATAAATGAACAAGCTAAGATTTTAAAAAAAGCCCAATAAGGTTCTGTTTCTTTCCTGGCTTTTAAATAGAGGTTACGCTTTCTTTATAACCACGAAAGAACTGCCAGCTGCTTGTTCTGGCTGCACACAGAAGGCCAAAAAACCCAAACACTTTTAAAATACCTTCATGTACCATTCTGTAAATGTACTTAATTCTTGTGACTTCCAAGAGTGTCTGAGAATCCCAGTTAGTTATAGATTTTTTTTCTCTCTACAGATAAATAGTTCCAGCAGACAAATGAGACAAAGAATTCAGCAGATGGAGAATGTCAGCTAATGAAGCAGAAGATATGACGACAGGAGTGGAACCTCTGTCATTTTTCTGTAAATTATCCCCTCTCTAATGTGTATCTCTGTACATGAAGCACAATAGTACTGGTGTGAGGTGCACTGAAAGATCTTATGTATTCTTGAAACAACTTTATATCGATGTTTAAAATATTTTTATAAAGAAAAATTATTAATGAATACATCAATATGAAATTAATAAGTAAAATAATTGCTATAATGTTTGGTATTCTGTTACTTATTTTATGTGCTTCACTTCCATATAATTAAGTGTTACACTAACTCTACATTTACCTTATACTCATGTCCCATCTAACAGCTGTGTGTCAAAACCAACTAATTGAATTTTCTGTGTTAAATGAGATTCCAGTGTTTCCTGATTTGTGGCTCCTGCTTTTAGCATTCCTTCAATATTCCATCCTGCTGTGAAGAGTAGTTGTAATGTATGCAATGTTCATTAAGGAAGCTGGAGGGAAAGGTTTACTAGATATACTAGTCTCTTTATAGAGAAATAGTATAGCAGATACTGGAGGGTTTCCCAAAGACATACCTCATATTTGTCAATAAGGTCTCCAGGTACTAAGCAGGAGGCTGTTGGTCAAAATTCAGAATTTCTCTTTGTGTGGGCAAGTACAATATTCCCCAAATATTGTTTTGAGATCACCCAAAGTTGTTTTGAGATCACCCCAAAATATTGTTTTGAGATCACCCCAAAGTTGTTTTGAGATCACCCAATCCCCTCCAATAGCCTCAAACAGTGGAAAATTTCAAACGTGCAGTGGAAGAACGTTAATGGTAAAATACAGCAACAAAAACCAGAAGCTACAATATCCGTCACCTGAAGGAGCAGACATGGGCTGGCTATGAAATGTTCAGAAATGTTTTCAGAAGTTCTTCTCTTGCAGCTTCAGCTGCAACTGTAGAAACCATAAGAAACTGTACTTGCCACAGGTGCTCAGGTTCAGAGACAAGTGGATAATAAGACCAAACACGGCCAGCTCATGACAAGAAATAAAACAGAAATAAACTGAATCCTACCGGGCCCCATGCCTGGTGAATCCACCGTGTGCAAGGCTGCCTGTTACACGATGCAGTGGCATCAGGTCTTCTGGCCCAGTCACAGTGGCCCTCGCGCGGGCAGGAGATGCGCCGCTTCTGCCGGCCACCACCACACGTCCTCGAGCACTGGCAAAAGAGCAGCACAGTCAGAGGGGGGAAAGGATGAGGAACCAGAAACAGACCACAGAGATGGTTGGACATGTTCATCTAGAAATGCAGGGCCACAGATAACAAGGACCCAGGGTCACAGGCCCATGGGTTTAGAAAGATGTACAGGCTAGCCTGCACATCGAGTCCTGAAGTCCAGACATGAAGAAAAGCTCTGCACTGACACTTACTCCATGTGCTTGGAAGGAGACTGAGAAGGAGCTGTTACATAGGGAAAAGCTGCTCCTGGCACATCCTACTGGAGGACTAAAGGGCAGAGTAGAAGTGGCTACACAGAACAGGCAATACAGAACTGCTCATCAACATCACCAACGCCAGGAGGATCTCTAACAAGAATTAGATTAGAAGTCATATGTCAGCAGGATTAATCTGTAATACTAACTAAAGGCAGAACAAGTTCATAAGATGCAGCATGTCATTCTTATGAGGTGGTTGGGGACATTAAAATTCAATCTGTACAATAATTGAACTCCTTGGCAGTAAGAGTCATACAAAGATAGTGATCCAGGTTATTTTTTAAATATTCTTCTGTCCACACTCTAGAATTACTTATTCACTGATTTTTTTACTATTTTTTTCACTAAGTCTGCTTGAAAGACACAAAGTATTTCATACTCTGATATGACATAAGGTATCAAATATACTTTGAATAATGCATTGTTACTGTCCTACAAGGAATTGCACCCCTATGGACAGAACAATATATCTGACATCTGATAAATGAACCCTATCAATCCATTTCTATCCAGTGTCCTTAGCAGGAGGACAACTGCCACGATTGGACTACTGCTCTTATAAAGTATTATAAGTGGCAAACAAATGCAATAATTTGGTTATTTTTATTTTTCCAACCCCTGCTGATTGCTCTGACAGCATATCCTGGTCTCCTTCCAGGTGTGATTTGTTAGTGCCCTGTAAGGAAAATGTGATCACTTTCTTTAAAATCCCAAAGCATTAGGTCCACAGAGCTGCAAACATCGTGACACTTTCTCCAGAGCTGCTTTCAGTGGGGTTAAATTCTAAAATATAACCAGGCCACATGCTTCAGCTGACATAAATACATGCCTGGCTGCCTCTGAGTTTGTTGGCACAGATTTATACTACAAAGGGACCCAAAAGTCAGATTTATCTTATGTCTGGTCTAAGCCTTTGCTCCCTAAAATTTCAGTCCAAAAGCGTAAAGGAAAATTCTAAATGTGCCAATATTAAAACAGCAGCAAAAAGGATTCATCTAAATTAACCACATTTACTGATCCAATAGCTAAAGCGAATTTTCTTCCAGGCCATCTGCTTCTCCCTTTCAGGATATGGTAATATACAGCTCCAGCTGTAAATCACAGACAATCTTAAGAATGATTCTGTGAAGCCTTATGAACACCTGTGCTAATTTTTGCTGTAGCCATGCACAAGAACTCACCAGCTGTCTTCCTTGGAGCACGATTTTACCTGACAGCACAGGATCCAACAGCCACTGTTACCCGAAAGGAAATTCCCAATTCACAAAGCTTCTTTTAAAGAACAGTACCTCACTCCAGGGCTCCACATGCCATTGCAAGCAAGGTTCTGTGTTGCAGCTGGTGTTGAACTGTGGTTTATAGCCGAGTAGCTGGCAATGGAAAGGCCTGAGCAGCCGCTTTTCCCGAACATCAATGCAGTGCACGTCTCGGGTCCTGAAGCCTCCACTGCAGTTCACAGAGCACTGTACACAAAACAGAGAGGGGCACATCTCCACGTGAGGCTCCACTGAGGGGCTGTGCCTTCCCCAACCACAGAGCAGGAGGACAGTCTGAGCTTTGAGCATCCTGAACAGAAGGAATTTCCAGTTTACTGTAACACCAATCTGTCGTGAGGCTTAAACACTGTGGTTTTCCTCACAGCAGCCTGGAACATGCCATGTAAGTACTTCCCCCACTACACTGCTATGGCCATTAATAATATGGATACATATTTAATTGGGAAATCTTGCCAACTATTTCCAAAAATGTCATAATGCAGTAAATATAAAAAATGGATTCTGTATGCAGGGATATTGCCGGTTCCTTAGTTGTTTGAGAGAGAGAGGAAGGGAGTGAGTAGCAGTTCCCACCCTCACCTTCCTTGTACCTCCATGGCACCAGGAGATTCCATACCCCAAGAACAGCCTCAGTTTGAAAGGGTGGGAGGGAAGAGAGAGGCACCCTGAGCCTCACTCTCAGCCTGTGAAATCACTGCTCAGCTTAGAGCTCTGCTAAGTGAACCCTTCCAGTCTCCTTTTTCTAGCCAGAGCTTCTTCCAAGCCTCATGCAGCACCACCAGGTCCTGTCTTCAGGCACCAAAATTCAGGACCTTTCGTGCTCTTGAGGAAGAACTGAATTTGCTACCCCAGAGATAAGGAAAAATACAGGTTTTGTCTTCAAGCAGAATTAAAGCCAATTCCAGCTGCACCACTGAAAGCAGCTCACATCACCTTTCACCTTTACCACAATGATGCAATAGGAACTGATGCTGTTTTCTTTTGCATAAATAAGCACCCTTTAGTTGAGTAAGGAACTTGAATGTAATATTTCCCCTAAGAGATGAAGAATGGATGGAAATGGAATCCTTACTCTTGTCCACAGGACAGGTTTCTGTCTCTCTGGATAGAAACAGTGGACAGAAGTGACGGCATAAGAAAGTGAGTACAACGGTCTCAAAATATATGCAAATTATATCTGGCATTAAACTCAGACTCTAAGATTTAGTCTGAAGCACCTTTCTTTTAGGGGAGAGGAAAAATGAAATGAGAGTAGAAGAACACAAAAAGCTCTACTGCACTAGTAGGGAACCCAGTCGTCTTGCTGTGACGACATGTCTTAAAAATGTTTGAAATGAGTAACAAAAAACAATTGTCACTTGTAAAGCAAGCAAAATTTTACCATTTTTATATATGAAACTGTAATTAGGTTTGTATATTTCACGTGATGGAAAATAAGGAGGGTAACACAAATCTGATAGGAGAAGCCTCTTGCTCAAACTTGTTTCATAACTGGTCTGACATTTTTAAAAATTTGCTTCCTGTTATATTTTATCATTAAACCTGATTGCTAGCTATTTTTTGTGACGTGACCATCATTCACTTGCTACAAAAAGCAATGACATTTATGAAGAAAAAGTGAAGGTGAAATTTCCCTACTGCAGCTGGGAGGGCAGGATGTCTATGTATCTTTTAAAATTAATTTTGAAGGCTTAAATGTAGTTATGTAAAGCCTTGGCCTTTCCTGAACTTTCTAAAGAGGCATGTAATTCCTGTACAAATCAATTTCATGTCTAAGAGCTCAATAATAACACAGGTTTTGTAACTATAACCTTTTATTTGTATCAATCTGCCCTCAAGCCCAATGGCAACAACATTGTCCACAGAAATTATCTGTACTGGAAAAGTTTGAGACACCTATCTTTTTCCTTATTAAATCAACAATATTTAAAACAGAATTTTGTAGTTTATCTCTTTTTAGTCTTGAAAAATAACCCATGGTTTGAAACTCAATTTTCAGACTGCATGAAGACAAAATGTAATAAGCTTCAAGAAGTCACCAAAGTCCTTCCAGGTGTTCTTCACACAGCTGAAAATATCAAAATGGCACTCAAGCACAATTCTTCGGGTTCCACTTAGCACCCTGCATACTCTTCTGTTCCTTGACTAGGCCATGGGTACAAAACTTGGACCTAACAGAATCCTACACAAAGCAGGCATTCTCTCCAGTACAATTTTATTTTATTTTATTTTTTAAATGTAAAACTTAGATGTTATGTGAATGGGGAACAGACCATGTCATATAAAAGTACATGGTAACAAGGGTGAATAGGAATATGACAACTCCCTCTCTCAAATTCCCACTGCTTCTTAAAATTAGGATATGGAGGCAGAGATATAAAAGATACCACAAGCAATTATGTGCAGCTTTGCCTGTCAGCGGCATAGAACACGAGCAGTGAGTCCTTGTGAGTGACTGCTTTGGCTCTAGATGCAGGAGTTAATGAGCACAACCCACCACAGGAAGAACAAAACTCACAGCAGATGTGTTTCCAGATATAACCTGGTCAGGAAATTAGTAAATTAGTGCTGAATGGTCAACAGGGAATCATGTATGCATTCACTGAGTAAATAATTGTTTTAAAAATGAAATATTTAGAATTTCATACCCACTGAAATTTGCAAGCTTACTGTTCACACACAGCTCTGAATGAAGTTACCTTGCTCCAATTTCCTGTTTTCCAGCTAGCACATGGGCGGAGATAACATCTCCTTGCAGGATCAGGCTTTTTCATGTCCTGACAGTGGGATGTGTTCCTGCTGCTGCACTCCACATGTCTCCAGAAAGCCCCCATTCCACAGGTCGTAGAGCACTGCGCAAGGCCAAGGGGAAAGCCCAGGGGCAAACTCAGCATTAGTACATCATTCTGGAAACAATCTTGGAACCTAAATATAAATATCTAGAGCCATTTTAGATGATATATGTTATCAGAAATACCCAAAAGAAGATACAAAATTCACCTAAATTTTACTTAATAGTCTGAAGGAGGGCTTTTGTTTTTTTTGGTTTCTTAGGACAATACCAATCCTGGTTTATACTATACACTTCTTTTCTTCGGCAAACTCCTTCTTACCAAGACATTTTAAATCTGTACCAGCTGTTCCACTCTTTCCCTCTGTTACCTTTGGGGATCCAAAGTAAAATGTAATTGCATCCAGTCTTCAGCATTGTTTCCTCTCTACCCCTAATACTGCTGATGAGATAGTCAGCCAATTGAATGCATGATGCTGAAAATCTTTAACAAATATGTGAGACTCTTAGGAAAACTGTACTGGAAAACGTTTCTCTAAATTATTAGTTCAGGAAGTGGCTGAGTGTTTTCAACATTTGGGAGGATTTTTGTGTCTGAGGAAAGAGAGTATTGATTATTCCAGTCCATATCCCAGGAGTGCACACTCCTCACAAAAAAAAACCCAAACAATGTCATTGTATTCTGAAGTAGAAGGGGTTGAAAATTGGTTGGAGACACCCGTTTACCTTTTTCTGCCTTATGAAGGGTGGGTCAGTGAACTGTACGTGTAGAGCCAAATTCAACACACACTAAGCAGCCTGTAGCTGGCATGAGAAACAGCATAAACAATCTTGGATTAAGTCTGCTAAATGATGAAGAGAGCAAATGTTACTGTGTGGTTTGAACTCCCTGTGTGGAAATGGGAAAGTTAAATATGGAACACTGAGTAAGTGTCCTTGGAAAAATAAGGAAACTTAAGCTGAAGCTAAGGCAGGGAAAAAAAAATCAACACTGGAGATTTTTGACCTCATGGTGAATCCTGGGATGTGTGTCCAAGTGGCCACAAAGGTCCTGTTAAAGGAAACTGCACACCACTGTTCAGTTTTGCCTAGTGACCCACCTATCCAAGACAATTTTTCTGACTGAGAGGATGGACTGCCCTTGTCTTGCTTTCTGATGGCTTGATGCCTTCCCTAGCTTTGCTATACCAGTCTGACAACAGCAAGACTTTACTGAAGGGGTGCTTAGTCTTTGACTAAAGCCCTGTCCTGAGCACATGTGAGAAGAGCAACGATGGCTCCACAGATGATGCTGGGCAGATCACACTGAGGAAGATTTATGTTCTTGTCTGAGAAAGGTGAAATAGCAGGATTCCTTCAAACACTGTTGTGTGCAGGCCCAGGGTCAAGAGAGAAAGGCATGATATTTCAAGTGGTTTCAGAATAAAGCCTTAACTTTCTTGTCTGTTGTTTGATGCTAAGTAAGTTTCTAAAAACATACTGCTTTTCCCTTTGTCATTTGGGAACCAAGATTTCCTCTTGGCACAGTAGATGTTGGTCACAGAGGGAGAAAGTGACTTCAGCAAAGGGGCTGCTAGAATGATCTGGTGGTAATGGAGTATCTTTGCTACCCAGAAAGCTCTTAGAAATGGAAAAGTGACAGCCCAGAATGGCCCAGGAAAGTAGTAGGAAAGGAAGTAAAAGTTACAAACAAGCACTGGTGGAATTGGGCACTGTTCTGCCCTACTCAAATTAGTGCTCTCTCTTGAGGGCGCAAGTGCCAGCCCTGTTATGGGACATGTCACACCTTTCCACCTCAGTGACTATCACTGTTCGTGGCACTATTTATTTACTAGCATGGACATCTCCTACAGAGCAAAGCAATGCCAAAATATTGGCAGCTACTAGAAGAGAAAGAGCACAGCAAGACATTCATCAGGGTAGGTGCAGTGGTCTTGAAATACCAATGCCTTGGAGAGATGTCATCTAAAAACAGATTCAAGGTTTTACTAAGGATGGACAAACAGAAAAAGCAAAAATAAAGTCAGAAAACTGTAGACTGAAAATTAATTAAAAGTAACGAACAAAAATAAAAGGTTTGGTGAATATGTATGTGAAATAGATAACTTTTATTTAATGAGAAAGAGAATAGCTGACTTTATTAATAGAACCATGGAATTGTTGAAATTGGAAAGGACATTTGCTCAAGTAGGGCCACCTAGAGGCAGTTGCCCAGAACCATGTCCAGATGGCTTCAGAATATCTCCAAAGATGGAGACTCCATAAATTCTCTTTTTCATCACTTCTTCAAATTTGAAAAATTAAGTTCAATGTGCCACACTTCCCATAAAGTTTATTTTAACAAGAAACTTCAGCTTGAATGAGACTAGCAAAAGATTACTAAATTATTAAAGAATAACAAAGTTAGATGCATTAAGTATCTTCAAATTGACTTCATCAGTTCTGCTTTATCTCTACATTCATTCAAGTGTTCATTCAATAATCTTTCAACTGTTGAGAATCAATTTTTATAATAGATTGGAAAAGTCGCAGAGGATTAGATAAGAACATGTTTCAATTTATCTCTAGGAAAATAAAAAGTCATATCTGTGATCTAATGGAATGCTTCACCCAAGCTGACTTCCTAAGAAGATAAAAACCAAATTATTAAACAAACAAGATCAAAATGGCAAATACTAACAAAGATGATAAAACAATAGAAAAGCCCACATGGACCTATCTAGAAGAAATAATTCAATTGAGTCTAATATCCTTTTCTGACAGGGGAACATGGCTTAATGAAAATAAGGAGCTGGCTGGTGTGATACATTTTTACGTGATTGTGCAAAGCATTCTTTTAGCAAATGGAAATACAGTTTAGGTATTAATAATTACAAGACTGATGTTCAACTAACTGAAAAACTCTAATAAAGTGTACTCAGTGGTTCAATGTCAAAATGAACAGACATTTCAAACATGGTTCTGCAGGGCTCTGTCCAAAGCCAGGCTCTCTTCAGCATTTCCATTAACTAACTGAATGAGGAAAGACAGCATGCATTTAAGACATTTCAAGATGATGACAAGCTGGGAGAGTAGGTAGGAATGTTGAAATCTGAATTCAATGACACCTCACCACAATAAAAACTGTAAGAAAGCAGTAGCCTGAAATTAAAAAATAGATACAAAATACTACATTTAGGGAAAACTTTTTATGCATACACACACACACAGACACACATACACACACACACACATATATATATATACACACACCCATACACACACACATAAATAACTCCCAAATGTAATTGTGAACTTCTGCTGATCTAGAAATACTGTAGTAGGGATCCACGGTTTACAATGGACCACAAATTTAATACATCAAAGCAAGATGGTTACAAAACAAGACAAATCTCATTTCCATGTTCACAAAGAGGGTAATACATAAAATGATAGTAATTAGTCGATTTTATATGCCATGTGTCCACTGGGGCCACAATGAACATCACCAATAAAAAATAATGTGATGAAACAAGACGAGACAAGAACAACGAAGTCTCCATGTATTTAGAGAACACGAGGAAAATCTTGAAAGAATTTAGATGTCAGACCCCGAAAGAGTTATTAAGAAGATAATTTTCCTCCACAGGCTGCACACTAAAAAAGAGAATCCTCATTTTCAGTATGGAAGATGTTGGCTATGTAAAAGGAAAATATTTCAGGGTGGATAATGAATGAGGGGGACAGACTCTGCATGACAGGCCTTTGCTCAGGCTGTGGGGGCTTGGGGCCAAGACCATTCCCTTAATGTTCTCTTGTAGGGTCTTGCACCCAAGCAGATCTAAAAGCAGGTCTTCTCTTACAGGGGTATGTGCAGGAGGGAATGTTTCACCTGTCCCACTAGAACGTGGGAAGCTAGGGCCATTCTCACCTGGCCACAGGAAGGCACAAGATGAAAGCTCAAACTGCCATCAGGAGTGCATGTCCTGAGAAGGGCTGATGCACTGGGGACACAGCAGGGGTCTTACCCACTGTCTGCATGCAACATGATCATGGATGTCTAGATATGCCTCCACTGACATGGGGTACACTTAGTCATCTCATGCTGTCCTTTTTGGCCCTGAATTTCTGCATTTCTGTGATTGTGAATCATTCCCAGCAGATCCAAGAGCAAACAGGTACAGAAACAGACCTTTGATAGCATTCTCCATCAGTACTGAGACACAGAGGCAGATCAGCACTAGGAGGTTTCCAGATCTGACCCTCTTTAGCTTGGTAAAAAAGGCCATCAAAAAATGAGATGATTAGATCAGACTCCAACATCTCTCACTTTAGGTATCATGAGTTCAAGAATATAGAATCCATTAGCATAAAAGGAACTCTGTTTACATGAAAATAAAACTTTACAGTGGGAAGGGTATTAAATAAAATTTGTGAAATATAGCCAGGCCCCGTGGTGACTATGTTCATTCTCTGTAAGCAACCTAATCTTAGATATCCCAAGTTACCACTTCTTTTTGTGATAAGTATTTCAGTATGATACCGATTTCAGAAAATTGTGACAAACTAAGAAGCTTCATTTCCTCAGCAGTGTTTCAGACAGCTGTTCACACTCTCCACTTCATATGAGCAAAAAATAACTTACCTCACTCCAGTTGCCCACTATCCAGTAGGCATCACTGGGCAAACTGTTGGATGTTATTACGTGGCTGTTGTCTGTGACATTCATTAAAACACCCTCAGATGCTGCACTTTGGTTGTTCAGAGCATGCTTGGGAGCTGAGGATTGTGTGCTGGTAATTACGGTGTCAGGAAGCTTTATTTCTTCTCTGCTGTCAGTCTGGTGTCTTGGTGCACGACCAAGCTCTGTGGGCGTTTCTGTAACCAGTGCTTGTGGGGTTGTTACCTCTACAACAGGCACGTCAACCTGCAGACTGACATAGTTTGCTGCTGTTGGAAATGCCAGCCCTGGCGCTGCTCTGCTAACAGGACTGAGCACAGAAGGGTCTCGGTGATGAGATGCTGGTGGGGACTGAGAAGTCACACTCTCATTCTGAGTGACAGGAGAGGCAGTGTACAAGGTTGTGCTTCTGGTCCTGATTTCAGGATTGAGTTCTGTGCTGTAAAAGAGATCAACTGTTTTCTTGCTGACTCCAAATGGCCCATCAGTGTTGTCAGATTCCTCAGTTAAGTAATCATAGCTGGAAGTTATTTCTGGATTACTGGTAGAAGAGGAAACAGGAGTGTCCTCACTTCTTTGCATCTCACTCTCTGCAGTAGAAACTGGCTCACTTTTAGAAGTGTTTTCAGCATGCCTTATAGTTTCAGTATGTAAGCTGTTATGAAAAGGCCATGAAGTACTATTTTGATATGAGCTATTTTCAGTAGAAACCATCAGGTAATTGTAAACATCACCTGATTCAGCAAAATTATTTTGTAATGTCCTGTTGGCTGCTGCCTCTTTTCCTGAGACATTGACCAAACCAGAGGACGTAGGCAAACAGGGAGTTACACTTTCATGCTTGGGTATTTTTGTTGTTGTATGGAACCTGGGATTTGGTCCAGGTATTCTGCGAGGAAGACCCCGTTCAGGATCAGCAGTTGTTTTTCTGATTATGATCTTGCCTCTTCTGGGTGCCTGTGGGGGCATCAGAAATCTTCCAGCAGAAGGGCATTGCTGGAGACCACACAGGGCCTTAGAGTTTGGTCTCTTGGAACTATCACATGGCTCATCATTATTTTTGGCACAAGTGACATTACGAGTCCTTATTCCACCACCACAAGTGACTGTGCACTGCAAATGAAACAGAATTAATCTATCTCCCTTCTTCACTCCACTGCACAGAAGTATTAGATGGCATTTGTTTATAATAAAGAAGCATCATGACAAATAATCAATTACAAAGCTTTTCCTGAAGAACAAGCCTTTCATTCTAGTGATGTTCTGCTACCATGGAGCTCTTTCCAAATTTTTCAACAGTAAATGTCACCTTGGGGAAATAGTAGTGAAAAAAGACTACATGATAAAGACAAAATATTAAAGTAATATGATAGAATTTGATTTCTTCATTGACTCACAAAGTCATCTAGCCAATACTTTTTCTACCAGATTTATAAAAAAATCCAGACTAAAAACCTGGAATCAAACCCACAGCTCAGTTCTGCTCAGAGTACCACAAACCTGCTGTGGTGATCCATGCAGCTCACAGACCCTAGCTGACTTTATGAAATGGATTTTTCATTCAGTCTCAGTACAGCCAAGAACTGCTGCCAGAGCTACAAGCATGTCTCTCCTCAATTATAGACTACTGAAAGTAATTAGCCAACCTGACTTGTATTTAAATGAGAGCACTGCTGTGTATACAGGGTGCTGGCAGCTAATGCTCCCCCCAAAAAAGCTCGCAGCTTTTCTGTGATGTTTTTCATCCTCAGGCCCCCAGGTACAGCCATGCCTTCAGCAGCTGTCACTTCACTAAGGATTTTGTAAAATCACACTTCTCTGGTTTGAGATACTAAGGCTAGATGAATGGTTGAGTAGGAATGGAGATGTAATCTACTGCACGAATCCTTCCTAGGATGCAAGGAAGCCTAACCAGATGCTCAACATGAAGTGATGAACTCTCGTTTTGCCAGGATTTTATCGTCCCCTGGCACATCTAACTCATTTTAGGGCTAGTCTGGGTCATGGGGCAATAGAAACACCAGTGACTTTGTGTTGCTGGGGCACTCTGTTGTTCACAGCTGTAAAATAACACCAGCTCTGCAGCAACAGGAGCAGGAAAGCAACCAGAGTAGCCTCACAGTAGACAGGTTCATCAGCTCCCGTCATTTGTGCAGGTGGAATAGTCTGTCCTGCACAGTTTCTGCAAGTGTAAAAATGTACTTTTGTCAGTAAGTTGTAAATATAATCCAACAGCATGTGTGCCAGCACCAGCAGTGTGCCATTCCTATATAATTGTACTGCTAGTCATGTAAACTCAACCAATTTTTTCATAAGTATTTAAAACGTGGGGGTTATTCAATTAACAAAACAATCAACATTCTGTAATGACAGTTTGTGAGCAGCATAAACCAATCCAATACAGTTACAAGATTTTTTTAGTTCAGTATGTGACTCTGTTCTCATAGCAGTGAGTCTAATGAAAAAAAAGTGAGAGGTGAAAGATGGGAGAGGAATTTTCAAAAGAGAAGGGAAGATGGTATTTGCAGCTGGAAATCATCTATTCCAACTGCCTGAGCACTTCATGACTGACCAAAAGTCAAAGCATGCTGCTAAGGGCATTGTCCACATTCTCTCTTAAACACTGACAGGCTGGGGACATTGAACACATCTCTAGGCAGCCTGTTCCCAGGGTCTGACCACCCTCCCAGTGCAGAAATGCTTCCCAGTGTCCAACCTGAACCTCTCCTGGTGCAGCTTTGAACAATTCCCGTATGCTCCCAAAGCTATAGGAAAAAAGACAGTCTTGGATGCAAGAGATATGAGAGCAAAGAATTTAAAAACAATTTGTTGACCTACAGACATGACAGTAGTCATCCCCCTAGTCTGGCCACAGCAGCCATTGATCTCACAGACTCTTTAGCACTAAGCACACTACGTTGTACAGTCCCAAAAGGTCAGCAAGTTAACATGCAACACTTTCTAAAGGCTTCAGGAAGTAGGGCTGGTTTGGTTTTTTTCTCTGCACAAAGGATTTGTGAACACATTAAACTATAAAAAGGTATTTTATAGAAAATTTTAAAAGGCAAAACAGCAGGTTGTTGGTCCTGTCTGCTGACTATAATAGGTCATTTTAAGAAAAAGTTCAGTGTTTCAGCTGACATTAATTTACCTCAGTCCAGTTGCTCACTGTCCAGTCAGATGGGCACAAGATATCTCTGTTGCATGACAGATGGGTCTTTGGTTTAAGCAGGTGCTGGCACTCTGTGACATCCAGTGCCTGCTCATCAGATCCCACTGTCTGGATGCAGAGTACAGTTCTCTTCTTCTGGCCTGTTGGGCCACACGTGGTCGAACACTTCTGCCATTCCCCTGCCCACCACCTGAAAACCAGCAGGGTGAGAAATATCAGAAAACAACCCACCACAAACACATCAAGGAAAAGGTCTGAGACTGCAAGAAAAAGAGCTAGTAATTTAAAGTCTGGGCTGAGATATAGGCTCTTCACATTAAGTTCAGATCACTCAAGCTCTCCCATCCACCCTGTGCTCTAGTACCAGCCAGTCAGTGAAAGAGAGAAGACAGAAGCAGACAGGATTTCCAGACAGAAGTAGGCACTAAGCATTATGCTTCAATAAAGTAGGTAGTCCTTCAAACCCAAATTTGACGAATTGCTAGGAAATACGCTTAAGCAAGTAATCTATTTACTCTATCCTATTGTTTTTCTGTTTATTGCTACCTCAGTATAGAAGAGTTAACAGCTGTAATGACAGCACAGAGGTGGAAAAGGTCCCTTTACCCATGTCTAAGCAGCCAATACTGCACAAATACTCAAACTGGCTCTCCATATGGGTTGCCTCCACAAGGCCTGTTCTCATTAGGGGAAGCAGTGAGACACAACAGCCCCAAAAATAGGTTAGTCAGAGCTATGCTGTGTGGGATCAGTGCCCTGCAGCACTGCCCCTCTGGGCACGGTGTCCAGGTCTGCACTAGGCTGGACTTTCCTGTACTTCATTCCTTCACGAAGTAGAAATGAGCCCCTTACGTGTCTCTGTCATGACTAAAGTCAGTCTTCCACACTGTGGTATGCCATTTTCCACCAAACTGAGGGTAACTCTCCTCTGTAGCAGTATTTACCAATGCAAAACACCTTACCAACAAGAGCTGCTCCCTTTACATTTGGTTCACCTTAGCATTTCTCCAGCATCATCCAACTATTTTTTCTCATGCTGACCCAGAGCAGATTGTGCACCTGCGTATCTGCCTTCTGTGATAAGAAAGGGGAGCAAAAATTTCTGGGTTTCTACAGTTTGAGAAGCATTGCCATCAACTGTGGCATTTACCTGAAGATTTAGCTTTATAGTTGAAAAAAAGAAGGAAAACAATCAAGCCAAGAAAAGTCTTTTTCCTTCAGTTAAGCATGCCCTACACAACTTCAAGCTGCTGCATAAAAAATCTGGCCCAGCTCTAAACTCTAAACCACAAAAGCTCCTTAAAAAATATTGCTTGTTCCAGAGTTTTCAAGGAGGTCAAAACGAAGCCTTACAATGAAAACAAAGCAGAAATATATTTTAAAACACCTTTCTAGGAAAAAAGGCAGAAAAAAAATGCTTTTGGCTTACAACCAACAGCATTCTATTGGTTTTGGTTCTTTTTTCTTTTAAGGTCCATGAATTTAGAGATAAAATAATCCTATTCTGATAAACACATCAAAGTTCAGCATCCAGATTTATAACAGTTTTTATGCTTTGTCTTTGATGATAATCCCTCTCCCCTCCCCACTGTAGTTTCCATGTTCCTTAATTCATTTTTACTTCCATTGCAAATGAGCTGCCACTGATGTGGAAGGCACTGGTGTCTATTCCTAATAATTAAAAAAAAAATCCAACCCAAACAACCAAGACTCAGAGCCATGAAGCTACGATACAGCTTATTTGTGCAGCCATCTGGTCCTCTCTGTGGTACCTACACCTATCTGCTTCCTGTTTAGTAATCTATACATACAGCATTTCCTTTTAAGTTACCCCGAAGCCCTTCATGGCACTGACTGCTTTGCTCCAGAATGCAGTCCACCACAACCCACTGGTAAGGTCTCTGGACCAAATTAAACTAAAAAATAAACACTGAAAATATCTTTCTCTTCCTCCTTCCTTCCTTCCTTCTGGAAGAACCAGATTGTTTCTGGTTCTTCCAGGTCTGCAAACAACAAAGGAACTCTACCAAGTAAATAAAAAGTAAGTACACCTCAGCAGAACACAGCAATAGAAAAAAAGAGCAAATTATCACCACCTGAATCAAGCCATTTCAGGGTTGTTATCATCTCTTGCATCTTCTTTACAGTTTTATCTCTCCTATAATCTTGTAAATTGCTGACATTTCAGCACAAATGGAACACAAATATGTGAATTGCTCTATTAATTTTAATGGGACCAGATTACATATTTCAAGGTACAGATATGATAAACTGACATCTCTTTCCCCTCAGCATTTTCAAATGGCTCTGACTGAGGGTTTAACAATTGGCATGTCGAAATACCAAACTCCAAGCAATAAATTAGCAGAGCTTACCACTGAACCTACTTTGAGCAGCAGTAATGGTGTGTGATTAACTATTGCACACAAAACACTTTTTAAAAGCTGAGGAAGTAGTCAAAAAGGTCAGGTGCTCCAGAGTTAGAAAATCCCAGAATTAAGATTTTATCCTATTCCATCTTCATCATCAAAATAAAACTACAGTCAGCCAGGTAATTTTTTCTGTAGACTTCTTCCTCACTCAGAGCAGGTAACTTAAAAAAACTTGCTCTAACTGTAAGTTTACTCTTATCAGTGACTGGAATTTTTGATGTTGCGTTGATCATCCTAGGGTACATGCATATGCCTTAAATATCCAAGAGTCAGAAACCTGACATGGAATCATCTGTGCTCTTCTCTCTTCGTGGTTTGCACTTGAGGACCTGAACTGTGGCATCTCAACCAAAGGAGAGCAAATGCAAAGCAAGGATGGCAAAATAGCCAATATCCATTTGTCTGTTCTGATACAGGATGCCCCAGAGCAGGCTCTGGACCACGGAGAAGAGAGTAGCAACTGAGTGACTGCTTTGCCAAACTCTGCTCATCTTGGAGCTTTTGCTGTCTCCTCACACTGCAGAGGCATAACCAAAACTGGACGTGACTGCCGAACACACATCCAGAATTAACACAGCAATCTGAGCTCTAAATATGCAACTTCTGAGGTGAAATGACCAAGCTGCTGGATCTCCCAGCCAAGCTAAAGATTGCATTGAGAGACTGGGACAAGCTGGTGGAAATTCATGGGAGTCAGCTCCCAATACTTGTTCCTACCTCTGGTTTCTGATTCTACCTCTGGCATTTACTGCTACAGCAACTGAGTGGTTCTTAAGTATTAATGCACCAAGAAATCCCTGCAGTGAAATGACTGTCTTATCTCCACAGGCAGGCATGGCATGGAAAGATTGTGGTAGCAAACAAACAAATAAACAAACAAGCAAAATGCACGATTTAGGTAATTAATTTGCATGAGCACTAATTTTCCTCAGACTGTTAAAATAGAGAGCAGCCTGTCTGGTGAAAACATAACCTCAGGTAGTTTTGAGCTGCAGGTGTGAGTGTTCAGCTCTTCTGCAATCAAGCCTGGGACAGAGATAGGAAGAAAATCTCATTCTTTCAGGTGGCATTCAGCTGCCTTAAATGAGACTTATCTTTTCCTCACAAACTGGGTTTCTAAGCCTTGTAACAAATTAGGCAGAGCCCAAAAGCCCATGACATAGTCCTCATCTATACATAGAAGATGTGTGGTGAATGATGTGTGAATCCTGTTAAAAAAGCAATAGCATGAGATTTTGGGGCTATGGGGAAAAAATGCTCCCTCCTTCCCATCATGGCATGTCACATCTAAAGAGAGATTGTTGGCTTTCATTATGTATTTGTCCAGCATCAGGCACAGCAAATACCAACAGGGCATGGATTCTCACTCTGTGCATTGGAAAAGAAACCAGATTTCCTATTCTTATTATGCTGTTGGAAGCGTACTAAGCAGTCTGGAAGCAGGACAACACAATAACAAGCAGGATAAAAAGCAGGAGATTCCAAGTACTTGCAAAATAATCTATTTATGGTTACTCTGTTCAAGTGGGTAGTCAAGTTAAAAAAGTTCCAGACAATTTTCTTCACAGGGGAAAGCAAAACTTTATTCACAGTGCTCTAAGTAGTTAAAATCTCACTCTTTTTCAAGTAGTATCCATTAATTTTAACCTATGTGACTAAATACCTGCCTACCAAGGAAATATTCAACTGGAAACCATACTCCATAGCATAATGTAGAAAAAAGCATGCATTTATGCTACAGTCTCAATGCACTGCACCTAAGCAATGTCACTGAAGTGGTACATGAGTGGCTGCATGACATTTTAACTCTCAGCTCTCCAGCTGTCCACCCTTTATTTTGTTCTGAATCAAAACATGACATACAAGTATTGTGATACTTTCTTTTTTTTTTTTTTTTTTCATTTTCCTCTGAATTATTTTAGGAGAAAGTGTAATAATAAGTGTAACAATAAGCATAAAATAAATACAGAGCAAATCAGCTGACAAACAAGAATGTTACGGCTTATACTTCTCAGAAGTCTGTAATTTAAACAGTTTACAACTGACTTCCTGAAATGGACTAATGAGGTAAGATCTGGTTTGTGAGAGACAACCATTTTATTCTTTGTCTGTAGGTTCTGTTTGATAAATTATCTATTTCTTATTTAGTGGTCTAGTATCATGTTTTTCATCAGTGGGATTTAGTAGGGAACAACCATCATGTTTTGGATAGAATGTGCTATAAAGTGCCTGGCTCACTGTTGAGAAGTGCAAGGTCGTCCAACGATTTCAGTTCTGTGGCTGCAGCACCAAACAAAGGTCTCCTGCAGTGCTGTGTTTAACAGCACTGTCCTCACCTCCAGCACAGAATTTAGCCACCTCTCTACAGAACACTTTGTCCTCAGCAGCTTCACGTGGACTCTCAGTTATCCCATACAATGCCACGTGGGACAGTCACACCTACCTCCAACATTCAGACTTTCTTTAGAACCAACAAACTGCACTAAGTTGTCTTGGGTTTCAAAGGAAGATTAGTAACCATCTGTCTGGATTAGAGGTGCCACATATGCCATGGAAAAATGAACACCAACTGGGACTACTTTCCATGCTGGGACTACAGCCTGGAACAGAGAGCAGATTTACAAAAGGAAGGACTTGGGAAGAGTGAGTAATAATTCGTTCTTTGCTGCCATCTCTTCCGACACAGGAACTCAGGGCCACCAACAGAAGACAGCAAGGGCCAGGTTCAAAACAGCTAAAATGTGGTGGTGCTTCACACAGGCACTAGAGCAGTGGTACTTCTTGCAGAGGAAGTTGTATATAATAGAAGTTTTTCAGGACTGCAGAGGGAGGCTGGATGAGTGAGGTTCAGTGGAGGTTACTGATTAGACAAGCCATAAAAACCTCTGGAAATGCCTTGAATTAAAACCAGTTGGAAGCTGGAAGAGTGTTAAAGAGAAATCTGATTTATGTTTGACTTATTTCTCCTTACACATGTAGCCCCTGCTGAGACCCAGAACAGGGACTCAGACCCTTAGTCAAGTTCCTACAGTTATTTGTGTATTACTAAGAGAAAAATAAATATGTGACATGACTCTAGAATTAAATACACATGGTTTTCCTGCACTGCACTTTGTGATTTTGCTGTCCTCAGAAGGATGACTTGTGATTTCCCCTGCAGCACAGAATGAGCTCAAGAAGCATCACAGGCTGTGAGCACTCGAGAGCGTTTCTGCCTGGTTTTCAGAAGAGTTTGGTTTATGTATGACATTCTGCAATCTGCCCAACAAGGGACAAATTCTCCTCTTTCACTTTCAAGAGCAGGTCTGAATAATGTTGTCACTTAGAACAAATGGCATAAATTGAATTAATGAGGAATTTTTAAATTGATAGTACAGTTTATATGTGCCATAAAAAACACCTCAATGGGTATGGGTAGACTCAGCTCTTAACTAGTCAAGTAGCAAAAAGTTTGGTCTACTGTGGATTGACCTCATGGCAATCTACAAAGGATTATGAAATGCTGGTAGTCCATGATGCAAGCACACAGATGTAACTCCAACAGAAGCATCATAGACTGTTATGAAGATACTTGGAAACAACCAATAAAACCAACAACCACGCAGAACTTTTAACATCAAAGTTTCATGAAATTCACTGCTGACAAATGCCATACAATGAACTCCAAGGACTCATTGCTTCAATTTGATTCTGACTGAACTAAAATTACTAGGGAAAGATTGGTGTACCTTTGTGAACAGCAAGATAAATAACTTTCAAAGACAACAGATGAAAAAACCAAAGTACCTAAAGCATGAAACAAAAACCAATATTGATCTCTTCCAGCAAATCTGTGCCTGTTGTACAAGGCCACAGTTTGCAGGCACCTGGAATGTTTAGTCTTCCCTACCCTACTTGCTAAAATGGTAGCACAGAAAAAACAGTGATGAATATAAATTAAGACAATGTTATAAGAAAGGAAAGAATTATTCCCATGTGATCATGAAGAATGAAGAATTAAGAAAACTGCACTTCATTCAAAGTTTTAAATAAGAAGGAACATAATAAAAAATGCCAAATGCTATGTTACAAAGAAAGTATAAAAATTAGTTTTAGTAGTAGGCATTTCCACCCATCACCTCTCATAAAAAGGACAAAGGTGTATTACAAAATACTGATAAACAACATCTAAAGGCTCTGCTAGTTGTTTTTGGAACACACAGTAACTCTTATCTCACTTGAGCTAAGCCAATACAGTTTTTAAATAAGAACCTGTGGTCTTCAGGAACACCGGCAACCCAAACTGAACAAAAACAATATCTATATACGTGAGAGAACAATCTCTGCCATTTCCAGCACAGACTGCTCAGTAACTTGACTCAGAAACCTCTCAGGGTGGCTCACTTCTGATTTGTTTATTACGGCGTTCCTGGCACCTTGCTCCCCAGCGTGTGGCAGCCCTGACCGTGGCACCATGGAAGGCTGCGGGTGCCACGCCAGCCTGGCGTCGGGAGCACCTTCCTTTGAGCAAGGGTGCTACTTACCAGCCCGGAGCCCCGGGAGCCCTTACCTGGGCGGGCAGTCCTGCTCGTGGCACTTCTTCTGCCGCCCCTTGGGCTGCGCAGCTGGGTCACAGAAGGAGTTCTTGATGGCTCCGCTCCCCCTCCACACGCAGTGGGCGATCTGCCGCCGCACCCCTGCCAGGGAGACACACACACAAAGGAGCAGGAGTGCCCGCAGGCTGGGGATGAGCTGCAGAAATCCCCAGGTACGCGCACCCTTCAGTCAGGCTCTAAAGGCGAAGCGGAGATCTTTTGGATCAGATCAGAGCTCAAATGACATGTTAGAAAGCACTTTCCTTAATGCATTTGGTAGCCTCAGAAAGGGCTCCTGCGGGCCCTCAAGCAGGTTTAAATGGCTGTGAAGGGTTCTTGAGTTACCCACAGACAAGAGGAAACACAGCAGCATCAGGCTATTCACAGCAAGCCTGGTTTTGCTGACCTTTTCTTTGTTCATTGGGAAGGCTGTTTAAGCAGAACACAAACCAGAGACAGAGAATAATCCTGTGACTCTTAACGTGAATTCAACTTTTAAGAAGTTTTGGTACATGTTTGACTGAAATCGATGATGAAAAAAGTCTTCTATTTTCTAAGTAAGTAACACACAACATTCAGCACAAGAGGCAAAGCACAGTGATGAAGAGACACACAGAAACAATCCATACAAACAATATGGGTTATTTCCTAACATTTCCATTTATACAAAATCCCACTCATTTAACAGAAAGAAACATGAACCAAAATACTACATTAACCTAGTGTGAATCTCAAGAAAATCAGTTTTCAGTATGTGGGAGCCTGCTTCCCACATAGCTCTGCAACAATTTGAGGCAGATCTCTTGGCTGCAACCCAATGTAAAAAAAAGTATTGCAATATTACAGTTGAAAGGTTGCAGTGAGACTGATATAGAGGCATTAAAATAGTCCAAACAAATCTTAAGGACTAAAAAGACTGAAAAAGCATTTGTTAACTCTCATTAAGTTATCTGTGCTATTAATACACACATGGTAGATCATTGCATCTCTAGATGCAGTTTTATACATGGCATCAAGGATAAGTTTTAGGCTATTTAGAAGTATGCTTAGGAAACAAGGTTTTCCTTTCCTCAGGCCTCCTAAAAATTAGTGTGGCAAACTGTGAGGAAGATAAGAACAGCAATCCATAGAAAATAACTGGGAAACAGTAATATATTCCTCTGCCACATATAGACTCATAGGATCATAAAAATGTTAAGGTTGGAAAAGCCCTGTAGGATCAACAAACCCAATCATTAATCCTGCTCTGGCTGAACAACACAGAAGAGAGTTTTGCATGCATATTTGGGTCATTTAATAGAAAACCAATGGAAACCTACATCCCCCTTTTTTTTTTTTACCACCTGAGAACATCAGGTATGTGAGGAAATGCTTTCACTTTTTGACTACTTTCAGACTTCTGACTGAGACATATAAAACAATTACTGACAACAGCACAAGATTTGATGAATGTCTCTGCTCCAGTCAGATATGATGGCTGATCTAGAACAGTGATTAGTGTCACCTGTAAGGGAAGATTAAGGGACTGAAGCATTCAAGCACCAGGGTCCATGGTGCAGCTGCAAGGCTACAGTTAAGTCTGGACATGGTGATATCTTTTTTGTAGGTGACTTCAAACAGGAGGAAGCTTCTTGGTTCAGCATAGGACTCCCAGGGAGCAGTGCTCTTTTTTATGTTCTGGTATAAATGTGACTAGAAAATTCAGCAACCTTTCTGCTAGCTGTAAACAAAGCAGCTCACGGAAATGTTTCTGTCCCTTTCAAAATCATGATATGTTGCTGTTCCAAATACAAACAACAAGAAATCTTTTGTTTTGATAAATTTCAGTGTCATTTCAGCTGCTGCAATTCATTTTAAAGCCCCTATAAACCTTTAAAACAGTTCTGCTTTGAAGCTGTACATTCTCATAAAATGATCACCTGACATCAATGAACTAGTTTATTCTAACAAACTTCTTTATGAAAGTTATACTACAGTGAGCCCCCACTGTAGTTTCAAAATCTCTGGCAGTTCAACTCCAAAGCTGGAAGGAATCCTATATGCATATATCAATACACACATATAAATGTAGGTCTACATGTTATGACATAATGAAATGGTTTTATCAGTTTGAGCAAGTTAAAGTAAAAAACACTGTAGAAGAAGACAACTAGTCATTACTGACCCTGCCCCAGCAAGTATTTACAGTTATACAACTTAAGTAGGTAATATCCCACTTAAGCCACAGATTAAAAATTCTAAATATACTGAAACCTCAGTAATATTCTAAATATACTGATACCTAAATGTTATTTCTAAAGGGCTTTGAGAGGTAGCTGTTTTCCTCCCTTCACCACTTTTTCTTCTCTCTGACCTCAATGCTGATTAGTTCACCTGATGTGTACTATCTCATCTCTGTTGAAAAAAAAAAAAAAAAAACCCCAACCTTACAAATATTTCTGGGAAGGATAGGAGAAACCAAGAAAGATAATCATCAGATCAGAGAATAATCTTCATTTCACTGAATCTGCTCAGAGATTCCTTCTACTTCTCTGTGACACTTCATCCCTAATGCAGGACTCTTTAGATGTGAGGCTGACCCACACAGATCTTGATTTCTCCCTTGGTTTGCAAAGAAAGGTCCCAGTTCAAAGTCATTGGGGTGTGAAAGGCTGTTTAAAGAGAGATTAGAAATCTTTTTGCTGCAGAGCCCTCAGTGTGGGCTGTAAACAACAGAAATGAAGGATCATAAGCAAGTGTCTAAAAGGTGTATGAGAAATACACATATTTGACTTCAGAGCTCATTTGAACATGTAATAGTCTGAGTTGTGCACTTAGATACTCTGCAAGGAGTTCACTTTGTATTTGAATGAACAAATTACATACTGTGCCTGCAAAAGTTATGCACAGAATACAAGTGCCAGTCTTTACATTCTCAGGGCCATAAAACTCAGACTCTCAATGGTGACTGGAAACAGAGTGACCTTTGTATTCTAGAACCAACACTGCAAGTTTAGGAACATTTGGATATAATTCTGCAAAGCAGCCTTTATAAAAGTTGTGAAGGATTTACAGGGCACAGAACAGTTAACCCTAAAAACAATCTTAGAGTTAAGTCCTTTTTCAGAGCTTTGAAAATCTGCCAATTACCAATACTATCTACAGAGAAACAAAATTTTGATATTGGCTAATATTCTCCCTTAGTTGCAGCTGTGCTGTGCTATGCTTTTTGTTACATTTAATGCCACTCAAAGCTGCTTCTAAGAAACAAGATTAAAGCCTTCAGACAAGAAGGAAGTATTTATACTTGTAATTCCAATACTACCCTTTCTGTGATTATTTAAAGAAGGAATAATAGGTAGTTGGTCTAGAAAACAACCTCAGTGACACATTTAAATTAATCTGCATGTAAAAAAGCTTACAGGCTCTATCTGCTGTCTTGAGAGCAGGCTCTGGTGGGACAGCTCTTGTCCAGAGGGTGCAGCAGTTTACAGGACACCAGTGTGCACACATCCTGACAGCAAAGCAACTCCTTTCAGCATAAAGCAAATGGCAGGAAGAGATTCAACCTGTCCTGCACTGAGGACAGAGAGAGGGTTAGGACTTCTACTACAAATTGTCCCCTCTGGTGCTTGTTTGCCATGAACTGGATTGCAATGTAATTACTTATCTATTTTCTACATTGCAAATGAATATCAGGTATTGCAGTGTGTTCTCCTTTTCCCTGCATGCAGCATTAGCTATACTTGCCACAGAAAACATTGATTTTTCAGAGAGTATTTTTTTGCCCGTTCAGTAGTGTTACAGCAGACTGGGCAGAGCCTTCTTTGACACTACAATAGATGGGAGCACATGAAGGAAATTAAGGAAGCCATGAGAACATTTGAATCTTCTGTTTCTCCACTGCAGTGGAGCTGCAGAAGGATATGCATCAGGGCATGGCATGGTGCTACCTTGAGGCCAAGAATCTGGCGGAAAATATGTCTAGGGAGCTTCCCTGGTTCATTCTGGGAAGAGACAGCTTCACTCTACAAAGTCTATTCATCACTGGGACTTTTTCCAGGTACATTTCCCATGGATAAGGAGCTGCACCAATGGGCTAAAATAATATTTTTTCTCTTAGGACTGATGAAGCTTTCTTGCATCAGTCCATTGCCCTGCCTGTAGCCCAATTTGTTATTCCCTAATGCAAATTTTCTTTCTTGGCTCCAGAAAGCATTTGTTTGTATTGTCCTGATTCATGTGGCTACCAAAGGCCAGTACCCTTGGATTTATTGCTGTGTTTTTGACCAGTGGTGATGAAAGGACCTGTGCTGGATCTTAGGCAGGTCCAGGTTTGCCAAGAGAACAGAAGTCTAGGTAAGGATCAATATCTCCCACTGGCTGTGGCTGTCAAAGTTAGTTAAACCGTTCATCTTTCTTGGTCCTCCTTTTTATCCTAAAAATATTGGTTTATTCTTTATCAAATGGTAATTGCAATAATTCTTAAAAGCTATTTACTACTAACTTTAGGCTAAATAAACACAGCTTTTCTTATTTATCTCTCTGCAGGCTTGTCTTCAGTAAGATTTGTCCTGCAGCACACCCATAGCAGAAGATGATCTTGTCTACTACAGTGCACTTTTGTCTTACAAACTTTTCAGAACACTTCAAATGCCAGTGATTTGGTACAACAACTGTGTTACTGCCAACAGCAATAAGTCCTGAATCTAAACAGAGTGAACATTCACATAAAATCAATCGTGTTGTTCACAGCCAGAAGGAAGTTTTGTGGAAGTCAGTTGGACATCAGGGAGAACTTCTTCACTGATAGGGTAGTCAAGCATTGGATTAGGGTGCCCAGGGAAGTGGTGGAGTCACCACCATTCCTGGGAGTGTTCCAGAAACAACTGGATGTGGCACTTGGGGCCATGGTTTAGTTGACAAGGTTGTCTTTGGTCGAAGCTTGGACTCCATGATCTTGCAGGTGTTTTCCAGCCTTAATGGTGCTATGAACAGTGATGCTGGTCCACATCCCAGTGGCCCACAGCACAGCCAGATAAAACCTGTACCTGCAGAGAACTGCAGGCAGAGTGGAATATCAGATTTCCCTGCTCCAAGTGATGCGTGGGAGCTCTGTGCCAGGATTTCTCTGTTTTAAAGGGCAGGGAGTGAGAGGCAATACCCTGACTGTGTCACTGCATTGCCAAGCTAGGTCCTTCTTTATACCTGCCCAGTTACTTTTCTAAACATCTGTATCTCAGAGGAAAGAGTGCTACAGGTTTAATTGTTTCTTTTCTTCTGTCCAGGAAGGAATGCAGAGAACTGGTGAGGTGTCTGTGCCCTTCAGGAACTGGGATGCACCTCTTGGTTCCCCTTCCAACTGATGCCACCAAGTCCATAATCTTGTCTGGAACACGTGATTTCTACTTAACACAAAGGCAGAAAGCTCAAAAAACATTTATTAAGAGCAAAAATGCAGCAAACAGAGGAAGTCAATTAGTAAATAAAAGTTGAAAAAACCTCACATACCACAGTTATCTATCTAAGTAACCCACATGGCAGCTAGAAATCAAAGCCACATCACACAGATTGTTAGCCAGAAGAGAGTACACAGGGCTACAATTTACCTAGTGAGAAACAGTTCTGGGAAACTGCAGCTGATGTAAAAACAACCTCAAAACAGCATAATAAACAGTCTACTAACACATTCCCATCCTCTCCCCTTTTTATCACAACAATTTTTACATTAAACACGACTCACAACTAGGCAGGTATCAGAACTAAAACTTAGAGCACACAATTAAGCAAAACACTTGTTTTGTGCACCTGTTTAAAGCAAATGGTGGGTGTCTCCCCACCAGAAAGCACACGGAGTTTTGTGCTGAGAGACCCTTCTAAAAAAAAAAAATCCAGAAAACAAATCACAACATCTATCTATTCATGTATACACATATATGAATGAACACACATCTCGAGAATATGTTAATTATATATGTAAAAATATTTTAAAATAATATGTGGATGTTATTGGGATGGGGTATTTCACACTAGGCTTCTAAAAGTTCTTCTTTTAATCTTATAAATTTAGGTCATAAAATGCCTTTTGTCCAAACCAATGCAAATGCATTATTTCAGTGTCTTCCCTGACAGAAGAGATTTAAAAGTGTTACTCCTGCAATCATCACTACTTTTAGAATCACAAGTGGATTTGTTACAACACTTGTTTGTCCTTTTTCTTTTCTTCCACAAAGCAGCTAAAAACCCAGTAATTACCAAAAGCCACTAACAATACTCTAACATTAGAAAAGGCCTTTCTCATATTATTGGTCTGGCTGTAACACTGATCTTCTACTCTTATGTAAAGTTTTTGCACTGTACAGAATGGTCAAAGAACAAGATTATGGTTGTATCTCCAGAATTCTTTTACTGTCCTGTGAAAGTCAAGAGCTAATTCAGACAGAAGGCTACAACTCCTTTCCCCCAAGTTCAGATTTCCCTTCATATACAACCTTTCCCTCACATTTTTGAAATTATTCCCACAATAGATACATTAAAAAAAATTACTAATGTAAAGATTTGGTCTCTTTATCCTTATTGTTGGTTTACTACAAATATTAACTTTATCTCATTGTTGTTAGCTACTTCAGAGGATGTTCTCCTGCTAGCATTTTGTGTGAGTTACCAGAAGCCAACTTGTATACCTGTTGTTAAATCCTACTTCACAGTCATCATTCTGCTTGTCTGGTTTAATGTGCTGCACAGAAATACAATGTAACTGCAGTGGCACCCAAGCCATTGCCAAACTGGCAAAGACATGGAAGTTCTCAAGACTAATTGCAATTAAATAATTATTGAGCAATGAACAAAAAGGAGTTGTTATTTGTCAAGGCAGGACAGAAATGAAGAATATTTTTTGTAGTTAATATATTGCAAAGACTTAATAGGGAAACAATAGTAGGTCATAAATTTGTATTGCTGAAAAGAAGGGTAATGATGAACAGTATTGACAAAAAAATTATGAGGGAAAGTAAACTGTACCTTCTTATTTTGGTTCACAGAAGCTGAGAATTTTAAGGCAGGTGTTTTAGAAACCTATTTGACTTATATAATTTCAAAAAATTTTATTTAGAAGTCAAAATACATTATTCACAGAATCACAGAATGGCTGGGGTTGGAAGGGACCTCTGGAGATCATGTAGTCCAACCCCCTGCTAGAGCAGGGTCTCCTTGAGCAAGCTGCACAGGATCACAACCAGGCAGATTTTGAATGTCTCCAGAGAAGGAGACTCCACAGCCTCTCTGGGCAGCCTGTTCCAGTGCTCTGCCACCCTTAAAGTAAACAAGTTATTCCTCATGTTATTTTTGTAGCCACGTGATCTGATTTTCCACCAAATGCAGATGAAAGAACATTGCCTCTTTGAGGACTACGTCTGTAATGAAGGCAAACAGTGAGAGAAAAAGGAAGTGAGGAATTACCTCTTCCACAGGTAACACTGCAGGCTGTCCACTCTCCATATTGCCAAAAATACTCTGGCTCTCCAATCTCATTCTCATTACTTTCTTCTTTACGTACAGTGTATTCATACTCAATTCCAGGGTTAGTTTCTTGAAAAAGCAGCTGGAGAGAGTGGGGTTTATTAATTGTTTAATTAATAATCTACTGGTCAAAAGCTTTCAAAGTGTGAAACTGGAACAATTAAAGCTGCCCATATTGGGGTCTGCTACCAGTTCAGAGGAGCAGACTTGCAAAATTTCCACTTCTGTGTGGACAGTGGCACACATGAATCTTTCAAAGACACAGCTGTTTACCATGCACTTCTGCAAACACAGGTGGGAATAAATGGGTCACCATAATTGGTATTCTATTGACTATAAGAAAAGATAATGCAAAGTCCATCCAAAGCATCCCTATGCTGCTGATTAAGAGCTATTGCCTATCCCCATTATAAATTATAATTTTCCTACCTTCTGAAATAGCTGTTACAAAACAACCATTAAGTCAGAAAATTACAGATGCTATTCAGACACTGCTTTAATATTATTTTTCAGTGCTTCTGAATTAAGAAGAAAAATTCCAACTGAGAAGGGGCACTCAAGAAATTTACCTGAGAGGGAGAAAGTAAACATCATCAAGGGATAAAAGACTTCAGCCGTGAACTTTTCTTCCCAATTGTACTAAAAGTAAAGTCTGAGCACTCATTAGTTTTGGCTTCTCACCCAATATTCAAAGTGTGAAAGTGGTCTCCCATCACACCCCTAATACTTCTTTTGATTGCATGGTGGATACACATGCAAACAAGCCATGAGAAATACTTCCAAAGATCAAAGGCCAATTCCAAATTATTTTTTCAGAACTGATAGAAGCTGGTTATGTTTAAGTCAGAATCCATAAAGCAACATGAAAGAAACAAAAGAAAGCAGCCTCTGTGGATGTTAAATGGGTCAGTTTCACTTACCACAAGATATTAACCCACCTATGCAACGCTGTATGCTTTTCTTGCTCTGTGTAAGCTGTCACTGCTGTCAGCCATCCCTGGCTCTCACTGTTCACAGCCTGACATCAGCTCCCTTTTTGTGACAGCTTATTTTTCATCTGGATCTGGTTCACATCACAGCCATGTGATGGTCAAATTTGGTAAAAGAGACAAGAAAGTTTGGGCAAAGGACTGACCAGCTGTAGGTGACAGGATCCCTGTCCTGGTGGCAGCAGGATTATACCAGCCTTTAACAAATATTGGAGTGCAATACAGGACGTGTTCTTAGGCTGGATGAACAACCCTCAAAAGCAAGGTGCTTATTTCTCTCCAAAACAACTCAACTACTTTTTTTTTCAAGACAGCACATTAATAGTTGTTTATATACCAACATACATATTTTCCCAGCCCCACTTCCAGGGCCCCAGCACATTCTGCTGCCATCCAAATGAGCAGGTTCTGCTTGTGATCTCCTGTTTACCTGAATCCATATTGATTCATTGGTGGGTCCTGGAGCAGTCAGATTTTCTAGATCCCCTGTTCTGTCATACTGAAATACTGTGCCTGCCACTTTGTATTCACCATTCCACTGGATGATAAAGCCTCCATTCAGGTAGTATTTTTCTGGGTCTTTGCTTCGCATAGCAAGGAAATTTCCTGATTCTGCAACTTCCATGACTTTGATTCCCCGTGCACCTTTTGGAATTAGCCCAATATCAACATATCCTAAGAGACAAGAAAAATGTATGGAGGTGAACAACAGAAATGTCACTGCATTTTACTTATTTGTAAGATGATTAAAACAACAGCTTTTCTTGAAGAAATATACAAATGTGCTGTCACAGAGCTTGTATTTCAGTATGTTAATAGTGTGACTTTCCCAGTCAGGGTTTCTAGTATCAGCTGGGGAATAGTGTTTAGGCAATGCCAGTGGCATTTAGAAGGGATGCAGAGGTGAATGACTTTCAGAGCTGTGCCAGGAGAAAACTACTCCACACATGAGCATCAACATTTCCATAACCATGTCCAAGGGCTCTGGCATACTGTAATCTGGAGAAATGCCAGGGAGTTTCAGCAAGTTAACAGCCCGTTGTGGGAAAGGTTTTTTTCAATTTGCAAAGAACATTTTCATCTGTATCACATGTACAGGTATGTACAGAATTCCATGTACCTTCTCTTAAGGCATTTAACTGCTCTGTGACTGTTTGCCTTACACCAACAGAAAAACCAAAAATGTTATTCAAATGCTTCAAATTACTGCTACAAAATCAGCACACTTTTGTAAACTACTGATCTTCATAACAAAATTCAAGGGCTCTTCATGAGTAGTTACCTGTTTAGAGACTTTTGGTCTGTGTATTAAGAATGACCCAAAGCATCTATTACAGAATTTAGTTCACATCACAGGCAATATGTGACACCAGACCCTGTGCTTCTCACCTTACAGGAAGCTGCTATTGTTGTTGCTACTAAATTGTAAAAATAGGAAGTTCACATAGATACTTGAACACAAACACGGGTAGCTTTCTTGTTATTGCCCCTAGCTGAGCTCTAGAAATTAGATGGATGACATTGTTGCAAGGTGGTGCTCTGGGAGTGTGAGCTGCATTTTGTGCTGGTTTACTTCAAGACTGGAACATGAGTTCCCCAGTTCTCATCACAGCCTTCTGAGGTCACGAATTAAATTCTGAGACTCACATCCTGTTCACCTTTCCTGTGAAATGAGCTTATCACCTTCGATTACTCACTCATATGAGTGAGATAAACCACACTGGGCATACTAAGCAATCTTCAGTATCAATGTTCTTCACCTACCAGAACTATTTATGTGCTGTACAACAACCTGCTGCTGTAAATAAGTGCCTGAGAGTCTTTAACATCTGAATTTTCTTTGCAGCTCTTTTATGGTGTAATAAATATTGGTTAAAATGTCATATGCTGCTTATGGTACAAAATAGAATCCATCTACTTCAGGTCTTTCCTAATTACATTGATTATATATAATTATATATATATATATGGATTTTCAGTGATCAGTGTTTAAGAAGGAGCATTTTCTGAATGTTACCTTTTGCAAGTCTCCTTGACTGACTGTGGAAATCCAAACATTTTTTTCTAAGTAAATCAGTTTTTTATAAGTGAATGAAGTAAAAAAATCTGGAAGCTCACTGAATGACTTCTATTATTCAGGAAATCAGTGGTCTAGGTCTATTGTAAATAACCAAGTCTAATGATTCTCCCAAATGTTCTATTCATCCCGTGAAGAGAAGACATGTTACAAACACTGTGTGTGATTATGTAACTAAAGGCTTGATTAGAGGGCATACTTACAACCAGGACAAATTAACACAGCATGGAAAATCTTAATTATTACACATCCTGACAGCTTGGCTTTGCAATGCTGGTGTCCTTTTACAGTAGGGTTGGGTTTTTTTTTTTTTTTTTTCTGTTTAACTAGAATAACATTTGTTCAAAACACAAAGCATAAAAACTAAAAAATCATTTTTGTTCTGTTGCAACACAAAAATCTGTATATCCTTTCAAGATTTTGCATAGTTATTTTTGTCTGAATCATCTGCTGCTGCTCATACACCTTATTTTAAATTGCAGCTTTCTGGTAAGGGAAGTTACTATTTGTTCAGTGTATCACACTGCCTTCTCCCTGGCCCTCCCCACCAGCTAAATTACTTCCTGATTTCCCAGTGTCTCACTGATTCCCAATAAACATTATCTGATTTTGAAAGGAAAGCTAGTCAGCAGCAAGCTTCTGAATTTGTCACACAACATAATAAATTTTTGTTTAAAAATTCTGTGGATGGTGTTTATGTAATTGTTCCTGGTTTTGTGGTTTCATTTGATAAGGATCTAGAGATCCAAGATTCAATAACAGTCAAATTTTCAGTTGTCTTACCTATACACTGGGCTCATTAAATCCTGGAGCAAGCCCATTGTGGGTGCTTCTGCACACCTGTGAATTGGCAACCCTCAGATGCTATTAAACCTTCCCTTTTTTAACTAAAATTAAATCTATATGTTCTATAAACCAGACATGAACAAATTAATGAAAGCCTTGATGTGTGCATAGCTCTACAAGAACTGAATAACTTGTTTCTCCTTTCCCACTTCTGACAAACAGAAGTGAGCAAAGAGTAGTTTTACTCAGGCCATTAGCACAGCACTGCAGATCAACTGATGACCAGATCTGACTATGCACACAGCATGCATTTTTTTCTGGCAGAAGTGTGATTCACTGAAACACCCATTTACAATTTCCCACGCAGATGATCACTCAGTTTTCAATGAGAAGCACTTTAATCATTTTTACGTAGAGAAATTACTTCACCAATGGAAGAATTTAAAGGAAGAACCCATATTACCAAATCCTTCACTTTGATTAAACATCATCTTCACTGTACGACAAGCAGAGCCATCTCCCAGGCAAACTCCACACTGGTCTTCAGTTGCGTTGGAATTTATCTCATAATCACAGCCAACAGCCTAGAAGGAAAAACAGTGTCAGAGTAAATGCAGCCTCCACAATGAATTACTGAGAGCTCACCTATCACTGCACTTCTGAGAAGGGGAGTAGTAAAAATCCTGTATAGTCTATTACACCAAGGTGAAAAACAAACTACCAAACAACAACCATCACCATGTCACAAAACATACAGCAGTGACCAGTCACTTCAGACAGAAATGTGCCACCCAAATGGCCTCATTATCTGGGACTGGCTACTACATCTAGGATTTGTGTCTGCTTTCTTATGTCATACAGCCATCCACAGGTTCCTGGGAATACAATGCAGTAACAGAACTGAAATCTCTGCCAGCTTTTTGTGGCCATCTCACAGCACAGAGCCTCTGCTACAGTCAACACCCCTGGCAAAGAGAAACTCTTCAGCAGGCATGAAGTTTTACATCAATGACTCTCCATCTTGCCAGCATACAGGCATGGGTCAAGATAAAGTGGGTCAAGTGGATCAAGTTCTAGTAAAGACTGATTTTCCAGTTTATGCTTGCTACAGGGAGAAAGTCAGAGAAAAATTTATTCATCCTGAGTCAGGGAAAAACTTCTTCCTTTCCCAGCCCAAAAATTCTGTGCTCTAATGTCTTTAAATTTCAACAGAATTTTCATTTGGTTTCAGGATTTCTTTTCTGCCTCTCTTCAAAAACAAGCAAGATTTCAGAACACGATGTAATGTCCAACACTTAGTGGTTGTTAATAGTATCTAAGACACCTGGAGGCCTGTGATACAGATGAACAGCCAGGAGTCTGGTAGTATATAAAGGTTTTGTCTCGGTTTGAGATAGGGGATACAGTATCATAAAGTCACCCCAAGACAGGTTCTCTCAGTTAATTTTTCTCAAAATAAGCTTTCAGGTGCTATACCTGCCAGCTTGTCTAACACCCTCTTGATGTATGAAAATCTAAGGTATGAACCCTTTCTGATGTTGATCTCGTTTTATCTTCAGTACATAAGCTATTGTATTGTATTGTATTTTACAAGCTTCTGACAGGAAAATCCATCTACTAGACTAGCCTAGGTATACAGGTTCCTGCATTCTCTAGTATTTTTCTATCATTTTCAGCTTAACAAACACCTGAACATTTGTCTAAGTGCCAATGATTTAATGAACAATTAGAGAAACTGTGAGAAACAGAATCAAGGAAAGGCCTCAAGCTACAGATGGTGCCAAACTGCATCACTTAAAAGAAGATTAAAAAAAAGATGCATCCATCACTTACTGCTAATTCATATCCAGCACCTTTCACATCAGCTCTGAAAAGTCACAGCCATGTCAAAAGGTTCTGCAGCAGCCTTAGCTTCTCCCTCCTTTCAGTGAAGGCCATTTTCAAAAAATGAAAGGTTTTGCAATGTCTTGCACATAGACAGATCCTGGCACCAAGGACCACACTTAGGAGCAGTACATAAGTTTACAGAGATAAGGATATGTTAGCAAGGCAAATAACTTTTTTCCTCCAAGTATGCAGCTATTTGACCAAGGATATATTTAATCAACTATTCAGAATACATAGACACCACTGCTACACAAACAGGATGTTTCTTTATCTTCCCAGGAGTTCAGATCTGTCTCTTCACCAGTTTAACACTTCCTAATAATTTAGAGAGGCTGTAGTGTTGCTGTTTTCTCAGTGATGCATTCCACAGTACATCTACTGTACAATTAGTACATTTTTTAATCATCTGCATTGAAGTCATAGTTATCTGGTTTATTATTAGACCAGAAAAATAATAAGACACCCTGGAGAGCCATGGAAGTTATCTTCTACACTGTGCACATATATACTTGAACAGAAAGGTGGGGAAATCTGAAGATGGAACCCTTGTGCTTTGCTATTAGAAAATATGATTAATGACTGCTGGGAGCTTCTCTTTTGAAAGTCTCAAAAAATTACTTCTCTTCAAATTGTATAATTTTTGCCAAATTATCATTTTGTGGTAGAAAATTCATGTTTTGAAAAAGGTTTCTGTCCATCTTTACTTACTATGCATTCTTATTTGGGAGGCTGCACACAGAATTAGTTTATCCAGCTCACACTGTCAATCAGATACTTTGAAATGAACATCACTGAGCATATTTGCCTTCCAAGTACTGTGTGGTGTAAAAACCCCCAAGGGTTTAACTAATTAGTTCTGATTAGACCTGCTGCAGCCCTGGCTCTAACTGAGATGGCAGCAACACAGTATCATCCCTTCCCTGCCTTTGGGGTGCCCCTCAGTGCCTCTGCACGGGCTGCACTCCATCAGCTCGGTCACAATCAGCTCAGATCTTTCCCCCTTGACCATTTCCTTTAGCAATAGGTCCATGACATCAAAATACTGTATCACTGTGATATGAAGGGAATCCCTTTGTCCCTTCCAATAATAACAGCAGAAGTCTGGATTTCAGCATTCTTCTGATATTTTAAACAGTTTTCATCTGATCTGATATGAGCCTTACCTATACATGCAACGTTCCTACATGTTCCTGGGGTTTTGGAATACCCAAGAATGAGGCAGGGCAGACAATTTGCTCTGCTACAGTAAATAAAGCCTTTGTTTTATTCCCCAGCCCTGGGGTGCTGCTGGTGCTGCCATGACCTTCACATCTAACAGCAGGGCCTCATCTTACAAAGCCATTAAAAACCATCACAAAGCAATATTCTCATGTGTCAGAATAAACAGCATTCATTTACTCCAGATACATTTCCATGAACTTTAATTTCCAGACCGTGTTTTCCTTTATCACTCCAGTGAATACCACATTATTTTTGCCACCCATTAGGATAGTTTCAAGATGCTTCGTTCTTCTTTTTACTTGCTTTCCTCATTATTCTTATTCCTGTGGATGCACTTGCTGCATTTTCTAAACATTCCTCAAACTTTCCAGAAGGTCAGTATGACCCATTAATGTGCACTTGCAGTCCAGAACTAGATGATATTTAAGGTCCACTCCAACCTATGACTCTATGATGAATTTCTGACAAAAAGTTACTAAAGGGGTTCGGGAGACTAATGCAGGTTATAAAGCAGGAAAGAATACCAGCAGCAATTAGGCTCTGATTTTTTTTACACACATATGTCCTTGTGCACCCTCTCCTGTGAACCATGCTGAGCTACAGGAACCACTGTGTGCCGTGGCATGGGCAACACAACATAGCAGCCCTGCAGCCCTTTGCCATTGTCCCACTCACCTAGAGCCTTTTTTTAATACATCTGAGATCAGCTTTGTTTCTGGTCACAGCACACAGTACAGAGGCAGATGTAATGACCTGAACTGCCTGGCTGAATTACAGGACGGAGAAACAATTTATTTCCTGCTGCTCAGTGACTAAAGGGAAAACAGCCAGAGATATTGCCCTTTTTCCATTTCCAGAGGGAGAGGTTTTTGTGTCAGATTGGCAGTGGGGGGCAGATACAAAAAGTCCTTGCTGTCACTGAAGGGTATGGCCTGGATGTACTTCCTGAATATCCAGTATGTGAATGCTACATTGAACTTTAAGGTCTTCCTTCCTTTTGTCTTCAAATAAAGAAATCATGTTGGCCATGACATTGCCTTGAAGGGAGAGAAATGTGTCCCAATGTCAGTAATTTATCCAGTAATTTGTCTATATGGGTCTGAAGCAAATGTCCTGTTGGACTAGCGGTGGGAGAAGGAAGCTGAACCACAGTGAGAAGCAGTAAAGCTACTGCATAAAAATCCAAGCTGTGTAACCTGCTTTTCAGTAAGAGAAAAAAAAAAAGGTTCCTTCCCTAGTACTACAAAGCTGTGTAATTCTCCAGTACAATGTCAATCTCTCAAAATCACAACTGTTTATTAGCACAGAGAGCAGGCATGATCGAAGGTCACTTGAGCCTATCAAAATTCTGTGCAGGAGATGAATGGCTGCTGGAAACATTGGAGATACCAGATCCTCCACCCTCAGCATCTGCACACTCCAGTGCAAAGAATATATAAGCCTTCACTTTTAGATGATGTGATGGCTTGTACTTCATCAAAAATCCCCATTATGTATGTATCACTGCTAAACAGCAATACTCTGATGGTAGTGTCTTCACTCATTAACACTGGGGGAACAACTGACTCAGCTAGTAAGAATTAAGAGTGAAGTGGTGATGTATAATTTAAGCATGGCACTATGGACCATGTGCATTAAAGATCTTCTGAATAAAAGGGGGAAAATGACAAATGAAAAATGAGTGCTAACGAATACAGTTAAAAAACAAACAAGCCAAAGTATAGCTTGATGATTTGAGATTAAGTTATTGACAGATCTTGTCAGATCTCCTGACAGAACTCTTCTTCTGTGTAAGGTCAACACTGAGAGAGGACCCAGCCATTTTATAGGCCAGGCCTTCAAAGAATTAACCATTTTAGCTTGTCTTTGAATTGACAAGTTCTAAAGGAATACCATGCAAACAACACCTCACTGTAAGCCTTCCTTCAGCACTGATGCATGGGCAACACTTCTAAAAAATTAGGAGATATTGGATAAATTAAAAGGACCAAGTGAATCAGTAGTCTGTTTGTACCTACTTCTCACTTGAAGATGCACATTGTGGCTTTGTCAGGTCAGATAGGAAAGCATCCAGTATACCTCAGGTAGCTAAAATATCATCTCAATCCACATTTAGCCATCAAAGAAAGACCAGTTTCTCTGATTGCTCTGAACAAATTAATGACAAACTGCAAAATCAGACTGAAGTCAGATGAATTTAGAAGATGAAATTCCTTATTGGATCTATCTATCTTGTTTTGACATACCCAGTAGGAAAACTGAACTCTATTGACAAAAAATAGCTACTCTACACACCAATCACATGTGAGCAATTTAGACAGTGGATCTAGTATCTTACTAATTTATTTTTTTTTCTCAATTTCAGACCAAAGTGAAGTGTTATTTTAGCACTCAGGACAAATGTGAAGTGCTCTTGTGGGATACAGTTCTGAAAACCAGAACAGCGCTTTAACACTTGTGAATGTCTTTTCCATATCATTAGCAACATGTTGCAATCAAACTACAACAATGATGTACCAGACTAATTATATTAAATGCATCTCCAGATTTATTCTCCAGGACCTGTAATGTATCTATTGTGGTTAGCTAGCTGGACTCAAATACTAGTAAATTAGATAAAGATACATGAAAAAGCTTCTCCTCAGGTGTTGTGCTGGGTACCTGTTTCAGATGAAAGCATGCTATCTTTCAATACTGTGAGCTGTTTGGGTTACCTATTCATCATTTAGTCTCATTTTGCATGGCTGTGTTGTTCATTCTGTGATCCTGACTCCAAATGAACCTGTTTGCCAGGAGATGCAAAGAAGCAGCCACGATGTGCAACGCTTGGAGGGAATTTCTCAGAAATGCTTTGGGTCCACAGAGCTGTTGACACTGAAGTGCATCTGGGCTCTACAAACTGCAATTAGATTAGCTTCCCTTTCACCTCTCATCTCTCAATTTGGATTAATTGAGTCTTGCTATCTCTAAAATAGGTATAAATCTGAACTGCCACAGGCAAGGTTTCAACATAGAAAGCATATGGAAACTAAAATTAATCACAGTGATCCCAGTGCAGCTGGGCTGGAAATGAGAACATGAACGTTTCACAAGGACAGCCTTTCTGAATTTAGTAATTGGTCTCTTCTAAGTGAAAGTCAAAAGCACTGCTATGGTATGCAACATCTACTATATGTTTCAATATGCTAAAGATAAGATTCATTCTGGCTTGAAGCATGCAAAGCTATCTCAGTTCAAAGGCCCATCCTGGCCCTCAGCAAAGTTCAGAGAGGATCTCTTCACTGTGAACTTGAGCAGGGTCTTGGTAACTCCCTTTCATAAATGCAAGTATTGCAAGGAAAGCTTAAAACAAATCTTTCATTACTGGTCTCTGAGCACTGTCATTCTAATAAAATGAGTTTAAAAAGAGGGTTTACCAATCGTCTATTAAAAATGTAAAGATTCCATCACTGGAAGTCTTTAAGAAAAGAATGTGAAATATGTCAGAAAAGGAATATATTTTGTAAAGAGATGAAACAGACAACATCTTGAAGTCCCTTCTAGTTGCATTTTTATGCAATTAAGTGGCTTGGGGCATACAACTCCCATACTGGATAAGCTTCCACAAGTCACCAAGTCTTGCTTTTGTTTCCAAAGATGCTAAAAGCAAAAAAGCTATCAGGCTTCAAGGAGGTACAGGACACAAAAGCTCAATTTGAAGAAATAAAGCCACAGATGTAAATATATCCTCTACAAAAAAAGTACTCATTTTACCTACAAGCAATTGACTAAAAGCAATGCTAAGATCGTGGAGGCTACAGAATTTACAGAACACTCCCTTAAATGCCATACAGACACACACATGATCCTGGAAATCTGCAACACATAGAAGAGCAACACGCAGAGACCATTATACATATTCTTCAATACACAATATTATTGAGCCATATACTCTGTGTTTGCCATTGTATAACATTATTCAATTCAATGTTGTAAACTAAAATAATTTTTACTGCCCACAACACCTTGCCCACTTTGCCCTGCAAAGTCTGATCCTATTAAAATACAGCTCAGAACAGCTACACGTGTATGGTTAAATTGCATTTTCATAAAAAACCCCACGGACAGTGGTGACACCAATTACAACCCTAAAGCTACAACACTTTGTGAAAACTTCTCATCAGAAACAGATTTTCTTGAACTGATGTTTTAAAATAATGGAAAAACCCAGAGGATTTAAAAGGCACCAAAAGTAATCAGCAGTCAGTCTAAAAGACTCATTAAAAAGGGTGGAAATTACTCTCATGTCTACTTGGAAAGCTTCCTATAAACTTGCTCTAAAAATGTGATAAAATGGAGTACTTGGCCTTGATCCTACCAAAAAAATGATTAAGCATTTTCCCATAGCTTTTTAAAATTAAGTGGTAGAGAAAGAAACATGCAAACATACCCAATACCTTACACATGCCATTAATACAGACATCTCGGCTGTGCCTTCCTTCAAAGCAAGGAGTGCCATCAGTGACTGCATCAAGCATCTTCTCTGAAAAATGGCCATCTACTGGGCGACAGTGGAGCTCACAGGGGTTTGCTGAAAGGAAGACAAGAACACTCACTCAGACAATACGTCAGCAGGACACTGGAGTGCAATGCACAGGGTCTTTGCTGGACCATTTGCTCACTTTCCCTGCCATTTGCCAGAACTGGCAGAATTAGGAGACTCGAGCAGAGCCAGGGTGACACAGGCCTGGTAAATAGCACTTGTGGATTGGTGGGAAGCAGCTGGAGGCTGGTGCCCTCACACCTGCATGTCCTCCCTCGCTGGTACATCAGCAGCCAGCGCTGAGTGAGGCTGTAACGAGGCCATCAGCTGTGGTGGAGAAAGGGATGGGAACCAGCAAATCCAGCTGTCATTGGTGGAGGGGTGGGATTGCCAAGGACACTGACAAGAAAGTTTTCCATCAGCTGGTGACTGAGTACTTTCAGAGGTAATTTAAACTTTTCATCACTGCTGTCAGCCTCTCTCAGGGAGCAGTCAGCTGCTCGCTTCTGATCTTCTGCGTCGTTCATCATTTTCATCTACCTGTTGGCACTTAATAAATAATTTCAAACATTATTTTTTTTTCCTGCTTGGCAATTTATGAAATAGGGATAATATTGCAAGTCTGACAGACTCAGGCTATTTTCAGAGAGATGTCCCACAGAAGCAGCAGGGAAGAGAAAAGCTGTAGCAAGAGAAAAAGTGGCCTCTGAAACAAGATTTTCTCTGATGGATCAGGGCTTTAATCAATTCCATCTATGGAGTAAGAAGAGCCAAACACCAACCTCTCTGTCTCACAGACACTGGCCTTTGGTAACAGGAAATTTTGAAACTGAGACATCAGAGAGAGACAAAGGACACAAGTCTGATAAGTAAATTGTGTGTATGGAAGATGAGTTAGAGCTGAAATTAGGGTCAAAGCAAAGACAGACATAATCCCTGCCTTTGTAACACTCTCTGAAAACTCTCCAGCAGAACCAGTACTCTCTGACTGAATTAAAAATCGTCCACTATCATATCAATGAAGGACATCAACAGAAGACTTGTCTTCAGGTTTTGGTCTATTCAAAGACCCCAGTCTCTCCCAGCACTAAAGCAATTTGTTCATGCTCGGCAACCTGAAACGCTTTGCTAAGAAAAGCAGTGGGCCTTAAACCCACCAGTCAGGAGTGACTTCAAGGCACCACTATTGAATGATTTTAAAACTATCTCCCTTTGTGCTGCAGAGGTGCTAATGCTGAGTGAGTTTTATCCTGTGCCTGGCAGAGTTGATAGAGGCTGCTCCCCTGGTCTCAGAGGGATGCAGGGTAACTATAAGCCTTCCATATCCTGGTTGATGAGTTTATTTTTATCTTTTCCTCTTTATTTGCTTTGTGTCACAGAAAGAACTACTAAAGAAATTTTTGGTAATGAGAGAAATACAAATTTCTGATAATGCAAATAAACTAATTAACTTCCAACAAAAGGATTTATCCTTTCGAAGGAGGAAAACTTGCTCTCATTACCGTGGTTTGTACAGCATCAACATACACTCAACACCACACAGTGCACAAAGGTGACAACAGCTCCTCCCCTCAAAGTTCTTGTAGCTTAAGAACTGAATCCTGCAGCTTTGGTACTGTGAATCTCATTTGTGTAAACACAAACACTGCAGAACTGGGAACAAAAACAAATTAAAAAAAAAAACAAACAGAACAGTAAAGGAAATACAAAACCTTACTGAAGGTTTTTTTTCCCCTCTTGTCAGTAGAGCTAAAATGACATCCTATGTCTGTCACCAGTGTTCTGCTTCTGGCTTCTCAAAAAAAAATACCTCTGTAAAGTGCAGCAGTGATGAGACCCAGAGCACATGCATGGACTACGGTTATACAACTGGTGGAATTCCAGCTGATGTGAATTGTGTTCAAGAATATCAGTGGAGATGGAGCTAAAAAAGTTTTTCAGGCAAGAACATAAAGTTTGTAATCCTCACCAACCCTCAGCCCCTCTGTGAAAGCTGCCAGCCATAGCATCCACCAGTTGTTTTGATAAGAGCTGTCATGGTAAGTGATACAAGTGATTTTACTTCTGTCTGCAGAATTCTTTTTATGGTGGTGTGATTAAATTGATTACTTTAGTGCTCTAAATTTTGCTTCACCTTGCCTACTTTATCAATGTAGCATTTTTCTATACAAAGCACAATACATTTATGACAAAGAGAATCCTACAATTCCAGGTACTCTGTCACTTGCTCTGCCACATTGCCCTGATAGATTTTACAGAATGCCATTTCAGCTTTTGCATTGTTTCTAATGAAATATGTAGAACAAAAGTTTGATATCTGTACCTCCTCGTAGTTGTGTGTTGACAAAACATGCAATTTTATTTCAGAAATCACCAAACAAGAAGAACAGACAGTGCTGACATACTCCTGGCATAATTATGATGCTGTAAATCTATAACTCAGAATCAGTTTGTAAAGAAAAATAACTCCCTAAGTCAAAATAAAGAGAAAAAAAACAAAAACAAAAAACAAACCCACACAAACTTTCATACTTACAAATGCTTTCTATGTATGAAAGCTTTCCTGTTTTTCCCTGATTGTGTTTACTGATCTAAATTAGACCCAACCCCCAAATTTTTACTCTTTTTCATTCAATATGTTTTTTATGGAGTCCCTCTGGAAATTATAGGGTATTTATTTCTCCACCCAAAACTCAATTCTATCTGATATTTATTTGATTTTTCATTTGCAGAAAGGCTGGTTAGGCCACCACTGAGGAAATTATACTATCACTGTATTTGGCATTCACTATTTAAAATTATTTATTTATCTACCTATCATTATTATTTATTATGGTTGAGCTCAGGGACCTTGGCTCTGTTTTTCTAGGACTGTAAATAAACTGCATCAGAATCAGCCAATGACCTCCAAAATAATGTTTTAGTATTTTTTACACAGAACAAATACCTAATATTTTAAACACAAAACAGATACCAAACTCACACACAAGGATAACAAATACATTTCCTGAAATGGTGGAAGACTTGCATTGAGTTCAGCCTTTTTTCTTATTTCAGACCCAAAAACCTAAAAAGATTAAACTCAGATGAATAGGAGCACCTGGGTTGTTCAGAAGGAGCTCATTGAAGCAGCTGGTTCAGTTTCAGTTACTGCACCAAATTTGATTAAATCATGATGAGATTTTAACAAAAAGGCTGTCATCTTTGTAACTTTTAGGCCAAAATATACATAAATTCCTGCAACCCAGCATATGCATGAAATACTAGATATGATCTGTGAGCACTCAGTAATGACCTTGGATCTCTACCTGCTCAGGGGTACACATGCTAAACACTCCTTAAATGTTCCACCGAGTAGCTGGCATTTAACTCACTCCTTGTTTCCCTTTCTAGAGCAAAACTTGCTTTTCTCAATCTGTGTTTTTCAAATCACAGAATCATAGAATGTTTTGGACTGCAAGAAATCTTAGGGATCATCCAACCCCCCTGCCAGGGGCAGCGACATCTTCCATGAGACCACAGTGCCCAAAGCCCTGTCCAGCCTGGTCTTGAAAACTTCCTGGGATGGGGCACCCACTGCTTCTCTGGGCAACCTGTGCCAGTGCCTCAGCACCCTCACTGTAAAGATTTTCTTCCTTATATCTACGTGTTCTCCGTCAGTTTAAAGCCATTCTCTAGGTCCTATCTCTACTAGCCCTTGTAAAAAGTCCCCCTCAGTGACTTTCTGACTTCCATGTTGTTCTCCCATGAACCTTCTTCAGTCTGGCTGCATCCTTCTGCCAGTGCCTTGCTCCTAGATGGACATAAGATTTTAGCTGAAGTGCCACCAACACTCAGGAGCACAGAAAAATTACAACCTGTTTTTTTTACATGGTGTCCACATCTTACACCTGCTGCTGATTTGACCAGAGACATGATCAATCCCCTCATATATAGAAAAAACACAGATGAAATGGAAACCCAAGATACAGAGCTCCCTTAAGGGCACAGTGACTTATCTGTAATCAGAATGGGACTGAAGGAGCAAATCAGCAAAGCTAAGTAAAAATCCTGAAATTTGGGCATGTGGTATTTTTCCCCTCTATATATTATTTAAAAGTTTAGATTCACCAAGTGTAAACAGAACAACATGAAGATAAGTAGAAAGAAACATATTTCTTTCCCAATTTAAATTTGTTTACCTCACAGCTGATTCCCATGAGTTCACATGCAGGAGGGATCCAGCTTAACCTGACTAAGAAGGATGTGATTAGTGTGTCTGTCAGAAAAAGATAAGGCTTCAATATCTTTCCCAACTTCACAAGGAAGAAAAGAGGTGGGCCTCTTCTCTTCAACCCTCATCTCTGTGAGAACTCAGAATTGGCTGAGAAAATCCCAAACAAAGAAAATTAGAAAAGACAATTACCAAACAGACAAAATAGGAAAAAAAACTGAGGTGAAGATACCTGTCACTTCAACCAAGTCTGGAGCTCCAAAACTAAGTTTAATTTTGAAAAAGGGACATTTCATCCTGTTAGCTCATCCCCTGTGACTGCATCAGAATATATCTTATTTGATACACAGAAATATTTTGCAAGAAATATGAAATTTAAAACATTTTTAACACAATGCCTATTTGACGGTACACAAAATGATCTTGGCACTGATACAGAAAATAAAGGTAATTATATGATTTAATGTAGGACTCATAGATGGAATTTAAGCCCTGAGAAGCTATCAGACTCATATAAATGGAATTTGTCAAATGGTATGAAATAAATAAACACGGGGTCAGTCTGATGGAAAGAGAAGTGGATATGTACTGAAGTCTGACCAAAGTGTCAAAATAGGGGCCTGGGTCATGAGAAAAATTCAGAAAATATCCTGCTCAGGCTGCTGGATATTTTATCACCCTTGAACTTGGAGGTCTCCATCATTTTAAGACTCCCAGGAGTACTCTGATGCTCCAGCTTGAGCACATGGGTTTCTGAGGTCCAGAGCAGTTCCTTAACAGGACTGTGCAAGTTCCCCAACAGGCACAAAGTCATTTGAACCAGAAAATTCTCAGCTGAAACCTCAAACACAGGCTAGAAAACAGCAAGATGTGACTTACTGGTTTTCTGTGAGACTGCTTGTTAAAGCTGGTTGTTTCATTAAATCATACGCTATTCTAAAATGTCTTTGCTCTCTTGTGAAGTTACAATTTAAACAACAGAAAGGACTCTTTAGGTATGCGACATTTTCTACAACTGCCTTACACAAGCTATGAAATTAAAGCCAGGAGAGAGAATTGTGACCATCCAGGTAATCTACTATTTTTTTCCAGTGGCATGAAGGAACAGAGAATGTCTAAAATGTTACAGAATATCTGGCTCAGGAATCCATTTCCTCAGCTAGACACTTCCACATAAAAACTGTATGTGCATTCAGGGCTTGTGAAAGCTTCATTATGTATTCTTTCCCCTTTATATCCCAAGTGCAGCATGAGAGGATCCAAAATGTGACTCTAAAACAAGAGCTGTATTGGGTTTGCGTGGCCAGGCTTTGGTAGCAGGGGGGATATAGGGGTAGCTCTGTGAGAAGCTGCCAGAAGCTTCCCCCATGACTGACAGAGCCCAGATCAGACAGATCCAGAAGGATCTGCTGTCAGTAAAGACCAAACCACCAGTGATAGTGGCAGCACCTCTGGGATAACGTATTTAAGAAAAGAAAAAAAATCTGCACAACTGCAGCTGGAAGAGAGGAGTGCAAATATGTGAGCTCTGCAGACACAAGGCAGTGAAGGAGGAGGGGCAGGAGCTGCTCCAGGAGCCAGAGCAGAGGTTCCCCTGCAGCCTGAGATGCAGCCCATGGTGAGGCAGCTCTGCCCCTGCAGCCCCTGGAGGTCCAGGGGGGAGCAGAGATCCACCTGCAGCCCCTGGAGGATGCCACACCAGAGCAGGTGGATGCCTGAAGGAGGCTGTGACCCCAGGGGAAGCCTGTGCTGGAGCAGACTCCTGGCAGGACCCATGGACCAGGGATCCATGCTGGAACAGCCTGTTCCTGAAGGATTGCGGCCTGTGGAAAGGATCCACGCTGGAGCAGTTCAGGAAGAACTGCAGGGAAGGACTTACGCTGGAGAGGTTCAAGGAATATTGCCTCCCACTCTACTCTGATTTAATTTCTAGTAAATTAAAAGCATTTTCCCAAGCCCAGTCTGTCTTGACCACAATGGTAATCAGCGAGTGATCTCTCCCTGCCCTTACCTTGACTCACAAGCCTTTTGTTACATTCTCTCTCCCCTACCCAGCTGAGGAAGGGAGCAACAGGGTGGCTTTGGTGGACGCCTGGTGTCCAGGCAGGATTAACCCACAACAAATGCCAAAACCTTCTTGGCAGCAAGACAACATAGTAACAGAACTCTGTGAAAAATCCCTGAAATTGGATTGCTCAAGTTAAGAGAGTAAGTAAGGGAACTGACAAAGGTTGGTGTTCATATGGAGGACATTGTGAGTAAATCTCCAGAGACCTGAATCATCAGCTCATTTTTGTGGGGGGTTTACAGAAGGCTGTTGGTTTGTTTTTGTTTAAAGTCTTGGTTTGTTTGGACATACACATGCAAGGAAGGCTCAAACTGCTGTGTCTCTCAGAGACAGCACTGTTTCATGACCTTATTTGCAGTTATTTTGCCCAGGACATCTTTAGTCACTGACAGAAGGTGAAAGAATACTTGAAACTGAGATGGGACAAAAACTCAGATGTGTTTCAGGTAATGCTGGCTGGACAAAACTGGAAGCAGTGTGCCCATGAGAGCCACCCACTCTCAGTCATACAATGACGTCAGATGAAGAATCAGCACAGGATTTGGCCAGCTCCCTGCTAATTTGAGTGTTACCAGGAGAGCCTACCTGAGGAAGCCAGTTTAAGTTAGGAGTTTAGCAGCAAGAAAACACTTTAAATGT
>VZSE01008175.1:41360-61739 GCA_013398275.1 Promerops cafer | reverse complement strand
AGCGGGGGCTCCGAGCCCCGCGGGCCGCGCCGCGCATCGCCGCTCCTGCAGACAAAGCGCCGCTGCCGCCGCGCTCCGCCGGCACCCGCCGCGCTCCCTCCGCCTCCCCCGGTGCCCTCCGGTGCTGCCCCAGCCCCGAGCGGCGCTCGTGTTTATCTGCCGTGCCTTTATCGCGCTCGGGGAGCTCCTTTCCCTGCCCGCTGCTCCGCCGCAGTTAATGGTTACAGTTATTAGTGCGCGCCTGGTTGGGCGCTTTGTTGTTCGGTTTTTTGTCTTCTCCCTCCCCCCGCCCGTTTCTGCGCTGTTTGGCAGTCGGAAATGCAGCTGGAGGGGTTCGAGGGAAGCGATCCCAATTTGGCAAGCCAGCACTTGGTGGAAGGGTTGAAGGGTTGCACAAACATCGCTCGGCTCGGCTGCCGGCCCTGGAGAGCCTCCAGGCTTCGTCCAAATCCTCCAGATAAATAAATGTACTCGTTTTTTTTTCTCTGAGATACAGTTTGGAAGAGCAAACTGTTGTGTAATTTCTTGTGGGGGAAAAGCTTTCCCACTTCTTCCTGCTCTTGACCCAGAAAGTCGTGCAGCCCCTTTGCTGTGCCTTGCCAGGACCCCCCAGCTGGCACTGCTTCCCTGAGTTCCTCAGGAATCCTCACTCATTGATGATTTTCCTGCCTCTGCCATTCCCATCTATTTATTTATATTTTAATTTCATGGCTGAGTGCCCCAGTGTGGCCCCCGTGGTGATGCCCACTCATCCCAGGTGCACTCCAGGAGCACCCAGGGTGGCCAAAATCAGCCCCCCCAAAATCAGAGCTGAGCAGCTCCCACACCTCAGCTTCCCCATCCCCATCCCCAGCATCTCTGGATTGCACTGGGACCTTCACCACCTCCAAAAAAAAAAGGCCTGGATGCTTCTTCCCTGCCTGCAGGGTGGAGGTTTCCTGGAATATTCCTGGTGCCAGCACGGTGCAGGAGAGCTGGATGTCACCTGCTGGTTTATGGTGACTGCACCCAGGGCCATGCCCTTCCTCGGGGCAGCTTTTCTGTGCTGGATCTGCCTGGCAGATGTCGTGGAGCTCCTGGAAAAAGTTTCCAAACAGGATTTTTATCCATGAGTGGTAAACACAGCAGCTTTCCCTTTTCCAGGAGCGGATGGAGGCTGGAGGTTGGTGTGAATTTGGCACAGATGGGTCTGCCTGAGTGCAGAGTTTATCTGAGTTTCCTGCCTGCCTGGAGATTGGTTGGACTGCTCCCAAATCCAACGGGCGCCTGGCACAGGATCCTGCTGCTTGGCAAAAGGGGCTGGGACCAGCAGCTCGTGCCAGAGGGAATTGTGTCCAGCAGAGCCAGGTGTCCCCAAAAGGGCCACCAGGAGAGAGCCAGGGCAGGGGTGGTGCTGCAGGAGATGAGTCTTTAATCCCCAGCCCCCCATCCCAAGTCAGCTCGCAGATTCCCGAGGCTGGGAGCGATGCCAGCGGGCGGGAGCTGGGAATGCTGCCCCTGTGGGAGCGTGGGAGGGGACTGGCAGGGCTCTCACGTGGGTCTGCTTTTGTCTTCCAGCGGGGCAGAGTCCCTCTCCTCGGAGGAAAAAGGTACAGGGATTTTGGGGAATGCCCACCCTTGGGAGTGGGGAGGGGAATTCCATAACGGGCTTTAAAAACCAGTGGAAAAGGTACAGGGATTTTGGGAATGTCCATCCTTTGGAATGGGAATTCTAAAACTGGCTTTAAAAAACAGTGGAAAAGGTACAGGGATTTTGGGGAATGCCCATCCTTGGGAGTGGGAATGGGAATTCTAAAACTGGCTTTAAAATTAGTGGAAAAAGTACAGGGATTTTGGGAATGTCCATCCTTTGGAATGGGAATTCTAAAACTGGCTTTAAAAACCAGTAGAAATGGTACAGGGATTTTGGGAATGTCCATCCTTTGGAATGGGAATGGGAATACTATAACTGGCTTAAAAACTAGTGGAAAAGGTACAGGGATTTTGGGGAATGCCCATCCTTTGGAATGGGAATGGGAATTCTAAAACTGGCTTTAAAAAACAGTGGAAAAGGTACAGGGATTTTGGGAAATGCCCATCCTTTGGAATGGGAATTCTAAAACTGGCTTTAAAAAACAGTGGAAAAGGTACAGGGATTTTGGGAATGTCCATCCTTTGGAATGGGAATTCTAAAACTGGCTTTAAAAAACAGTGGAAAAGGTACAGGGATTTTGGGGAATGCCCATCCTTGGGAGTGGGAATGGGAATTCTAAAACTGGCTTTAAAATTAGTGGAAAAAGTACAGGGATTTTGGGAATGTCCATCCTTTGGAATGGGAATTCTAAAACTGGCTTTAAAAACCAGTAGAAATGGTACAGGGATTTTGGGAATGTCCATCCTTTGGAATGGGAATGGGAATACTATAACTGGCTTAAAAACTAGTGGAAAAGGTACAGGGATTTTGGGGAATGCCCATCCTTTGGAATGGGAATGGGAATTCTAAAACTGGCTTTAAAAAACAGTGGAAAAGGTACAGGGATTTTGGGAATGTCCATCCTTTGGAATGGGAATTCTAAAACTGGCTTTAAAAATCATTTGGAAATGGTACAGGGATTTTGGAAAATGCCCATCCTTTGGAATGGGAATTCTAAAACTCTAACGGGAATTTAAAACCTCGGCGTAAACCCTTTGTTTATGGACTATTTTGGTTTTTATGCTGGTTTTTAAAACCCCTGTTCTTTTGCTACTTACTCCCTTTCTCTGAGTACGAAATTGGCAAGAGAAGAGTTAAATCCTTCTCAGACCTTCATTCCCTGATGTTCCCCTGCAGAGGTGACACCCAATGGCTTGGAGGGATCGGGATCGGGATCGGCCGAGGAGCACCCGGAGGGTGAGCACACCATGGCTGAGGGATTGCCTCCCTCCTGGGGTGCTGTGCCTGGTCCTGCACCCCAAATTCCCCCCCAGCCACATCCCAAAACACATCCCTGGCTTTCCAGTGCTGGTTTCTCTTCAAGTTCTCTTCAAATGACGTTTGTAAGAATCGTTAATTGAAGCCACATCTGGTGCATCCACACGAGTCACGTCTGGTGGGACACAGCTCCCACCAAGGCTGCCGTGGAAAACCATAATTTAACTGGGATGTGCCGCTGGTGAAGCTCCAAAATTATCCCAGGTTGTACAAAACATGAGAATTAAATACTCTGAACACCCTTCAGAAGGGCCTGGGTGACCCCAAAGTCCCCCCTGGGGCTGGGATTTGATGCTCTGATGTTTTTCTCTGCCTCGGTATTTCTTTTTTTTTTCTGTTCTGTTATCTAACCTGCTGCCTGGCCTGATGGATCCAAACCTCTGGATGGATCCCTGGACTCACATTCCACCTGTGCCTGTTTTTAAGGAGAAGCCAGTTCCGAAGGCAGCTCCAGCAGCAGCTCAGAAGAGGAGTCAGGTGAGCAGAACATTGTGATTTATTTACCCGTAATCCCTTTTTTAAAACTGATGCTCAGTTTAAACCAGCTGCTTCTCCTGGGAAAACCCTCACAGTTATTAGGGAATGCTAACTCTGATTGCTTTCCCAATAAAACTTTTGGGAACCAGTGATTTCCCATCAATGATCAAAGGGCAGCAGCTCGTGCTGCTTTCACCTCGCAGACACAGCAGCCCAGACACAATGATATTTTTACACCACAGCAGTTGTCCAAACACCAAGAGGCCATAAATTTCCTCAGAAGTTGGCAACAGAACTGGCCAAACAGGATGGACAGGGAAAGAATTAAAGGAAGTGTTTGCTGTTGGTGGGTTTGTGCTTCCATGGGTTTTGCCGCCAGCAGTTATTCTGGTTTTATGTCATACTGATAATTTAATTTAACAGTTGCAATGCTTCTTCTGGGCAGATGCAGAGGAGTGGGATGGAGGAAGGCTGGGTCAGTGTGGTTTCTTGTGCCTGTTATCCCTTGCTCAGCAGGAGGAAGCCAGCTGTGGTGAGCAGTGCCCGAGGGGTGCTGTGGGCTGGCAGGAAGGATTTCCAGCTGGCCCAGCCATCAGCTCCATCTCTTCTGGGAAAAGGAGCTGCTGGAGAGCATCCCTGGGAAACGAGGGGTGGAGGTCACGAGCTTGCACGTGCAGGGTGTGTTCCTGGGCTGTCCCAGCCCTGCTGCAGCTCAGGGACTGGGATAGCAGGGCCTGGGCACGCAGCCTGCTGCTGGCTGCTGTTTGCCAGGCTGGCTGCTCCTTCCCTGGCTCTCCCAGCCCACGAGGGGCTTGGGGTTCCAGGGCTCTTTTTCCTGGAGGGGAGGTGGGATGGGAAGCAGCTGATCCTGGCTGCTCTGCCACTCCCCTGCTCCCAAATCCACCCCTGAGGACACAGCCTTTGGCCTGAGGTGTCAGCTCTGCTGGAATTCCATCCTGTGGGATTCAGCCAGGAGAATCCAGGCACTTTTAAATCATTTTAGGGACAAACACCCTGCAGACAATGTGGTGGTTGCTCCTTGGGAAGGCTGTTCCCAGTTTCCATGCCAGGGGCTGAACTTTGTCCTTGGCACCATGAGGCTCATCCCTGGATAAATCTTTTTTTTTAATCCCCTGTGAAAATTCCCAGGGGTTTGGGCAATTTAGGACCTTTGGGCAAATTTGTGTCCTGATGTTCAGCTTCACCCCCAGGCTCTGCAAAGGCTGCAAGGTCTCTCAGGAATGTTCTCCTTCTGATTTGATGAATTTAAGGAAATGAAGTTGTGGGGTTGTCCTGGGTGAATGTGGGAGCAGAAACCCTCTGGACATTGAGATATTTACTCCAAACTCCTTTTTCCTAGATGAAGAACAGGAGGAGAACGAATCCCCCCCTTACTGCAATGAGTCAGGTAGGAACAGATCTGCTGAGGGTGGTTTTTTTTATTCCTGGCTGTTTAATTACTTGGCTTTTCATGAGCTCATCTTCCTCTTTTCCCACTAGGAGGGAGCTGCTTGCCACCCTGTGAGCACTGCAGGAATGAAAATGTAGGTTTGTGAGGAAAAAACCACCCAATTATTTTGCATGAGATCATTTGAAAACTGTAATTCTACTCTCTCCTCATCTTTTTAAAGATAATTTGTTTTTAAAATCTATTTCCAGGACCAGAAGGAGCAAGTGACCCCCAGGAGACTTGCTGGAGGACAATTTATGTATGAATTTTTTTCATGTAATGGGTTTGAGTTTACATTGTTCTCATCAGGGTGCTTCAGTCTTTGGTTGAAGTGGGCAAACAGCTCATTTGCTGCACAAATGCATTTGGATTTATACTGGAAGGTGCACCCAAATCCTTAAAAATCACATTTTGGAGCCTGTGCTGCCTCCAGATCTTGATCCAGGACACCTCTTGGGAGGGTTTTTCAGGATGCTGCCCTGTCTTGCTGCAATACTGAGCAGCAGGCCCGTTTTCATGTGCCCATTTCAGCCTGGATGCACATGAGGCATCTTGCCCTGCTTCACCCTCCCCTTTGGCACTGCCTTTTCCCCTGGCTGCAGCCCTGTTCTCCCTGTCTGTGCCCTGGCATGGTGGCTGGGGGATGTCCTGCGGCCCGTGCTGTTCTCCACGCCGGGGGCTGACGTTCCCCACGGGAACTGCTGGCTCTGGCTCTGCCCTGCGTGTGAGGGCAGCTCCGGGTGGGGGAAGCTTTATGCAAAATGCTCCTTTCCAGCTGTTTTGCCTAGGCTGGGTGGGCCCTCAGCAGTCTCTGACAGCCCAGTGACAGCTCCAAACCAGGCTGCAGCGCGCCCCGAGCCGCGGAGCTGAGGCGGGAGGGCGTCGCTCCGCGCTCCGCGGCAGTTCCCGGGGCTTTTGGCCGAGCGCTGGCTGTCTCTGGCAGGGTGCAGCTGGATGCAGAGGGCTCCTACCAGTGCAGCATCACCGGGCTCATTTTCGAGGTGACGGGCGCCGCCAGGATCACGTACTCCCTGTTGTCCTGGAGCAAGTACGCCCAGCTGGTGGAAAAGCCCTGGATCGTGGGCGGGCCGCTGTTCGACGTGCGCTGCTCGGCGCCCGCCGCGCTCAGCTCCATCCAGTTCCCGCACTGCCTCTGCCTGGGGGGTGAGTGTGGGGCCAGGGGCTGCCAGGGGCCCGTGGGGACGTCCTGGAGGCGCTGAGCCCCGCGCTGTCCCCACAGGCCGCGGCGCTGGCGTGGCCTTCAAGGTGCTGCACATCAAGGGCGGCGGCGCGGCCATCGAGCCCTCGGCCGAGTTCTCGGCGTCGCACGTCAAGTGGCTGGTGAGCTCCTTGTCCCCCGTGGGACCCCTGATCCACAGCCAGGAGCCCCTGCAGTACCACGGGGCTGTCATCCTCTACAAAGCCATCGACGAGCACCCCTCCCTGTCCTTCTGGGTCTACCTGGCCACCAACAACGACTCCTTCATCAAGGTACGGCCCGGGCTGCGAGCTGCCTGTGGGGAGGGTGGGCTGAGGAGTGCTGGCACGGTTTGGGTGGGAAGGGAGCTTAAATCCCATCTCATCCCATCCCAGCCCTGCCATGGCAGGGACCCCTCCCACTGTCCCAGGCTGCTCCCAGCCCCAGTGTCCAGCCTGGCCTTGGGCACTGCCAGAGATCCAGGGGCAGCCACAGCTTCCCTGTGCCCACAGGGAAAAATTCCATCCCAATATCCCATCTAAACCATCTTTGAATTTGAAGCCATTCCCCCTTTTGTCTGTCACTCCATCCCTTGTAAATTGTCTCTCTGGAGGCTTTTCCATTTCCATTCTTTATCCCAGTCACTTCTACCAAGTAACAAGAGGAAACGGCCTCAAGTTGTGCCAGAGGAGGTTTAGATTGGATATTAGGGAAATTCCTGCAGGAAAAGGGTGGTCAGGCATTGGAACAGGCTGCCCAGGGCAGTGGTGGAGTCCTCAGTGAAAATTTGGGTGTTGGGAAAGCAGCTGACAATGGATTCATCCACGTGCCACCAGCTCTCCTGCTGGCAAGGGTCACGTCAGAAATAACCTCTGAGGAGAGCAGAGCGTGTCTGCAGAGAAAAGAGAGGCCATGGAACGAACCCTGGAGAGAATTCCAGCTTCAGAAAATTCCCTGCATTGCCCTGAAGTGGGTTATAATTAGAAAATTGGGTTTGTGGGGTCATTCAGGAACTCTGGCAGGAGCAGGACTTTAATTTACCCTATTACAGTGAGGACAGGGACAAAAATCTTCCTTTTATTCAGGTTGCAAACTCTCTAACCTCATTTCACCCCTGTGGCAGAGCAGCTGGAGAGGTTTAGTGATGCTTTCTGAGTGTGGTGGTTATTCCACAGCTTTCTGGGAAGTTTGTGGAACAGGTCATGGCTGTTCTGTAAAGCTGGGGCCAGAGAACAGCCCAAGGAGCCACCTGAACACGAGTTTTAAATGTTAATCCCTTTACTGAAATGAGTAACCTTGAAATATTAAGCTTGAAATGGTATTTTTAAATTTTAGGATATCTCAAAGACTGTAAAACACTCGAAAAGGAAATTTGTTCAGATTGAAAAGCCTCCTGTATGCCAAAAATTACTGCAGGAAGGAAAGAAGTACAGACTGATCTGTGAGCCAGAAGCTGAAATAACTCCTGAGGTGAGTCCCCTACACAGCCCTCACTGCCTGCACAGCAGCTTCCCTGGAAATGTGGCACAAAAAGGAGCCATTTGCCTCTTAGAGCCCTAAAATTTTGGGATGAAATCCCAAAGTCAACAGCAAAACTCTGGGGAAGTTGGAGTTTGGTTCGCATCTCTCCCAACAGTCAACTGCCTTCTCTTTCGTTTATTTTAGGTAAATATTTACTTTTATTTTATATTTCTGTTGTGCAGGAGATTGAATTTTTTGATGGATCACTCTTGAAACTGAAGAGTTACTTTGAGGTGTATCTGGAGAAGCCTGATGACTTCACCTTGTCCCTGGTGGAGCAGGACTCGGATGAGACCGTCTGGAAAGCCAGACTCCGAGAGAGTGAGTGCTTGGCAGTGAGGGAATGCTCTGGGGTGGCAGGACCTTAAAGCCCCCCAGTTTCTCCCCCAGGGACCCCTCCCACTGTCCCAGGCTGCTCCAGCCCCAGTGTCCAGCCTGGCCTTGGGCACTGCCAGGGATNTGGGGCAGTGCGAGGGATCCAGGGGCAGCCACAGCTGCTCTGGGAATTCCAGCCCAGCCCCTCCCCACCCTCCCAGGGAACAATTCCCAATTCCCAAAATCCCATCCAGCCCTGCACTCTGGCAGTGGGAGCCATTCCCTGGGTCCTGTCCCTCCAGCCCTTGTCAATGTCCCTCTCCTGGGGCTCCTTCAGGCACTGCAAGGCCACCCTGAGGTCACCCCAGAGCTTCTCCTGTCCAGGCTGGGCAATCCCAGCTCTGCCAGCCTTTCCTCCCAGCAGAGCTGCTCCAGCCCTCTGCTCATGGAATGGTTTCATTTGGAACATAAAGACCATTTAGTTCCAACCCTCCTGCATATTGTTCCACGCTATATTATTCCATAATTATCCATAGAATTGTATAATACAATAAAAAAATTGCAGATTATTGCATTATAACTCGCAATCCCTCTTGCCTGTTTGGGCCTGCTGCAGCACGTTGAATAAAAGAGGAAAAATCTCATTCTGTCAAACCCGAGGGGCTGGAATCCACCCACCAGCTTTGCTTTGTGCCTGGGGATTCTTGGAGCTGGGGCCCAGCACGGGAATTCCTCCCTGACCTTGTCCTCCTCTGCCCTTTCCCAGGGGACTGGATCCACTATGACCAGAACAGGAACGAGCAGAAGAGGAGCACAGCCAGTGAGTGACTCTGCAGACAGCCTGGGGGGGGCCTGCTCCCCGTGCCCCTCTCTGGCTCTGGGCAGAGGGGACAGCAGGGACAGCAGGGACAGCACCTCTGGTCCCTTCCCAGGTGTGAAAAAGCGGAAGCCAGCCCTCACCATCCTGGAGGAAGAGGGGCTCCAGAGCAAGAAGCAGAAAACTGGCAGCACTGCAGGTGGGGCCTGGCTGGGCAAGAGCCTGCTTGGGGTTGGATTTGTGTGCTGGTGTTGGAGCTGAGCTCCTTCTTCAGGGGTTTTTCCCTGGGGAATGGTCCAGGCTGGGGGAGGAGCAGCTGGAAAGGTGTCTGCTGGAAAAGGAGCTGGGGGTGATGGCTGGCAGTGGCTGGGGTGGCCAAGGGGGTCCCAGCAATGCCACAGGCCCTGGGCAGGGATTGTCCCCTGTGCTGAGGCTCCTCCAGCCCCGGGGCAGTTTTGGGTTCCTCACAAGGACAGGGAGGGGCTGGAGTGGGTCCAGGGAAGGGAATGGGGTTGGGGAAGGGGCTGGAGCAGCTGAGGGAGCTGGGAAGGGGCTCAGCCTGGAGAAAAGGGGGATCAGGGGGGACCTTGTGACTCTGCACAACTCCCTGCCAGGAGGGGACAGCTGGGGTGGGATTTGGGATCTGCTCCCAGGGAACAGGGACAGGAGCAGAGGGAACGGCCTCAGGCTGGGCCAGGGCAGGCTCAGGGTGGATTCTGGGGAAAATCCAATGTTTTTCAGATGGAATGGGAGCAAAAAGCTTAACAGACCAACAGCTGCTGGTGATCGCCAAGCTCCTGGACCGGCGCTGGAGGGAAATGGCCATCGAGTGTCTCCAGATGGAGATGAAGGACATCGAGGACATCCGGGCCATGGAGGAGGACGTGATCATGCAGAAGTTCCTGGTGCTGAGGAAGTGGAGAGACAGGGAACAGGGGCATGGAACTGCAGAGGCTTTGCAGAGGAGCCTCGGGGAAAAGGCCACCTACGAGATCCTGCAGGCGCTGCAAGGTCTCGGCTCCCTGCGCTGAACCCATCCCTGTTCCAGCTGGATTTTGGGAATTCCGGCAGGGAATTTACCAAATCGCCAGTCCGTGGTTTATTGTGGAGGTCAAAACTGTCTCCCTTCCCTTCCACTTTCAGCAGTGACCATTTTTTGTGGTGGTTTTATCCTTCCCTTCAGGGACTGATCCGAAATGAAGAACATTTTTGCCCCGAGCGTGCAGAGCTCTCCCAGCGTGACGTGGGAGTCCAAAGCAGTTCTTGGGATTTCCTGGAAGTCCTAAGAGGAGCTGCTTGGCTCTTTATTTCAGGAATGGTTGATTAATGGTTAATTAACACCTTCCCTTGTTGGTGGCTTGCTGGTTCTATCCCATGTGGGGATGGATTTCCCGAGGGAGCTCCTCCTCCTTTCCATGGAGTTCTTATGTTCAGTTCACCTTCTGCAAATCCAAGTTATTCAAGGAGCTGGGAATTGTCCCAGGGGTTGGAATTAAATGACCTTTAAGGTCCTTTCCAACCCAGACCATTCCATAATTTTATGAGCTCAGCCAGCCAAGGGGAATTGTCCCCCAATATTAATTTTTTTTAAAATTTGCCACAGCAGTAACTTTGTTCTTTCTCAATTCCTTAACTTAGGACAAAAGGAGATGCCTCAGGTCGTGCCAGGGGAGCTTTAGGCTGGATACTGGGAGAATTCCTTCATGGAAAGGGCTGTCCAGGCCTGGCACAGTCAGCACCCTGGAGGGGTTTATCAGCTGTGTGGATGTGGCACCTGGGGACATGGGGCAGTGGTGGCCTTGGAAGTGCTGGGGGAATGGTTGGATGATCTTAGAGGCCTTTTCCAACCTAATTCCTTGATGAATTCTCCCTGGGAACAACCTGGCTGGAAAAGGTGGAGAGCTCTCCCTCACAGACTCTGTGCCACAGCCTTGTGCTGCCTCGGGGCAAGGGGGGGGTTTAATACATTTCTTTTTCAACTTAAATCTTTTTCAATTCCAATTCCCTCCGTTTGAGTCTTGCAGGAGCTTGCAGAGATCCCATCATCCAGGCGTGGTTTTCCCTTCCCTCAGGTTTCTTGGCTCAGAGCTGAGCCAGCTGCGAGGAGGAGGAGGAGGAGGAGGAGGGAGGGGCCCTGCTCCGGCCACGGATCNGCGGTGAGGGGGTGGGGGGGGGGGAGGAGGAGGAGGAGGAGGTGGGAGCTTCCCAGCCCAACCATGCGGCTCCCCGGGGATCCTGCTGGGATCCAGGAATGCTCACGGCATCACCACTCGGCAGGAAGCCCAGGCAGGATCCCCCAGAGAAACGGGAACGGGATCTCGTGTGGATAGAAGCCACTTCCAAGACTTTCAGGAGAGGTGGATCCCGGAATTCCGGGCTTCACCCACAGGGAAACACTGGAAGAAACCACTTTGTCTTTTTCATCACCTGGAAAAGATTTTTTTTATTCCCATCAGGGAAAAACAGGGAGAAGAATTCCCCTGGAAACTTTTGTCCCCACCCAAAAAACACTGAACTGCCAGAATCGTGAGGTGCATTGGATTTCTCATGGATCAGGGAAGAATAATCCTAAATTTGTACCAAATTCCTTTGCGTAATCACTGTGTAGGTGGAATTATTGTATAGATCCTGTACATCCAGTCCTTGTTAAGCTATGGTTCTGCTTCCTGAAATTCCCAGAGATGGGAACACCACTATGAACTCCAGGCAGCTCGGAATTCCCCCGAGGAATTTCTTCTCCCCTCCTTTCTGTATTGTTTTTTACGCTGTATAATTCTTTTTTTGTATGAGAAATTTTTTATACTTCTTCTTTTTTTTTTTTCTTTTTTTTTTTTAACTTGATTTATTCGAACTTGACTAGAATTTAGGTGCTTAAAATGTGAGGAGCTGAAATCCCTGTGCTGGAGGATTGAGAAAAAAAATGGGAAAAATGGAATTTGCAGAAGAGAGGAGTGACCAGATCCGGGATTGTCTTGTTTTTAAGGCCGTGGGATACTTGGGATCACCTTCCTCTGTGTATGTTTGGGAATGGAAAACATACTTTTGAAAAATAAGGATTAAACAGGGAAAATTTCCATTATTTCCATCTGGATTTTGATTTTTGTTGCCGTTGGAGGAAGCGTTGGGAAGTTGTTGATTTCCTGGGAAGAGGAGGAGGATGGAAGTTGTTGATGGAAGCTGGAGGTGCCACCAAAGGCATCCAAGGGGTTTTTTGGGATGGAAATCCCAAAATATCCCATCCCATTCCAACCCCTGCCAGGGGCAGGGACACCTTCCCTATCCCAGGTTTTTCCCAGAGGGGAACTTAGATTTTAAAACCAATTTAAAGATTGGTTAATTTAGATAACTGGTTAATTAATTGGTAGATTTAGATTTTAACACCAATTACAGGGAGGTGCCTTCCCACCCCAGCAATATCCAAAGTATTTCAAAGGATTCATGTTGGATCCCAAGGGACAAAAAAATCACCACGATTTTGAAGGAAACCTTGATTTTATTAGGCAATAAATAGAATAAATAGGGAATATCATAAATAAATCAGGGACTGGAATGGAATATCATCATAAATAAATCAGGGAATATAATAATAAATAAATAAAGGAATATCTTCATGAAGTAGAATGGAATCNAATATCATCATAAATGAAGGAATATCTTAAATCAGGGAATAGAATGGAATATCATAAATAAATCAGGGAACAGAATGGAATATCATCATAAATGAAGGAATATCTTAAATCAGGGAATAGAATGGAATATCATAAATAAATCAGGGAACAGAATGGAATATCATCATAAATGAAGGAATATCTTAAATCAGGGAATAGAATGGAATATCATAAATAAATCAGGGAACAGAATGGAATATCATCATAAATGAAGGAATATCTTAAATCAGGGAATAGAATGGAATATCATAAATAAATCAGGGAACAGAATGGAATATCATCATAAATGAAGGAATATCTTAAATCAGGGAATAGAATGGAATATCATAAATAAATCAGGGAACAGAATGGAATATCATCATAAATGAAGGAATATCTTAAATCAGGGAATAGAATGGAATATCATAAATAAATCAGGGAACAGAATGGAATATCATCATAAATGAAGGAATATCTTAAATCAGGGAATAGAATGGAATATCATAAATAAATCAGGGAACAGAATGGAATATCATCATAAATGAAGGAATATCTTAAATCAGGGAATAGAATGGAATATCATAAATAAATCAGGGAACAGAATGGAATATCATCATAAATGAAGGAATATCTTAAATCAGGGAATAGAATGGAATATCATAAATAAATCAGGGAACAGAATGGAATATCATCATAAATGAAGGAATATCTTAAATCAGGGAATAGAATGGAATATCATAAATAAATCAGGGAACAGAATGGAATATCATAATAAATGAAGGAATATCTTAAATCAGGGAATAGAATGGAATATCATAAATAAATCAGGGAACAGAATGGAATATCATCCTAAATAAACCATGGCGTAGAACATCCTGAGTTGGAAGGGATCCCCAGGAAAAGGGACTCATCAATAGCTCTCGGTTCCTGAGAAATCAGCAGGAGAAACAGGGATAAATTAGAGTGAGGAACATGTTGGTGCTCAGGTTTTGGTTCCCAAGCCCCGGGGATTTACCGCGGTTTGAAAGGCGCGGCTCCCTCGGAAGAGCTCCCGCGGGTGTCGGTCCCGCCCGGGCTCCTGGCGGGTTCCCGGGGCTCAGGGCGAGCTGAGGAAGCTCAGCATCCTGCTGATGGTGACGCTGCGGATGCGGAGGGCCTGGAGCAGCCTGCAGAGCCGCAGCCTCTGCGCGAACGGCCCCAGGCCCCATCCCCATCCCCACGGTCCCCATGGTCCCGGTGATCCCCATGGTCCCGATGGTTCTGATGGTCCCGGTGATCCCGATGGTTCTGATGATCCCGATGGTCTTGATGATCCCGATGGTCTTGATGGTCCCAACGGTCCCCATGGTCCCGGTGACCCCGATGGTCCCCATGGTCCTGATGGTCCTGATGGTCCCGATCCCGATGGTCCTGATGGTCCCAATGGTCCCGATGACCCCGATGGTCTCCATGGTCCCGATGGTCCTGATGGTCCCAACGGTCCTGATGATCCTGATGGTCCCCATGGTCCTGATGGTCCTGATGGTCTCCATGGTCCCGATGGCCCTGATGGTCCCGATCCCGATGGTCCGGATCCCAATCCCGATGATCCCGATGGTCCCGGTGATCCTGATCCTGATGGTCCCGATCCCGATGATCCCGATGGTCCCGATCCCAATCCCGATGATCCTGATGGTCCCGGTGATCCTGATCCCGATGGTCCCGATACCGATGATCCCGATGGTCCCGATCCCAATCCCGATGATCCTGATGATCCTGGTGATCCTGGTGATCCCGATCCCAATGGTCCCGATGATCCCGATGGTCCCTGTCCCGATCCCGATGGTCCCGATGCCAGCGGCGCCTCCGGAACGTCCCCAGCGCTGCTGCCCAGGGCCTGCCCAGCGTTAGAAAATGGCCTCAACCCAAAAATTCCTTGGATTTTCACCCCCTCGGGGGTGGACGGCGAGACTGGGAAGTAAGGATGGGTCGAGGGAAAGATTTGGGATGTTCAAATTGTCGTTAATAGAGTGAGGGAAGAATTTGGGGTGTTCATCATGAAAAGAGTGAGGGAAGAATTTGGGATATTTAGTATGTCATAAATAAAGTGAGGGAAAAATTTAGGATATTTAATTTATCATGAATACAGTGAGGGAAAAAATTGGGATGTTTAAATTATCATGAATAGACTGAGGGAAAAATTTGGGATATTTAATTTGTCATTAATAGAGAGAGGGAAGAATTTGGGGTGTTTATCATGAATAGAGTGAGGGAAGAATTTGGGATATTTAATTTGTCATTAATAGAGAAAAATTTGGGATATTTAATTTATCATTAACAGAGTGAGGGAAGAATTTGGGGTGTTTAAATTGTCATTAATATAGTGAGGGAAAAATTTGGGATATTTAATTTGTCATTAATAGAGTGAGGGAAGAATTTGGGATATTTAATTTGTCATAAATAGAGTGAGGGAAGAATTTGGGATATTTAGTATGTCATAAATAAAGTGAGGGAAAAATTTAGGATATTTAATTTATCATGAATACAGTGAGGGAAAAAATTGGGATGTTTAAATTATCATGAATAGACTGAGGGAAAAATTTGGGATATTTAATTTGTCATTAATAGAGAGAGGGAAGAATTTGGGGTGTTTATCATGAATAGAGTGAGGGAAGAATTTGGGATATTTAATTTGTCATTAATAGAGAAAAATTTGGGATATTTAATTTATCATTAACAGAGTGAGGGAAGAATTTGGGGTGTTTAAATTGTCATTAATATAGTGAGGGAAAAATTTGGGATATTTAATTTGTCATTAATAGAGTGAGGGAAGAATTTGGGATATTTAATTTGTCATAAATAGAGTGAGGGAAGAATTTGGGATATTTAGTATGTCATAAATAAAGTGAGGGAAAAATTTAGGATATTTAATTTATCATAAATACAGTGAGGGAAAAAATTGGGATGTTTAAATTATGATGAATAGACTGAGGGAAAAATCTGGGATATTTAATTTGTCATTAATAGAGTGAGGGAAGAATTTGGGGTGTTTATCATGAATAGAGTGAGGGAAAAATTTGGGATATTTAATTTGTCATAAACAGAGAAAAATTTGGGATGCTTAAATTATCATTGATACAGTGAGGGAAAAAATTAGGATATTTAATTTATCCTGAATAGAGTGAGGGAAAAATTTGGGATATTTAATTTATAATTAATAGAGTGAGGGAAAAAAATGGGATATTTAATTTATCAATAATAGAGTGAGGGAAGAATTTGGGATGGTTAATTTGTTATAAATAGAGTGAGGGAAAAAATTAGGATGTTTAAACTATCATGAAAAGACTGAGGGAAAAATTTGGGGTATTTAATGTATTGTGAATGGAGTGAGGGAAAAAATTGGGATGTTTAATTTGTCATTAATAGGGTACATTTTGAAGTATTTAATGGTATCAGGAATAGACTGAGAATGAAAATTGAAATATTTAATTTATCATGAATAGGGAAATTTTGGAAATATTTAGTGATTGCATTAATAGATTGAGAATAATGTATTTAATGCTACCATTAATAAGGTAAATTTTGAAATATTTTGTTTATCATTAATAGACTGGAGGTAAATTTTGAAATATGTAATTCATCAGGAATAGATTGAGGGTAAAATTTGAATTATTTAATTTAATTAATAAGGTAAATATATAAATATTTAATGACTGCATGAATCGATTGAGGGTAAAATTTGAAGGAATTATGAAATTAATAAGCTAAATTTTCAAATATTTAATGATAGCATTAAAAGACTCAGGATAAAATTGTAAATATTTAATGATAGCATTAATAGGGTACATTTTGAAATATTTATTTTACCCTGAACAGAGTGAGGGTAAAATTGGAAATATTTAATTGATCATTAATAAGATAAATTCTGAAATATTTCACGACTGCATTAATGGACTGTGGATAAAATTCGAAATATTGAATCTTACCATTAATAAGCTAAAATTTAAAATATTTCATTATTACATTTATAGACTGAGGCTAAAATTTGATTTATCAACCTTTAATCCACCCCGCGTCACACCCGGTGCAGCAGGTCTGTTATATTTCAATATTTGGAGGAGAAATGGAGATTTTTCTTCCCAATTTCCTGAATTTTGAGTAAAAAATTCCTCACCTCCATCATCCCATCGAGAGCCACCAGCAGCTGGGGGTCCTGGAGGTTCCTCAGCTGAGCCCTGTAGGCTCTCAGGTCCCCAGAGATGCCCTGCAGGCATTTTCCCTGAAAAAAAAAAAAGGAGGGAATTGTCAGGAAATGCAGGAATCTGCTGCTCATTTAAACACCCAACGAGAAAAAGAGAATTTTCTGGGAAATTTCCATTTACCTTATCAAAAGTTGATTTTTCCAGGACCGGGCAATTTCCGGGCTGCAAATTAAAAAGGATTTGTGATTTAACGGGAGTGTGGGCTGTATATTCCATGAAAAGATGAGGTGAAATTTCAATTTCATCTGGAATTTCTCTGTACTTCTCTCTGGTTTACCCCCGGCTCCTCGGCTGTGCAGGCTCTGATGGTGTTGAGTTGGTTCTCTGTGATGTCCTCCAGATCCACCTCCTCGAGGCTGCATTCAAATCCCAGGGTGCTGAGTTCCTGCGGTGAAAAGGGAATTTAAAAAGGGTCCTTGACAGCTTCCTGATGCAATTTCTATATTTCTGTGCATTTATCTGTGAATACACACGATAATTTAACGTATCTGTGCTGAGATGAATCCCAGGAAGGAGGCTCTGTGAGGACAGTGGTTAAATATGAAATACAGGAAATAGATTGGGAATAATCCCGGGTTTTGCACGGATTTGTTGTGTGTTTTCTTGGGAATTGCTCTGCCTGTCACACATGGAATTCCTGTCAGACATGGAATTCCTGGAGAACTTCACGGCAGGAGAGCCTCAAATGGCAATGATCTCTTAGAAAGAGAAAAATAGCAAATGCAGAGTGGGGAACAGCACCTCTTTGGTGCTGGGGCTTTTGGGGTTCTCTGCGATGAAGGGTGCAGAATCAGCAGGAATTTTGGCCAAAAAAAGGGAGAAGAAAGACCCCTGAGCAAAGCCCTGTCCTGCAGGGCTGCTCAGGGCAGGCTGAGAGCAGAGAGCAGGGATGGAGGTGGAAAGGGAGGCTCCAGGGAGTGCCCACCCTCCCGGGGCCCTCAGCAGCCCCTGGGTGCCTTCAGCACCTCCTGGGGACCTCCTGGGGCCACCACTGCCCTCCTGGGGCCACCACGGACATCCTGGGACCACCACTGCCCTCCTGGGGCCACCACTGCCCTCCTGGGACCACCACGGACATCCTGGGGCCACCACGGACCTCCTGAGACCACCACGGACCTCCTGGGACCACCACGGACATCCTGAGACCACCACTGACATCCTGGGGCCACCACTGCCCTCCTGAGACCACCATAGACATCCTGAGACCACCACTGACATCCTGGGACCACCACGGACATCCTGGGGACCATCCCTGCCCTCCTGGGGACCAAAACTGCTCCAGCATTTCCTGGTTTGGTGCCACCCCCGCCCCACTCCTGCCCTCCCGGGTGCCACCCCTGCCCCATCCCTGCCTGGCTTGGTGCCATCCCCACCCTCCTGGGGACCACCANGCGGCTGAGGAGCTGGGCGGGGGTCTGGCGGTGGCGAGGCGGGGTGGGCAGTGCCGGGGCCGGGGTGGGCAGTGCCGGGGCCGGGGTGGGCAGTGCCCGGGCCGGGGTGGGCAGTGCCCGGGCCGGGGGCAGCAGCAGCGCCAGGCACAGCAACGCCCTCACGGCGCCGCCAGGCGGCGCTGCCCGCCCGCTCCCGGGGCCGCTCCCGGTGCTATTCCCGGTGCCATTCCCGGTGCGATTCCCGGTGCGATTCCCGGTGCGATTCCCGGTGTTCCTGGAGGCTCTCCCGGTGCCATTCCTGGTGCCGCTCCCNGATTCCCGGTGCGATTCCCGGTGTTCCTGGAGGCTCTCCCGGTGCCGCTCCCGGAGCCGCTCCCGGTGCCGTTCCCGGTGCCGTTCCCGCTGCTGCCGCTCCGCTCCATCTCGCTGCCGTCGGTCCCCGCCGGGACAGCTCTTATAGGGCCGCCGCACGGGCGGGATTTCCCCCCGGGCCGGCCGCGCTCATCCCGAGAGCGGCGGGGCCGGGAATCCCGCCCGGGGATGCCGCGGGCTGGGCACAGCTGGAGCTCCCGCCTCGGGCTCTGCGCAAAGAGCTTCCAGAAAAACGGGATCGGTGCGTGGCACGTGGATAAACTTCCCTGGAATCACGGAATCGTGGAATGGTTCGGGTTGGGAGGGACCTTAGGATCATCTCGTTCCATGGCAGGGACACTTTGCACCGTCCCAGCCTGGCCTTGGGCACTGCCGGGGATCCAGGGGCAGCCACGGCTGCTCTGGGAATCCCATCCCAGCCCCTGCCCACCCTGCCAGGGAAGGAATTCCTTCCCAATATCCCACCCAAACCTCCTCCTCCTCTGAGTTTGAAGCCATTCCCCCTCTGCTCTGTAAATCGTCTCTCTGCAGCTTTTCCGTTCCTATTCTTTATCCTGCTTTCCTCTCAAGGAAAACGTGACGGGACAAGAGGAAAGAGCCTCAGGTTTCACCAGAGGGGGCTCGTGTTGGATATTAGGGAAAATTCCTTCATGGAAAGGGTTGGAAGGGGCTGCCCAGGGCAGTGGTGGAGTCCCCATCCCTGGAGGGATTTAAAGCCCCGTGGAGGTGGCACTTGGGGACAGGGCTCAGGGGTGGCCCCGGCAGTGCTGGGGGTGGTTGGACTGAATGAACCCTGAGACATTTTCCAGCCTAAACCATTCCATGATTCTCTGACTCTGCAATGACAAAATCTCACTGATGAATGCCTGTGAAAACCTGCCTGAGTGTTTGATTTGGCTGAAATATTCGGAATAACCAACAAATATTTCAATATTCTCTCCTATTTTTCGTGGCCGTTCTCAGCTGCACCAAAAGGCTGCAGAAAACTTTTCTGTGCACTGGGACTGCCATGAAGTCACCGGGATTTTTGCTGTCAAACTGGAAGGGAGCAGGATGAATCAAGAGTTTTATATTGCATTTTCAGGTTCTTTCTATTTTCACTGTTTCCTATAAGAAGCCTGTGGCGTGTCCTGAGACTTCTTTTAGCCCCAACACCAGCAGTGCATCATTTTCCAATCTCCCTCTGTGTTTTCCACTTCTGCCCTGTCATTTTGCTGCGGGCTGTGGTTTCCAGCTCGTGTAGCAGCCGCGTCTTCCGAGAGCCAAAAGCGAAAGAGAATTTTGGGATGTGCTGCAGGGCTGTTCCTGAAAGGCACCACCTTGGCTTTCCAGGTTTCTCAGTCCCTGCTCCCAGCAGGACACGAGGTTTCCCAGCAGGATCAGCGCTGGGGTGGGATTTGGGTTTCATTTTCTGCTAAATTGGAATATATCCTAATTATAATCCTATAGATGTCTCCTATAAACCTTGCTGCATCTGCCCCTGGGTCCCTGGAAGTGTCCCAGGCCAGGCTGGATGGGTTTGGATCACCCTGGGATAGGGGAAGATGTCCCTGCCCGTGGGATGGGATTTAAGGTCCCTTCCAACCCAAACCATTCCGGGATTCTGGGATTTTAACTGCGGTGAGTGGAATTTTTTTCCCAATGGAAGAAGAGATCCATCTTCTCCTCCCTCATCTCAAAGCACCCTCTGCTTGACCAGGCTTAGCCTGAATGAAAAATCTCGTTAATTCATATTTGTATTAATCATATTCGAGCAAAATAATGTATTTTATACATTATAATACATTTAAATAAGAGAATTACGCCTTGGGCCAAGTGCAGTCCCAGAGGAATGGGAAGCAAAGCTGAAATGGATTGGGAATAATTAAAGATCTGTGGGTTGTGATGTTCCTTTGTGTTTATTTCATGGAATCATAAAATCATGGAATTTTTTAGCTTGAAGGGGATATTAAAGCTCATCCAGTTCCACTTTCCACTATCCCAGATTACTCCAAGCCCTG
>VZSE01008175.1:28059-41333 GCA_013398275.1 Promerops cafer | reverse complement strand
AGATAATATAGATAATAAATATTACCTATATTATTATATCTATATAATTTATAACTGTTAAGTTATAAAAGTGTTAGCAGCTGTATGATTTTTCCACAGGAAAATATAAATCCCACCACCTGTGTTTCAACCAGAAATGACTTTTGTTGGAATTATCCTCCAGAGAACAATAAGGATCCTTCTGGGTCTCTATAAAATTAGATTTGATCTAATGCAGGCAAAATTCGGGGAATCCCAGCTCCTGGCTCTGCCCTCAGCCAAATCAATACCCAAAAATCCTGCTTGAGAAAGAAAGGGAAAGCACAAATCAGAAAGAAACCCGAAGAGAAAAGCCCCAAATCTCACCCCCTGTGCTCAGTTTGGTTTTGAGGCCTGGGGAGTTGAGTGATGGGAAATGGGATCAGCTCCAGCCTCGCTCTTCTGAAGAAGCAGGAGGTTCCTGGAAAGGTCCTGGCTTTTTCTTTCAGTCTTGGCTTCTCCCCCTCCTCAAACAGAAATTGAATTTTTTGGCTTCATTTTGGCCAAGGGCAGTGAAGAGCATCCTGGTTTCCAGGTAAGGATGGTGGACATCACCCTGGGCTTTGAGGGAAATGAGGTTTAGGGAGGTTTCCTACCAGCTGTGGGAGGTTGTTTCTCCTGGAATTTAGAACTGGTTGGATTTTCCTCATCAACAGGCTCCACACCCTTTGGGAAGGTCATGGAGTCACTTGTTCCCTCAATGGGAAGGGCTTGGTTCTTTGTAGGGCAGCCCTATTGCCTGGCATTGTAATTAGCAATAATTCTACATCTCTAATTAAGCAATAATTGCAGAGGAATAGAAATTAAAGCTGCAGGGTGATTAAATCCCACTCAGGCTGACGGTCAGCTGTAGACAGAGATCACTGCTCCATTAAAAAATGGGAAAATATTCCATGGAATGGGATTTCTGGGTGCAATAAGTAAAAGTGATTTGATCCTGTTTGCCACTTGCAGAACTTGGGGAATACTGAATCATTTTTTTGCCTCTGGATCATTTTTTGGGAAGATCCAAGGTCAGATTTATCACCAGAAGAGCCTCACTGACAGAAGTTGTTTCTGATTTGGATTGGGAACTGACGGCTCCATAAAATAGGGGAAAAAAGGAGTCAGGAGAAACTTTCCTGGTGTTTTTGGGGCTGTTGGTTCTAATTCCTCATGGAATTCCCTGAAATTCCTAATCCCAACCCTCTGCTTTTTGCTGGTGTTTCACCAGGGGGTGATTAAATGGCTTTTCTGAAGCTTTCTTGGAGTGCTGGAACCTCTAAAATCCTGGCTCAACTCGCCTGCATCTCTTGGCTCTTTTTTCCCAGTTGCCACCAGAACTGCTGAGGTTTGCCCCAGTCCATGCTGGTTCCTGGCTCTTGGACTCCAGGGAGCAGCCTGGAAGCCCTGGGACCACCGAGCCTTGGGATCCCCAAATTCAGAGGTCGTTATTTGCAGGCTCCAAAGCTCCAATCCCCTTCCCAGGGTGAGGGATTCAAAGGGGTGAAGCCACTGGGAAGCACTGGATCAGGGCTGGGATTCCCTAAAAAAGCCCACGGGGTGCATTTTGGGCAGGGAATTTCTCCCACCGGGTTGGGAGGAGCAGATATCAGGGAGAAATTCCTCCCTGGGAGGGTGGGGAGGGCGCAGCTCAGAGAAATTTTGGATTCCCCATCCCTGGAAGTGCCCAAGGCCAGGCTGGATGGGGCTTGGAGCAGCCTGGGACAGTGGGAGGTGGAAGTGGATGATCTTTGAGGTCCCTTCCAACCCAAACAACCCAAACCATTCGGTGATTTTATGATTCTATGGAATAAACAGGAAGGATCCCCACAGCCCAGCCCACAGATTTTGAATTATTCCCATTCCCTGCCCATGGAGCTGGGATTTAAGGTCCCTTCCCAGCCCAAAGCACTCCAGGATTTTATGACTCCCTGTGGGTCCAGCAGCCCTGTGGGGTTTGTTTCAGGTCTCCACAGAATTAAGAGGAATGAAAACCTTCAGGAAGCAGCACCCGGGGCTGGATGGAGCTGCAGGCAGGGGTGGGGCACGGAGAGGTGCATCCCCCTGGAAATTTGGGAATCCTGTGAGCTCATCCTGCCTGCCCCTGCCCCAAAAGCTGGGAGTGAGGAGGGAGGTGATGCCAGCTGCGCCCGCGGTTTCGTGGCACTTTCGGGGAGCTCTTTCTCTCTCACTTTCAGTTTTCACACTTGACAGAATTTCTCAGCTCTGGGTGCTTTTTGTGCTCTTTGGCCGCCCCTGTCACCTCCTGGCTGGGGGTGCTGTGCTGGGCAGGCAGGAGGAAAGCAGGGATGGGGCAAAAGCAGGAATTTTGTCCTTGCTGGGTTGGGATTTGCCCCTTCACCTCACACTGCCTTTGCAGGGGGAGAAAAGAAGGAAATCTGACATTGGATGAGGAGGAGCTGATCAGGGAGGGGTTTTTTAGCATTTCTCTGATGTAATATAATTTTCCAAGTGCCATTAATGATGGAATTCTCCATCCTGTCCCCAGGAAGCTGCTCCAGGCCAGCAGCTGAGAAAGATGAGGAGATGCAGAGCCCAGAGCCTGCAGAGCTGGGGGACACCGGAGAGCTGCTGGGGTGGGAATTCCCTGGGCTCCATCCCAGGGACATGGATTTGGCAGCAGAGACTCCCAGGAATGCTGTGCCCAGGACTTCGCGGCTCCTCCTGGCAGGAATTTACCCTGCAGGGCTGTGTTCTGTGGATTTGCTGTGCCTTGGGGAGGAGAAAAAGGTGATTACTGCAGTCCCAGGAGGCGAGGAGCTGAGCCAAAGTAGGTGAGAGCTCCCAGGGCTTTGTGGGAAGGTGGGGAAGGGATCTTCAGGGACCTTTAGGGACCTTTAGTCCTTCCCACCAAACCCATGAGTGGGAAAGCTGCAGGAGAGGAGAGGGGGACATCTGCCCAGGGGATGGAGTCCCACTGCCACTGGTGGGAATCTGGGGGGAAATCCTTCCCTGGGAGGGTGGGCAGGGGCTGGGATGGGATTCCCAGAGCAGCTGGGGCTGCCCCTGGATCCCTGGCAGTGCCCCAGGCCAGGATGGACACTGGGGCTGGGAGCACCTGGGACAGTTGGAGGTGTCCCAGCCGTGGGAATGAGGTGAGATTTCCCTTCCAGCCCAAAGCACTCCACGATTTCGGGACGATTCCTGGAGGCTGTGGTGGGCCGGGAGGGGCACCCAGCTCTGGTTTGGGTGGTGGCTCCCACAGAGGGCACAGGAGTATCCTGGTTTTTCCCACATCCCAGGATGTGGGTGACATCCAGGGCTTCCTCTCCTCGCAGAGGCAGCTGCAGGGAGAGCCCTCCCGCCCTCGTGGCTTCCGTGGCAAAAATAAACGCTGGGTTTTATGCAAATGATGCAGAAAATGACAAAAGGGGTTTCACTCAAACTCCCGTGAGCGGGGCACGGGGAGCTGCAGAGCTGTCAGTGCCATTTCCCCACGCTGGAGCTGGGTGGGAACCATAAAAAACCCAGAAATAAACCAAACGCACACATCAAACATAAATCAATCCCAGCCTGGAGGAGAAATCCCATTTTTGCCATAGCCAGAGGCTTTGGTGTCTCACGTCCAGCTGTGGGGCTTTGTGGGAAACCCAAACCATTCCCGAGGGGGCTGAGCTGATCTGAGCAGCCCAGAAGTGACCGTGCAGCTCTGCTGCCATCACCCAACCCCAAATTCTCCCCGTCCCACGGGCACAGGGGTCGGGTCCCTTCTCTTCCCAGATTCCAAGGTGCAGGATGGGGGGTCTGACACGGTGATGGGGATCCCTTCCCCACGCCCAAAAAATCAGTCTCGTGTGGTTTGGGGGCTGCAGAGCCCCCTTCCAGCTCTCCTCCTTGCTTTGGGGGTCAGGCCCCTGAGCCAGGGGTGGTTATTGCAGCAAAATTCCCTGAGCATCCAGTGGGATTATTCCAGATTGGTCTCCGGGGGTATCAGCCCTTTGTAGGGTGGGGAGAACACCTGGGAAAAATCCTTCTCCCACAGGCCTGCCTGGAAGCAGAGGGGAGCTGAGCTGGGCTGGGCTGAGCTGAGCTGAGCTGAGCTGAGCTGAGCTGAGCTGAGCTGAGCTGAGCTGAGCTGAGCTGAGCTGAGCTGAGCTGAGCTGAGCTGAGCTGAGCTGAGCTGAGCTGAGCTGAGCTGAGCTGAGCTGAGCTGAGCTGAGCTGAGCTGAGCTGAGCTGAGCTGAGCTGAGCTGAGCTGAGCTGAGCTGAGCTGAGCTGAGCTGAGCTGAGCTGAGCTGAGCTGAGCTGAGCTGAGCTGAGCTGAGCTGAGCTGAGCTGAGCTGAGCTGAGCTGAGCTGAGCTGAGCTGGGCTGGGCTGAGCTGAGCTGCCTGGAGCAGCTCCAGAGATCCACGTCAAACTGCAATTCCCACTTTTCAGAGGGAATCTGAGGCTGCTTCACGCTCCATTTGAGGCGAGTTTCCTCCCCAGACGAGCTTCCCTTGGGGAGCTGAGGGGTGGGAGGCTGTGGCCACGATCCCCGTGGTGCCTGGGCTTTGCTGCCAGCCCTCCATGGCAATTTCTCCATCAGCAATCCCAGTCTGGCACCAAACACTAAAATCCACGGAGCAGGAGAGGCTGGGGTGGGTCACAACCTGTGGCACCACCAGAAACTGGGATAAATCCTTTTGCACCCATCCTTTTGTTTTTTCTCCTCCACAGCCAAGAGGCTTTAAACAATATTTTCCCACTGGGCAGGAGCTGATGGAGGATCTGAGGGAAGAGGGAAGGGCTGATCCCACCAAGGGGCTGGGAGAAGCAGATTTCAGCCGATTTGATCCCAAAATTGGAAAATTCCCTGTGCTGAGGGCACGCAGGGTGTCCCTGTCACCCCCGGAGCAGCAGAGGAGGACGAGGGCCCTGCACTTGAGGCTTTCCTTTGGTTTCTGGGAAGAGGGAAGAGAAACTCTGTGGGAAGGGGCGTGGGATGTGCGGGGAAGGGACGTCAGCTCCAGCCCACGGAGCCTCCCCCGGCCTGAAGGGTGGCTTTACTTCGGAGAGGGAAAATCTGGGAGCTGTTCACCTTCCCGGGCACGGTGAGGAGCAGCAGCGACGTCCTGGAGAGGGCTGGGGACGGGAGGCACACGGAGGGAGCGTCCCCTCCTCCCAAAGTGTCTCACCTGAGCCTGCCCGTGCCTTCATTACCACAAGCTCATTAGTGCTTCTCACCTGGAGGGTGAAAAAGGAAGAGTAAAAGGCCGTGTGTGTGGTTTTCATGGAATTATGGAATGGTTCGGGTTGGGAGGGACGTTAAAAATCGCCTCGCTCCAGCCGTGCCAGGGGCACCTCCCACTGTCCCAGGCTGCTCCCAGCCCCGTCCAGCCCGGCCTGGGGCACTGCCAGGGATGGAACAGCCACAGCTTCCCTTCTTTTCCACGCTCCCGCTCCACGGTGGTGCCTCTGAGTCCGGGGAGATGCTGCTCTGCACACCCAGGAGCTGCTGGGGACGGGGAGCCAAGAAAAGGGCAGGAAATCCCACAGAGGGGTCCCAAACCTCAGGGCTTCCCTGCCAGGAAGCAGCAGCCTCGTAAAGCTCAGCCCAGCTCCCACGGGTGTGGAATCCACGTCCTGAGCAGGACCTTGGCTCAGGCATGAGGGTGATTTGGGGGTTGTTTTTTATTTAACGCAGCGTTTCGGGCTCTTCAAGCACAGGTGGGTTTAGGATGAGACTTAATATTAAGGAATGTTGTGGTTTGAGACCAGCTGGGAAACAATTCCCAGCCTGGCATCCTGTGGGAGATGGTTTGTGGGGTTTTTTTGGGAATCAAAACCCACCCAGGAGGATGCAGGAGGCTCCAAGAGCCAGGAATAAAACACAAACCCGAATTCCTGCTCAGAAACCACACCAGATCCTTGTCTTTCAGAAATATCCTTTAATCCATCAATTCCAGCATTGCCATCATCCCCAGCACCCCTCGGGACACGGAGCCAGGGACACCCAGAACAGGATTTTTTCCTGGAAAAGCCCAATTCCCCCAGGACAGGAGGGGAAACCAGAGGTGGGTGAGTGGAATAACAAATTCTCTCCAGCAAGTCAAAGGCACTTAGCAAGGGAATGGAATTCCAGCCTTTCCAGGCGGCCTCATCCCGGTGCCCCAGAGCTCTGGGATTCCCCAGGAGCACCCAGGGGCTTTCTTGCTTTTTATTTCTATTTGTTTTTCTTAAAGCTGAGTGCAAACTTTGTGTATTTGGGGCTTTTCATGCTTTAAATACAGCAGGAGGCAGCTCCTCCCCGAGACCCAGAGGGGCATGGAGAGGTTTTGGGGTCACACACTGCAAATTTGGGGGTTTAGAGGGAAAATTTTACCTTTAGAGGGCAAATTTAAACCCAGCAGCTCTCCCCGTGTGCAGGCAGCCACCCAAGAGCTGCAGGGAAACCAACACCCCAGTATTTCTCTATATTTTCTGCAGAGATTTAAAAATAAGGAAGAAAAGGGTTGAGTTTTTCCTGGGCTGCTGGGGAGGGCTCCTAATCCATCCAATTTCTCCTAAATTAAACCAACTCCCATCCCAGCCCCCAAACCCCTCTGAGGGCTGCTTCCAACCCTGCCCTTTCTGCAAAAAAAAGGGGGGGGAAAGTGATTTAATAAAAAAAAAAAAGTGCTTTAATAAAAGCCATTCCTGGCAGGGGATGAAATTTTAATGCAGCTGAGGCTTTCTGCAAACACCCTGAATAAGTCATCAGGCAGAGCCTGGGCTGGGGTGGATTTGCCCCCGAGGAAATGAGAATTAAAAGGTGGAAAAGCTGCTGGGAGCACCAGGCTGGGATGTAGGAAGGGCTGGCTGGGTTTTTCCAGCTTTAAATCAAATAAAAGAGGGATGGAGACAAATTTATTTTGTCCCAGTGTCCCCTCTCCTACAGACAGCACTCAGCTCTGAGCCCCTCCTAAAGGCAGAGTGAGGAATTCCACATTTAATCCATTTAATTTGCTGCCCATTTTTAAACGTAGATTATTCTTTTTATTTCTAAAATTTCATTTAAATGTTCAGCCCAGACAATAAAATATAAAAAACCCACCTGGGGTGTGTGTCTGCTGCTTCCAACCATCACAAATTCAGGGCTCAGTGTTACAGAAAAACCTTTGAAGTCCATGTGAGACAGAATTACAAATAAATAACTCTACAAAACCCCTCTCTTCTCTCAGTTTCATGTGATCAGCAAGGCAAAAAAAAAAAAAAAAAAAAAAAAAAAAAAAAANNNNAAAAAAAAAAAAAAAAAAAAAAGTTTTTTTTCTGGTGATGATAAATTACACATTTACTCAGAGGATCCACCAGCAAATTCACCCCCTTGGCAACAACGAGGCGTGTCATAGGAAACAATGGTGGTAATTTTTATTTTACAGCTTTATACAGAAAACTTCCAACTCTCTGCACCCCACCGAGTGTTAATAGCACACCTAAAAATGAATGTCAGGTCGTCAACATTCCCCCAAAAATGCTGAGAACTGAGTAAAATGTACAGGTTACTGAAAGCTACGACGTCACTACGAGGCAGGCATGGATTTTTTTGTTGACTTGTATAGCACCGTCAAGAACAGGTTTTTTATTTGGAAACTACAGTGAGGAATAAAAAAGTAGTCAATGGTAAAATCTCCCCCAAACCCAAAAAAAAAAAAAAATCTCAAAACGACCAAAAATAAAGTTAAACTACCCTCTCTTCTCGCCCATGGTTTATAATGTTATAAGTACTGTACAATTCTCTTTGTTCCTGTAATAATAATATTATTATTATTATTATTAAAATGCCTGATACTTAGTGGCACGAGTAAAAAAATTAAAATAAATTAAGAAGCAGAGGCCAATCACCAGACAGAAAGCTTCGGACATGGTCAATGAGCAACACTGGGATTCTGGAGTTCCCTGGGCAGGACAGAGGCAGGATGAGGGCTTCACTTGGCTGGCATCTTCTCTGCCAGGTGCTTCTGCTGGCTCTCGGCGTGTCTGGGGACAGCAAGGGGCTGTCAGTCCCTGTGTTGTCCCAGGAAAAGATGGAAAACCCGAGCCACCCGCTCCAGCAACGAGCTGGGAATTGTGTTTTCCCAGGGAAAAACACGAAGTTGTCCTGGATCTCTTCCTGGCAGGGGGCTGGGTGAAAGGCCAGGGAAGCCCCTCTGGGGTTTCTCTAAACCCTGGAGTGGTTTGGGGCACCTGAGGGTGTTCCCTCTCTTCCCACAGGGATTTACCCCCAAATAACAGAGGGATGATGGGGACAGCCAGTGCCCCCAGCATTCCCAAAAAAAAGCCATTTATGAAACGGCCAGGAACTGCAGGGAGGAAGCAAAGCACTTTCCAGAAGAAAGGAGGAGAACCCAGGACATGTGGTGGCACTGACTCAGCTCCAGCTCCCATCCCAACCTTCCCCCTCACCACCTGATCCTCATTTTTTTTCCAAGCTCTAATTGCTTCAGTTTGGAATCCTGGTGTGCTGACACTACCCAGCCTCTTCTTTTCCAGCTCCTTTCATCCCCAGTCTTTGCACTTCTGAATGAAATATTCAGAACATTTTGGAATATTTTCTATTTCTGAAGCCCATCCCTGATTACCCCAAACAAAAATGCCTCCCGAGCCTTGCTGCCAGGGGATGGAGCCCTTAAGGGAACCTGCCCATGTCCTGCAAGGCTTTTTGTTTTACCAGCTATTAAATATTAATATTGAAGTGATTCCAAAGTTCTCCCCCTTGTCCAACCCTCCTGATGGCAAAGACAGATCCCTGTCCAAGCTGGCCTTGGACACATCCAGGGGCAGCCACAGCTTCCCTGGGAAATCCATTCCAGGGCCTCCCCCCACTCACAGGGAACAATTCCTTCCCATATCCTGGATGGCAAAAGCTTTCATCCCAAAATTCTGCTGGGGGGAAAAGCCCCACAGGCTGCTGATGGCAAACTGGGAGCTGGGAGGGGAGAGAAATTCCTGCTTCACCTGGTGAGATCCTCGATGTCCACCAGCATGGCATCCTGCTCCGTGTGCAGCTCGTCCCGGATCAGCAGCAGCTGCACCAGCTCCTCGTTCAAGCCTGATCCAGGGAGAAATGGCCTCAGTTTGGGGTGTCCTGGGGGATCCCACGCTGGGATTCTCCCCACCAAGTGCCACATCCCCTGGGCTGTTAAATCCCTGCAGGGATGGGGACTCCAGCACTGCCCTGGGCAGCTGGGCCAGGGCTGGGCAACCCTTTCTGTGGAGAATATTTATAAATATCCCGGAGAACTGTTCTTAATCAAAGCAGGCAGACCCCAGAATAATGAAGCAATTACCACTTACTTTCTATCTGTGAGTGAAGGTCATTGACTATCACCTGTAGCTGCCCGATGGTCATGTCCCTTAGGTCAGTGGGTTTTAAACTTCTCTTCATCAGGCATTCACTTATATGAGGCATATGTGGCAGCTGGAAAGAAATATTCAATATTTTACTGCTTTCTTCCAATATTTTACTGTTGCCTTCCAATATTTTACTGCTTTCTTCCAATTATTTCCAGTTCTGAGCAGTTTGTCCCCTCAGTTTTGCATCCCCCCTCACAAACAGGCGGCAACGACTCCACCAAATTGGGTTCAGCCATCAACACAAAACTGGGCCTAAGGCTGCCAGCGGACCAGAATTGGGGACATTTGGTGGAACTGGGGGTGAGGGTGATGGTGACAGCCCTGCAGCGAGGCAGGAGTGCTCCAGGAGGGGGTGAACAGACCCCAGCTCAGAGGATGAGTGGCCTCAAGGCAGCACCAGCCTCCAGCATCTCATTCCCTGCTCCCATTTCTCCTTCCAGCTCCCGAAGCCAACCCCTTCCCCGCCTCTGCTCTCCACGTCTGCCATCCCTGCGAGCCAGAGCCACCAGAGGTGTGGATGTCCCAGGGCTGGGTCACCCTGGGGTCACCCTGGGGTCACCCTGGGGTCACCCCCGGCCCCACTTACAAGATCCGCTACCGGCGACTTCTTCCTGTTCTGCTTTTCCACCTCCACCTGCATCTTGGCCATGGGCTTTGCCATGGCCAAGGCCATCTTGGCCTCAGCCTGGAGCTTCTTTTGCCTGGTGAGGAAATCCATGTCATCCAGGGACTCCGACTCCTCCTCCGTCGTGTCTCTGTCCGAGTAGGACGAGCTCTGCTTGCTCTGGGGAAGCGAAGAAGCCACAGCAAAGTTTGGCCTATTTTTGTGCTTTTTTTTTTTTTTCCTACAGGAACTGTGAAGGGCATGGATTTATTTTTTATCTTAATCCACAGGATTATCTTTAAAAATCAGAGTGATTCCCAGCTAGGCCTCCTTGGCTTTAAAGGGAAAGAGGAGCCCAGCAGATGAGAAGGTGTTGAAAGGTTGAAGTGGAGGGAACCACTCGGGGCTGTGGTGTTGCACCCAAAAAGGAATGTTGGATCCACACAGAAAAAGAAAAGGGAAGCTGCTGGGAGCTGACACCTCTTCCTGCCCATTCCCTGATAGTTCAGGAAGGAAGGACTCCAGGAAGGACTCCAGGAATGAACAAAGGAAGGAAGGAAGGAATGAAGGAAGAAAGGAAGGAATGAAGGAAGGAAGGAAGGACTCCAGGAAGGAAGGAAGGACTCCAGGAAGGAAGGACTCCAGGAAGGAAGGAAGGACTCCAGGAAGGAAGGAAGGACTCCAGGAAGGAAGGAAGGACTCCAGGAAGGACTCCACGAAGGAAGGACTCCAGGACTCCAGGAAGGAAGGAAGCAAGGAAGGAAGGAAGGAAGGAAGGAAGGAAGGACCTCCACATGAAGGTGTCAACGCCACAGCAGCCAGGGGAGGTTTTTCATGTGTCCCTCAGCATCTCACACTTTCCTGAGGGCTGACAACGCTGCTCTGGGGTTTAGGGTTGCTCTTTTAACAGGACCAGCCTCCTCAGGGAGTCCCTGTGGCTCTCCCTGCTCCAGGCTGAGGTCCCAGACCCACCATGGGTGACAACGGCGTGTCCAGGCTGGTCTCTGTCTTGCTGTCATCGCCGTCGCTGTCCTTGTCGCTGCCGCTGTCGTTGACGAAGCAGATCTGCAGGTTCATCCCACTCTGTAGCCTGGGGGAGGACAGGCCAGGTGACACCGCCGTCCCCTGGAGCTGGCAGTGCCACCAGCGTCACCAGCTCATCGGGTGGCACTGGGAACTCAGTGTCACATGAAGACAGGGCTTCTACCACCATCTACTGATAAACTGCAGAATTACCCCCACGCTGCAGGGACTTCTGGTTATTTTTTATGATGGTTATTTTGGAATATCGTTATTATTTTTGATTATTCAGCTCTGATTACGTTAAATAAAATCTATAAGGTACAATAAAAGGCACGGAGCGTGTTACTATAAAAAAGGCACAAAAAATTATTTACAAATAAAGAACAAAAAAATTAAAGAGAAATGGATAAAGATATAAATAACATATATAATATTATATGTTACAAAATATTTTGTCAATGGTGGAAATTATTTATTCACTTGTTTCCAAGACACTCCTGTAACACAAGAGTTTATTCTGGTGTTTTCCAGACCCCAGGAATGGTTTTCTCTGGATGCAGGATCAGGGAATCCCAGTGCAGGTTGAGAGAAGGGAAAAGCCCAGGTGAGAGCCCCAATCCATCCCCACTGTATTGCTCCTCAGGAGCAGCAAACTCCTATTTTCCATTTCTTTTTTGTGGAGTTTAGTAGTTACTATTACCACCAAATAAATAGGAATAATAATTGTTTATTGATGACCAAGGGAAGGTGGTGAGATCCTGGCAAAGAAGCTGTGGCTGCCCCATCCCTGGAATTGCTCCAGGCCAGGCTGGACAGGGTTTGGAGCAGCCTGGGGCAGTGGAAGGTGTCCCTGCCCACGGATAGGGAATTGGATGGGCTTGAAGGTCCCTTCCAACCCAAGCATTCCATGATCCTACTCTGTAATTACATACAAAAACATGGGAATAACGTCCTGCAAATGCTCCTGTAGGTCCTGGAACAAGGAATACTTTTCCTGGATTATAAATATTAACAACCACCAAATCCTTCAGGCGCAGCTGGCAATTTCTGGGGGCACAGCTGCCAAACCCTGATGAGCTGCGTTAATTAGAGCCGTGCTCTAATTACCAGGCAGCAGCTCCTGGTTCAGCTGTAACTACACACAGCAAAGCTGTTTTCCCTTTCAAATGATCCACAGCTCCATTTAATTCCACAACTGCACCTCTCCCCTGGAGCAGCAGGATTCCTCCTGGATTTCTGCCTCCCTAAGCCTCCTTTCTTCTCCCATTCCACGGCAACAGGTAGAGCTTCACTCCCAGCATGGGAGGTGCTTGATGCTTCCCCAGTGCTGTGGGTTCCACCCAGCTGAACACAAAAAGGACTTTCTGGAGTGTACTTGATGCCAAAACCTTAAAAATCCAAAAATCCATGTGCACCTCCAGGGATGGAGCCGTGTCTGGAAGCAGAGCTCATGGATGTGGAGGGGAAGCCACACTAAAGCTTGTTTTGTCCATCCTCTGGTGCTTCCTGAGCATTAATCACTTTTCTGAGCATTAATCACAATTCCAGAATCATGGAGGTCTGAATTCCCAAATGGTTTGGGTTAGAAGGGACCTTAAAGCTCATCCAGTCCCACCCCTGCCATGGCAGGGACACCTCCCACTGTCCCAGGTGCTCCAAGCCCCGATGTCCAGCCTGGCCTTGGGCACTGCCAGGGATCCAGGGGCAGCCCCAGCTGCTCTGGGCACCCTGTTCCAAATCCTAAATGAAAACCTGAAGGAAACCTGACTCAGAAAACTTCATCTCATTTCCTTTATCCCCTCAACATCCAAATACCTTCCTACCCAGTGTTAAATGAGTGTTCCCCCACATCATTTACAAGTATTTACATAACACACAAGCATTGCATTTGGATGTTGTTCTAGACATGGAAAATTCAGGAATATGGTTGGAGGACGGGGTGAGGGATGGTCCTGGGATGCCCCACTGGAGAGGTCTCCCCCTTTCCAGGCTGCCCTGAGGTTCTGGGCTCTGGCTTACCGGGAGGACAGGCTGGGCTTGCCGCTCTTGCTGCAGCTCGTGTAGAGCCCGGGGCCATCGTCGAAGAAACTGCCCAGAGCCAACTTCTGCCTGATGGACTCGCGCTCATTCTTCTGGGCCTGCAGGGAAGGGACACGGCGAGTGAGCTCTGGGAGGGGCCAGGGAGGGATGGGGTTCTGGGAGGGGACTGGGAGGGATGGGGCTCTGGGAGGGGACTGGGAGGGATAAACTCTGGGAGGGGACTGGGAGGGATGAAGGTCTAGGAAGGGACAGGGAGGGATGGGGGTCTGG
>VZSE01008175.1:0-17185 GCA_013398275.1 Promerops cafer | reverse complement strand
GGCCGCCTCCGCCCGCTCCGCGCCGGGCTCCGGGCGGGGCCGCTGCGGCCGCGCTCCCCTCCAGGAGGGGCGAAAAATCCCTCAAACCCCCCTGGACACGGGGAGGCTCCCCCGGCCCCGGCGATGCTGCGGCAGCCGCAGGTCCAACCCCCCCGAGCCCCCCGGGACCGGCCCGGCGGGGGATGGAGCGCGACCCCGAGGCACCCAAAACCAGCCGGCCCTGAAATAACAGCTCCAGACACCCTCCTCGTGCCCGCTGCCTCGGAAAGGCCGCCCGGGAATTTCTGGGAGAGGCTGTGCCCTACATTCCCGGTTATTTTTACCTCCTGCAGCCGGCAGGGAGGGAGCGGAGCTCGGCCCCAGCGCCCACCTGGCCCCGGCCCGCTTTGGGGCAGGGGAAGCCAGGGGACACGGGGAAAAGGCCCAGGCTGGATATCTGGGAAAATTCCTGCACTAAGGGTGGGTTAAGCATGGGGAGGCGCTGCCCAGGGCAGTGGTGCAGTCACATCCCCGGAAAGGTTCAAAAAACGAGTGGATGGGGCACTTGGGGATGGGGTTCAGTGAGCACTGGGTGATCTTGGGGGTCTTTTCCAGCCACAACACGAACCCCCAAAAGCCTCATTTACAAGAGTCCGGCCCTGGCCGCGGCTGGAGGGTGAGGACACACAAAATGTCATTTTCAATCCTTGTTTTGTCTGCACACAGCTCATCCAAGGGGCACTAAAACACGGTGGTGGGGTCACAGGCAGGGCTCACACCATGCCCTGGGCACTCCCAGCCTGGCAGGGAACAGCAGAAATTCCAAGTGTTCCCTCCTTTCCTTTGGCAAGCAGGGATTTATCCTGCTCCTAGGCCCAGCTGTTCAGGGATTGACATGACTGAAATCCAGGAACATTTGCTCAGGGCAGCTCAGATTTGATTCCCCCACACCAGATGTGCCTCTAGAAAAAAAAAAAAAAAGGCCTTTGTGGGATCATCATCCTGCCCCAGCTTTCCCAGCTTCCCACCAGCACAGACAGGCTGGAGCAGCTGTGGGAGGATGGATGGAGAATCCCTGGGGTCCCTGTGCAGCTGGGGCATGGATGGAGACAACCCCCAGACCCTCCTCCCCAGTGCTCTCTCTCCCCTGCAGCAGTAGAGCTTTAAAAAAAATACAGAAACTTAATTTTAAAAGAAAAAAATTAATATATTCTGCATGAATTTTTAAGAGAGCATGAAGTCATCCTTGGTTTTTCCTGGATCTGCAGAGAATCCTATTCAAGCAGACATCAAAATAAAAATTCATCCAAATAAACCATCCCCACTCTGCAATTTGCTGCATAACCTTGGCTTTGTTTGGAGAAGGATCCGTGGCAAGCTAAAAGCGGCTCCATGCATTACATAAACTCAAATTCTATTTATTCTGTGCATCACAAGGAAAACTCCCAGTTCCCTCCCTCATTCCAGTGGTGACCCAAAGCTTGGTGCCAACCTCCCCATTCCCAGGGAGTGGATTCCCCCAGGAATCAACAGCTTTTCCCTTTGGAAGAACGATCCCAGAGAGAGCCACGTTCACCTGCTGCAGAAGAGCCACCCGGCCCAGGCAGGCTCTTCCCCCCAGCACATGGAGCCAGCCGTGGAGGTGGAAGAGGCCAGGAATTCTCCTCGACCTCTGGATTTGCTCCTCTGCTCCAGCTCCATTTGCATTCCCCAGCAGGAACGAGGTGGGCAGGCAGGTAATGATTAAAGCTGAGAGGGATTAAAGTGAGGGAAAGGTTCCTGGCAGGTTTCCAGCTGGGTCAGCAGCGATGCTCCTGGATGAAGGATGAACACAGGCTGCTGCTTTCCACGGAGCCACAATCCAGTGGGAAGCCCCTGGGACCCCCACCTGCCCCTTTCCAGCTGGGAAAAGAAACCCAAGGGGTGCCTGCCCTGCCTGTTTTGCATTTCTTAATGAGGCACCCCCTAATTTAAGGTGTCTGATACCACCTGTGAGATGATCCAGACAAGTTTTCCCGAAGCTTTCCCCAAAACCAGCTTTGGACTAGGAATGTGTGGCTCGGAAATCCCTGGAGAACATCTCCAGAGGGGCTGACACAACCCTGGGGTGAAACCCTTCCCTTCAAACCCCTCCAGGGCTGGGCTCCCAATCCACAGGGACTGGGGCAGGGCCCGTCCTGGAGGTGAGCTGGGCACCAGGACTGAGCCAGGCCTGATTCCTGCACGGGGAATTCAATCCCATGGCACAGGCAGCACATCCCTGCCCACGGACACGCAGGGAAAGAAAACTCAGCTTCACCAGACACTCAAATTCTTCTGGTGAGACAACGGAATTTCCTTAATTGTTCCTCTACAGAAGGAGGAAACACCTGGTATCCCTAATTCTGGGGGAAAAGAGAGAATTTCTGCTTCTGTGCTTGTACTTTTAGGATTTTTTTTCCCCGTTCTTAAGCTCATAGGAGGCCCCTGGCACATCCCAAGCCTTGTCCCGCTCCAGCAGCGCTGAGGTGGCAAAGGCAGGCAGGGAATTCCCAGCCTTTCTGCCTTCCCTGGCTGCCCCAGCTCCAAGGAAATCATTAACAGGGCGGAGGGAGGAGCACAGGGAGGTTATCGGCTCTCCCATCCTCATTCCCGCTGGGAAAACTCTCCTTCAAAGGGATAAAGCCGGGCAGGGGCGCCGATCCCTCCCATTCCCCGGGCTGGGAGCCGTGGGAGGGAGGCAAGGGAAGGATCCTGGATTATTACTCACGGCAAAGCCACATCCAGCCCTTTTCCCGGCGTTTTTGGCATTTCCCACTGTCCCACACTTTTATTTTTACACGCTCGTGTCGTGCTCTGATTCCCCCCAGCTGCAAGGGCTTCATCCACAAACCTTTGGAATGGGAAGGGGAAAAAGCAGGAGCAGCAGCAAGGCAGCCAGACATGGAGTTCCTGCTGGAAACACCAGGAATGTTTTCCTGCCCACAGGCATTCCCAGAGGGGCCTTATCAGGTGGGAAGGTTTATTTTCCAGGCTGGTGTTGGCCAACCCACCCGGCTGATACAAAAGCCAGGCTCAGTTAGTGTTTGGTTTGGTTTGGTTTAGTTTTTTTTCCAAATCCCAAAATAAATATGCAGCTGGAGCGTGGAGCAGGTGAAAATCAGGGAGGAGTTCAAGACCTGGGAATGTTTTGTCTCAGTTTTCAGAGAATTGCTGGAATGGTTTGGGTTGGAAGGAGTTTAAAGCCCATCCAGGCCCACCTCTGCCATGGGCAGGGCCATCTTCCCCTATCCCAGATTGCTCCAAGCCCTGTCCAGCCTGGCCTTGGACACTCCCAGGAATATCCTTGGGAAAATCCATCCCAGCTCCTCAGCACCCTCACAGCCAAGAATTCCTTCCCAATATCCCATCTAACCCTGGCAGTGGGAGCCATTCCCTGTGTCCTGTCCCTCCATCCCTTGTCCCCAGTCCCTCTCAGCTCTCCTGGAGCCCCTTTAGGCCCTGCAAGGGGCTCTGAGCTCTCCCTGGAGTTCTCCCTTCTCCAGGGGAACATTCCCAGCTCTCCCAGCCTGGCTCCAGAGGGGCTCCAGCCCTGGAGCAGCTCCATGGAATCCTCCAGGATGATGATGCTCAGGGAAAACACCCATCAGAGGGACAGACAGGGAACAAGCCCCAGTCCAGCCCCAGCACTCCAGGATGCTCCTGCTGGGCTCCCAAAGGCTTCCCAAGCACAGCAAGCTTGTATGGAAGCAGGAATTACATCCAGCATCCCGGGATTTCAACTCTATTTGCTGATGATTTCCTGGGAGTGAGGGATTTAGCTCCTCTTTAAGCCCAACTAAAGCTTTCCCTGGGTTTAAATCCAGCAAGAAAAATAAAGAAAAAAGCGATTATTTTTAATCAGTTAATACTCGACATCTGCTTGGAAAGGGGAGTATTTGTTTGGATTACATCCATGGATAATGCTCTGCACTATTCCTTTTTTATTGAAGGAAGATGATGCCAAGGGCTTTTCCCTCATTTTGGGTGTGTTACTCTGCTCCAGGTGGGAATAAACCTCCAATAGTTTAAGGACCCAATGTCCTTCCCTTTTCCATGACTTTTTTACTTCCCTGGAATTTTCTGGAGTCCTTCACAAGCAGCACCTTTACAACCCCACCTGAAGCACCAGAGATGGATTTGGGATAAGAACACACAACCAAACCAGGATTTTCCCTTCCCTAAAAATCTGGAGCAGAAGGATACAGCAATTCCCCATCCTGATTCCTCCCATGTCAAACACTTCACAGGGAATTGCAGGGACTCATTTAAGCCACTCAAGTATTTTTAACTCTCCAGTGATATAAAAGCCACCAAACATATGGAAAACAAGCAGATTTTTCCATGGAAGCCATCCAGGAAGGCTCAATGGTACCACACAGGCTTCATTTTCAGTTGGACAATTTCTAAAGCTGGATCAGAAGTGCTTAAAAGGGAATTTCGAGGAGCTCTGATGGTGAGGCCTGAGCCCACCAAGGATTCACTGCTGGGAACGGGGAAGGGAAGGATCCAGGGAAACCTCAGAGCCCCTTGCAGGGCCTGAAGGGGCTCCAGGAGAGCTGCAGAGGGACTGGGGACAAGGGATGGAGGGACAGGACACAGGGAATGGCTCCCACTGCCAGGGTTAAATGGGACACTGGGAAGAAATTCTTCCCTGTGAGGATGGTGAGGCCCTGGAATGGATTTTCCCAAGGATTCACCACCCCCAGGAGTGTCCAAGGCCAGGCTGGACAGGGCTTGGAGCACCCTGGGATAGTTGGAGGTGTCCCTATGGCAGGGATTGGGACTGGAGGGGCTTTAAATTCTTTCCCACCCAAACCATTCCCTGTCTCCATCAATTTATCTCCAGCACTTCAGGAGCGTGGGGAGACAGCACAGAAAAGCTCCAGCTGCCTCCTTGCAATTTGATTTATTTCTGTTGTTAGGAATCAACAGTTCTGGAAACGCAGCACTCCCAGTGTGCAGAATCTATGGAGAACACCAGCTTTTCAGCAGGAAAAATCAGTTTTTATCTGAGCATCAATAAATTCCCAAATTCCTCTCTCTGCAGCACAATTTGGGAGAGGATTTGTAGCAAATCCCATCAGCTCCAGACGATTTTCCCCAGCTTTGGCTGGCACACACAGACAGTGCAGACCTGACACTCCGGGAAAACAGAGGGATTGGGCTGGGTGGGATCTGCCTGAGCTGAGCCCAAATCAAAGCTCACCCAGCCCAGAGCAGGGACAGCTGTTCCCACAGAATCCCCAGCCCTCGAGGACCACAGTGTCCCTGCCTGGAGCAGCTGTGCCCGAGCTCATCCCCGAGCCTCTGCCAGGAGCATCCTGGCACTGCCAGCCGGGACATCCACACCCGGCACGGAATTCCAGGGAACCAACTCTGCCTCCAAATCCCATTTTCTGCTCCAGGCTGGGCTGGGCTGATGGATGCTGGCAGCAGCAGGATGCACCCATCCACTCCCAAACCCATCTGGAAAAGATTCCCGGAGTTTCAGCCGTATCCGTGTCGATCCAGAATAAACCAAAATCATGAAAAGTGACCCTTGAGTAACACCCTCATCTGATCTCTGATAACAAATTTAGGAGGACTTTTTATCAGCCCTGCTCAAATCCATGGGCAGCACATCCAGGCTTGTCCAGCCAAACTTCCCTATCCTTCCTCTCCCATTTATTTGGTTCATTTTCATTTTTACGATATAAATTTGCTATATTTGAAAAGAGATTTGAAAAATACCAAATTGCCCCCTCCAGCCCCATTAAAACAGCAGCAGAGAGAGGAATTCATGGATTTTTCCAAGAGGGGAAAAATGGCCCAACAAGGGATTTTCCCTGAGGATGGAGGACAGGGTGGGACAGCAGGAATTATTTGGAAACCTTGCTGGATTGGGAGCACAAACAGAAATTCCATGTCCCCTACTCAACACTTAAGTTACTGGTCTGGGGAATATTTCTGGATGGAATATGAAGCCCTTTGGATTGTGGCAAAATCCCTGGAATTGCAGGCTGAGGGAAGCCCAAGATCATTTAAATCCAGGGGATTCGTTAATTAATTAATTAGTCCTGAGCGTGGTGTGTCCAGTGTGCTGCACCTGCATTCAGCCAACAACAAAAATCAAGTTATTAATTATAAATAAAGCACTGAGCCAGAGGGCAAAATCTGGGAATGAGGATGGGATTACCCCACTGCTACCACTTCCAGCCCATCCATCTTTTTCTATTCCCTTTGTGCTTCCTGGTGGGAACATCTGAGAGGCCTCATTTCTTTATGACTTTATTTTGTAATTTTAATTGCAAAAGGGGTGGCAAAAGCCCAGGACTGGGACTTGCAGGCTGAAAAAATAAACACAGCACGCTACAAAGTGGATGTGGAATGAAAAATTGTCTTTTTAAATAGAGCCAAACACCAAAAATAGGAATATCCTGAGCCAAACAGGTGACAGCAGTGGCCTTTAAATGCCTCCTCAAAGAAGGAGGGACTTTGCAGGGACAAATCTTCCTCTGAGTCATGGTCAGGACAAAAATAGAAGGGGATTTTTCCCTCAGCTCTGAAGGCTGATGCCCATAACTCCAAAGTTTTTGGCAGAAATCCACTATTTTTGAGGGGCCTCCTTAAAATATGCACCCAAGTGTCCCTGAATCCCAGAGGTTCAAACCCTGCTGGGATCAGGGATTTTGGGAAGGATGGAGCAAACACAGTTTGATTTTTGTGGCGGGATAAATGCAGGTGCAGCACACTCAGGATTAATTCATTAATTAATGAATCCCCTGGATTTAAATCAGCTCGGTTCCCTCTGCCTGCATGGCCAGCCTGCAGTTCCAGGGATTTTGCCACGATTCAAAGGGTTTCACATTCCATCCAGGAATGGCTTTTGGCCCCAGACCAGAACTTAATGGTTGCTAAGGAGAGGATGTGGGATTTCTGTACCTGCTGCCACCCCAGGGACATTTCCATAGAATCCCTGCTCTCCCAGACTGATCAAAGCCCTGCTCTTGCTTCAGGATGATTTTCCATTTCCAGCCTTTAAGAAGTGGATGTAAAGATGATTTTTGAAGTTTGTCTTCCAACTCAGGGTCACTGGGAGAAAGGAAAAAAAATGAATCCTCCTGTCTGGAGCTGCCTGGGTCACAAAGGTGATTCCTCTTCGGGGGGTGTCACTGTCAGCTCCAAAACCAATTCCCTCAGGGATGAGAAATCCCATTCCTGCCTGCTCTGGACAACCACTGAGGGTGCAGACTCAGGAATTCAAATAAGACAGGCCAGGCACAGCGAGCAGGAGGCTGGAAAAAGCTAAAAATAACAGGATAAGCAAGGGTGGATCCCAGCTGAGCCTCATTAGTCATGGAGCGAGGGAGCTGCTGGTGGCACAGCAGCACCATATAAGAGCAAGAAAACAACTCTGGTCTCTTAAATCTCCTTTTTTCCCCTCTCCTGTTCTACCTCAGGCATTCTTTTCCTCTCGCTCTGGCAGCCTTCAGCTCTTCCTGCTCCTTCAGTTCTCCTGGAATCTTTCCACAGGACGGAGATGCCGGGTGGTTCATTTTAAGGTGTCTGCTGGAATTGGGCCAGTTTTCACAGACAGGCACGTGAGGGGTTATTAGAGGTTGGATTTGGGATTTTTTTTTTCATTTACACCATCAGATCGAGCCATTGCATTGAGCCATGGAGTTCCTGGTGGCAAGAATTCCCAGGAAAGGCAGCGCTGGCTCCCAGGGGATTCACTGGGATGAGCACCAAGGTGCAAGCTGCACTTTTATCTTGGGATGGAGCCACAGGAAAACAGAGGGATTAGGAAGGAGGGGTGGCTCAGGCTGTGCTGGAGCTGAGCCTGGCTCTGGAACCACTGGCACAGCTGGATTTTCAGGAGAAAACAGAGAAAGGGAATGGGGGGCACCCAGTCCCTGAGGCACGGGAAGGAAAGGAGATGGCAATGGGAAAACTGGGTGCTACAGCAGGGAATTCCAGCTCTGAGGGACAAAATAAATCTCCCTGCTGTGCTGGGGAGCACAGGAGCGCTCAGCTTCTCCAAGGAATTCTCATCTCCATGCTGGAAACAGCAGCAGTGTCCAAGGCACAGGGATACTCCTGGTGGCTTTCCCCGGGGAAAGTTTATTTTCCAGGAAACTGTTATTTCCCCACCAGTTACATGCTTACAGATTTCCCTCCATATCCATTCCTGTAACAACCAAAAATCCTCTTCCAGAGCTGCAGCTGCTGCCTCACTGACACCTCATCCCTGGATCCCCTCAGGAACCAGGGCACGGAAAGCCGCGAGGGAGGATCCAGGCCCCAAACTACTCCGGTTTGCCTCTGGGTTTGTTTGGCCCCACACCGACCCCAGAGGAACTAAAAGCCATTAACGGGGCCTTAGGCAGGGTGTGGGATCCCAAAGGCAGCACTGGCTGTGAGCTCCAAAGTTCCCAAAGGCCCTCAGAGTTCCCAAAGTCTCCCAGAACTCCCAAAGGCCCCTGGAACTCCCAAAGGCCCCTGGAACTCCCAAAGGCCTCCAGAGTTCCCCAGAGCCCTCCAGAGTTCCCAAAGGCCCTCTGAGTTCCCAAAGGCCCCTGGAACTCCCAAAGGCCTCCAGAGTTCCCAAAGGCCTCCAGAGTTCCCAAAGGCCTCCAGAGTTCCCAAAGGCCTCCAGAGTTCCCAAAGGCCTCCAGAGTTCCCAAATGCCCTCAGAGTTCCCAAATGCCCTCAGAGTTCCCAAAGTCTCCCATAATTCCCAAAGGCCTCCAGAGTTCCCAAATGCCCTCAGAGTTCCCAAAGGCCCTCAGAGTTCCCAAAAGACTCCAGAGTTCCCAAAGCCCTCCAGAATTCCCAAATGCCCCCAAGTTCCCAAAGGCCTCCAGAGTTCCCAAATGCCCTCAGAGTTCCCAAAGGCCCTCAGAGTTCCCAAAGGCCCTCAGAGTTCCCAAAGGCCCTCAGAGTTCCCAAAGGCCCTCAGAGTTCCCAAAGGCCCTCAGAGTTCCCAAAGGCCCTCAGAGTTCCCAAAAGCCTCCAGAGTTCCCAAAGCGTTCTCCTGGAACGTGCCAGGAGAAATGCTGAGAGCTTGGATATGATCCATTCATGCAAATGCAAAACACCGAGAATTCCATATGGAAAAATGATTCCCACAATTATTTTGTTTTCTGGACTCCTAAGAACAGTTGATCATCAAACACCTGCCAGGCCAAGGAGCCAGAGAAGAGGATGACCCTGGTACAGAATGCTGCTATTTCCCCAAATCCCTCTTTAATAAATCCAATATAGGAATTACACAGAATAAAAAGTTTGGATTCAATTTTTAATAACTCACTAAAAGCATTTGGATTCCCCACGGGCCACACACACCAGCAGCTTTTGTGTGCATAAAGAATCCAGCACTTTAATAGAGTTCTCTTTTATTTTTTAACATTGCCTCTACCACAGAGAGGATTAAATCTCAGCCTGGCACTTCTCTTTCCATGGAAATCCTATTTCCTCTCGGATTTCCAGAGGAAGCAGCAGGAATAAATGGCCCTGGGTGTGATTTTCTCATTAAAGGAGATCTATAGATCACTGAGCTGCACTCCCAGATGGGGGCTGTAAATAACATCTCCCACTCTGGTGACGCAAACGACTCCCCAGGGAAAGATGAGGTGCCCCAAAATGATCTGAGGGCTTGGAAAAGCTGGAAAACCTCCAGGAAAAGAGGGATTATAGAGCACCTCATGTGAAAGGATAATTGGAAGAGGGGAAATAATTTTCTACTGAATCCATGGGTGCTCTGCTGGAGCAGGATTGATTTCAGAGCCAGAGCTGGAAGAGAGATTTTTAAATCTTTTTTGTTCTAACTAAAGAAATCCCTACACAAAAGCAGAATTATTTGAGATTGAAGAGCCTCAACACACCAAATTCTGGTTTTCCTCAGCCCCCTCAGCAGTGTTACTGTGCCCAGAATTCCACAGGAATTCCTGGATCATGGTGTCCAGACTTGGAAAATACTGAACTGAGCAGATGATGGGATTATTTTAAACAGCTTCATTTTTAAAAAATTAAATTAATACCTGCAGTGAGACATTGGGAGAAGCTGGGAAACCACATTTCCTCCCAGTGGGGATCACACCCAGCTTTGGTGAATTACACTGGGATTTTATATATCCTTTCAAGAGGTTTTCTTCTCAAAAAAGTTCATTTTTCCCACTAAATCTGATGCTCCCTTAAAGCTCCTTTGGGCTGCAGCATATCCTGAGGAGATGGGGACACAAATTTATGTCACTGATACAGATTTTCCTGATTTTTTGCTGCTAGGAGTAGGACTATTGATGCTTTTAGCAATTCCTTCACAGTTTCTACCCAAACTTTATAAAATAATCAAGTGTTGCACCTGCTTTTCCAACCCGTTAAATCCAAACCACCTTAAATCCAGGCAGAAAGGAAGAAGGAAATAAATCACAATTCCTGCTGTTCTTATCAAGGCTAAGGCAATCCTGCTCACAGAAACAAACTCTGTGAGGGTGTGGGGGATATTTGGAGCAATATTTCGAACATTTAAACAAATCTTTAAATATTTAAACAGTATTTAAATCATTTAGAATAATTAGAACATCCCTGAGGTCCCTGGCATTTTGGAGTCAGGACAATCCTGCTTTTCCAGTGCTCCTCAGCGGGTCTTCAATGTGGTTGGGGTTGCACGGAATAAATCAATTTTCCTCTGGTTTTTAAATATCCTCTGCCTACAGTTTCTCCCTCCACATGCATATCTGGATTTTCCACAATTCCAGGTGTTCCAGACACCCCATCCCACTGGCAGAGCACATCCATGCTCTCCATCCATAGGGAAAATAACAGGTTTTGCACAGCACAGGGCAGTTGTGAGAATTAACCCCCCCCTGCCTTGCGTTTATCCCACTTAATAAGCAAGGAATATTTGCCTAAGTACATAATTATTATCCTGGGAAATCAAAATTCCTGCTGCCTGCTGCTATTCCAACCTGAGACACTTGGGTTCAAGTGGGAATTTGGAGAATTAGGGGAGGGGTACAAGGCTCCAGAATCTCCCTGTTTAAAAATAAAACACTGTTCTGAGATATTCCAAATTTTGCTTGGCATAAACGCTCACTCCTCTCCTTGCAAATCTTTTGGATTTCCTACTTGTGATTCCCAAACACCAAAAACACTCATTTATAATCAATTCAGTGCTTTTGCAGAGCCAGATCACAACAGGGATCCCTTAGCATCACATTAAAGGGCGATTTACTGCTGCCTGCACCACAGGTAGTGCTAGAAAAATCCAACTTTTCCAGCTTTTCCACATCCCACAGGAAACATTGACTCGCCAACCCACGGGGCTCCATCACCTGGAGGAATTCACATTATGGCAGCACTGGGGTAAAGGAGCCCCATCCATCCAGACAGAGTCCATAGGCTGTTCCCTCTTGTGCTGGGCACTTCCTCTGAGGACAGGCTCAGCAGCAGCGATGGGAATCAAGTTTTCCCTCAGGATTTTCAATCCTGGGAGTTTTGCCTGGCCCGGTTTGGGAAGCAGCAAAGGGCCGTCCCTCCAGTCGATGGAATTCCCAGCAAGCAGCTTGAAACACCTCTGGATGTTTTCCCCAGGGAATGGCACTGCTCACCTGGGCAGGATCAGGAGTCTCCCAGCCAACCTTTGAGCTGGGTGGGAAGTGGCCAAAGTCCAGGGCTGATCCACCAGCAGCAGGGATGGGTCATTCCTGCAGCTCATCCCACCCCCAGCACACTGGAACAATGCAGAATTACAGCTTTTCCCCCACTCAGAGGGTTTGTTTTCCATGTCAAAGCCTCACAATAAATCAATTGCCCCGGGGAACCTCCCTGATCATGGATTTCCCTTTTCCAGGTGCCCGGGGAGGAGTTTGGTGCTCAGATGCAGCAGGGACAGGAGCTGCCAGGTGGGCAGGGAAGGTCTGGCTGAGCAATGACAGAAATGCAATTTCCTGCAAGCCCCAAGCCGGATTTTGGAAAGCAGAAGTTCCCACACTGACAGCTCCTGGCTGGAGAAATTCCTTCCAGGCATTAATCCCTGGCTGTTCCCTGCTCCAACCTCCCATCCCAGACCACATCACATCCCTGGGGAGGAGGGAACTCACACTTCAGGCTCAGTCAAGCAATAAATGCTGATTTTAGGTGAGAACCAACTCACTGACAACCTCCAAGCCAATCTTTGCTCCCTGAATGTTTGGGCCAGCGCTCCGAGGTGGATCAAGGCTTTACACCAAAGGTCTGGGCTTGATCCCAGCCCACATTCCCGAAATTCCTGCTCCACCAATACTCCCACATGGCTTGAACAAGCACCTGTTGGCTCCGTTTCTCTCCTCCCTCTTGCCAAGCTGGTCCATACATTTCTCCTTCCACTCTGGCTGCTCTGATTCACGAAAATCAGATCCCTGCTCATGGCCAATCCTGAAATTATTTCCAGATTTTAGCCCATGCTTTCAATTAGTTTCAAATTTTCAGACAGACACAGGCAAGAAATAGGTATTCACATGGTCCATGCTAAATTCCACCCTACAGCTTCTGGAATATCCTGGGTTAACCCCAAAGTCCTTTCACGGAATCGTGAAGATTGGAAAAGCCCTCTAAGACCATCAAATCCAAAAATTAATCCACCACCATCATCTTCACTGTAAACCACGTCCCCAGGTGCCACTTCCACACTTTTTGAACACTTCCAGGAGGTTTCCAGCTGCTTTCAAACGCAGACCTGAAGCTTTTCCACCCTCCCCAAGGCGAGTTCAGGACTCTGGGTGCTCTTTGCTGCCCTTCAGGGTCGCTCCGTGGGCACCGATGGGACAGCTCCGAGAGAAGCAGGAGCACCACGCCCACCTCCAGAGGCTCAGGACAGCCTGGAGGACCAAAGCAGCCCGAAGGACACAAATTTAACTTCCTGAAACACTGGAAATGCAGGAATCCAAGTGTCTGCACAGACGTGTGATTCCTTGGATTCACCGCCACAGGGACGGGATAACCGGCGTGGATCTGTCTCGCAGCACAGGCAGGAATATTCCAGGGATGAAAAGATAAAACAGAGACTCCAGTGCATCCTTCCCCATCCAGAAAGCTCCTGCAGAAGTCCTGGAAGCTGCAGGGATGAGCTTTTAGCAGCACTGCCTGCACTCAGCCTTGGGGGCAGCGAAATTCCTTTGGCAATTCCATCCCTCCCTCCCTGCCCAGCCTGTCACAGCCGAGCCTGCCTGAGCCACTTCCCCTCCTGCCAGAGTTTCTCTAATTGACTCCAGAATTTGCAGATATTCCTCCCAGCCAATCCACCCTATTGATTGTAATTATCCTCGGAGAGGCAATGGCAGGAATATTAAAGCCATTAAGGCTGATTTGGATTTGATTCGAGCCATTAGAGGCACGGCAAGCGGAGCCTCGCCGCTTCCCCGGCACCTCCACGGCTCCTGAGGGCCATAGATCATCCCATGGCACGTTTGGTAGCATTTTGGATGCAGCCAGGAGTTGAGGAAAGGAGGAAAAACAGAAAAATGGGAGGGGGCGGCTTCCTGCACCTGCGTGAGGAGATTGAGCCAGGCATCTCCATAGTGAACCTTCTGAGCACCACGTGCCTTCAGCAAAGGGGCTTCTCCTCTTAGGTGGAGTCCAGAAAACTCAAGAGTCACCTGACACAGCCCCTCAGGCTTGGAGGGACCTCATCCACCCAATCCAGCTCCAAAACAAGTCATTTCACCCATTTGGGAGGAGAAAGACAGGAATATTCTCCATTTCTAGACAGCATCTGCCCACCTGCCCACAGGGACCATCCCAGAGGGCATCAGGGAGCTGAGGGCACTGCAGCCAGCCCGGACCCCGAGAACAGCCTGCCCATGGGTAGGGAATATCCAGGATGGACACATCCACGGCCATCCCACCCCGCTGGGCCTCTGCCTCTCTCAGCAGTGGGGCTGCCAGGGCCAAGCAGAAGTTGCCAAATCCTTCCCAAATTTCTTGGTAGGAGCTTTCAGGCACTGTCGCCCTTGTCTGCACCCTGAGGGAGCAGCCATGGCCCTCATATCCCATCTGTGCCATGTAATCCCACCTGGAGGCTGAACAACAGCCCTTTCCATGGCATTAGAATCATTAATATTCCCTTTTCCAGCCTTTCCAGCAGCTCAGGGCAGATCTCTGCACCTACGGATGTCACCAAAGGTCCCTCATCATTTGAACCTTTCATTTAGTCCAGCTGCAGCATTCCCAACCCCTCCCTGCATTCCAGACCAGATCCTCCTGCCTGGGAAAAGCTTCCTCAGGAGTGGGAATTTCCTTCCCCTGTGACTCCAGCAGGATCCACGTCCCTCAGCAAGGGCACAGCACAGCCCTGGGAATCAGGAGAGATTCCTGAATCCGGGTTGGGATGCTCAGCCAGGGCCAGGGAGGAGCGATGGAGCAGGCAGGGATCCCATGGAGAGGAGCAGAGCCCCAGGGAGCAGCAAAGCTGCTGATGGGCCCCTGATGGGTCACTCCTGTCCCCCTGGGGTGACCCCTGCCCTGCCTTCACCTGGGGCATGATAAACCCCAGGAAAACCAGGTCCTGACAGCAGAAAAAACCCCTCGATTTTAATAATCTGAGTAAATCATCTCAATAAAATCATCTCAATAAAACATCTCTCTGGGTTCCTGGGAACAGCAACCAGCCTAGGAAACACTTCCAGTCCAAGCTGCTTTCACATCCCACCCTGATCCCCGACCCCAGGCAAGGCCTATCCTACTGAAATTCCCCTTTTCCTGAGGAATCCAGCAAGCAGTCGGAGCAATCCCGTCCATTTCCCTGTATTTGCTCCCTGGCTGCCTCCTCTCCATGATTCCCATGTTTACAAACACTTGGGCTTCCAGCAGGGCAAGGCAAGGGTTTGTTATAAACACTGAACCGCAGGCAAATGTCAAGGGCAGGGAAAAGAAAAATAAAAAAGAGGGATTTTCACTTCAGTCTGGTTCAGCCTTGGAGGATTTGGGGACACGCAGCCCGTGGGACACGCTGGGTGCTTACAGACATGGCCAGGGAGGGACAGGAGGTGTCGTGGGGACATCAAACACCCCCTCCCAGCCAGCCAGGAGGGGAAATGTCCCTTCCCCACAGCCCTTTCCCTTTGATTCAGGTGGGAAGTGCAAGGAGCAGAGCTGGAACACCTCTTCCTCCTCCTCAGCCCTGGGAGCTGAGGGAAGGGGAATCCTGGAGCAAAGGTGCCTCCAGGAGAGCTGGGGAGCTGAGGAAAGTCTCTCCAGGGCCACAAACACTGGGAAAGTCACATCTGAGAGGGGCAAAGTGCAGCTTCTGGGAGTGGAGAGACCTGGAGCTCAGTCCCACCCACGGGAGATGCTCTCCACGCCCTGGGCTCCTGGGCTCCTGGGTGTCCATCCAGGCTCACTCCAGCCCCAGACCTGCACAGCACAAGCTCCAACCCCAGCTCTCCTCGGAACAAGTCGGGGCGTGAGGCAGCCTGAATTCCTTCCAGGGCCTCTGTGCTTGTAGGGAGGATGGAGGAGGAAAATCCTGACAGGGGTAGAATTCCTTAGGTGACAGCTCACCTGGTTAAACTCATGCCTGGAGGCAAAGAGTTTCCAGCAGTGCCAGCAGAGCTGATCAGATAATGCTGGGGAAATCAGCTCCCAAACCACAAAAATGAGGTGGTTTTTTTTTTTTCTTTTTATTGTTTTTTTTTTTTTTTTTCCTTTTTTCAGGCTGAGTTTCTGCACAAATGACTGTAATTAAAGCTGTTACCTGTCAGTTCTTTAAGGCACTGAGGCTCCAGTGTTCAGGCTTTGGAAAAAAGCATCCCTGCATGGCAGCAGTCCCACTCATCCCTCAGCTTACTCATCCTGCCCAGCACCCACCCAGATTTGTCACCAATTAGTTGTAATTCAAGGATTCAGGGGGAAATCCCCACCTCCCTGAGCGAGGTGACTTCACAGGAAGTTAGGGCATGGAATGCCTTTTAAGCAACACAAAAATCATGGAAAAAAAATCATGTGTGCCAGAGGCAAGGCCACGGGGTACGGCTGGTGAGGCACACAGCGATCTCAGCCATCCAAAGGCTCCTGCAGAGCTTCCAGGAGAGCTTTGGTGGATTCCTTTGGAATTCATGCATTATGGAAGAGCCTCAGCCCTGGCGTGTCACCCTCTGTCTGCAGTGCTTGTTCCTCTCACATCACTGCAGCTCAGAAGTTCTGTGCAATTCCCAAATCACCCAAAATAATGGGATCAGGCCACGATTTACAGGGGTTTCTGTAAAACAGCACTGGGGGGTTCATTCCGAGTGGCACCAGGGCCTTGGGAAGGTTCTTTCCCCCAGGAAAGGAGAGCACACAGCGCCAGCCTGGCACCGCTCCCAGCCTGGGAAAAGCTGATATTCCCTGGCCTCCCCAAGGGGACCCAGCTCTGAGACAGCCTGCTGGTGGCACCAGGCTCCTGCCGGGGACACCAGCCCCTGCCACACGCCTGGAGCTGCAGGCAGCCAGCCCCACCAGTGCCCAAGGATGCTCCGGGAAAGTTGGAGAGTCATGGAATGGTTTGGGATGGAAGGAACCTTAAAGCTCATCTCATTCCCTGCCATGGCAGGGACACTTTCCGCTGCCCCAGGCTGCTCCAAACCCCAATGTCCAGCCTGGCCTTGGACAATGCCAGGGATCCAGGGGCAGCCACAGCTGCTCTGGGCACCTCCCCACACTCACAGGGAACAATTCCTTCCCAAAATCCGATCTAAATCCACCATCCTGCAGCCTAAAGCCATTCCCTGTGTCCTGTCCCTCCATCCCTTGTCCCCAGTCCCTCTCCAGATCTCCTGGAGCCCCTTCAGGCCCTGCAAGGGGCTCTGAGCTCTCCCTGGAGCCTTCTCGTCTCCAGGTGAGCACCCCCAGCTCTCCCAGCCTGGCTCCAGAGCAGAGGGGCTCCAGCCCTTGGAGCATCTCCGTGGCCTCCTCTGGCCTCTCTCCAGCAGCTCCACATCCTCCTGCTGGATCCGCCAGCCCCGGCAGCATCCCTCCAGGTGGGATCCCAGCAGCCCAAACCAATCCCCCGCTCCACCCTCCATCCGCGCCCCCAGAGCGCTCCGCACTCACCGAGGCGGGGCTGGCCCGCGGGTTGCGCTCCTGCTCCCGGCACTGCAGCCCGGCCAGGTGCCTCTCCAGGGCTGCCCAGTCCATGGCCGGGGGCTGCGGGTCCCGGGGGGGCCGCGCCCCTGCGCTCCGCCGCCCG
>VZSE01008174.1:1188072-1309280 GCA_013398275.1 Promerops cafer | reverse complement strand
GCAGGACACACTGCCCTACATCAACAAAACACTGCCCCTCCTATTGAGCCAACAAGGGAAGAAGAAATATTTCGTATGCGGTAGCAGTTGTTTATGGTAACCAGAGTGCCAAATTTCTAGGGATTATTGAAAACGACAGGGTCTGCAAAACATGCAGCTCCTAGTTCCTGACTGCCAAGACAAAAATTCAGGCGTCTCCTGAGGTCAGTTTCTCTGGGACACAGCTTCAGCCGAGAGCAACACCTGCCAAGTGACAGGCAAGTTTACATTGTCAGGGATAACTAGTAACTACTTGTTTTGTCAAATATTCAACTCGGCTTGAATATTTGATGAAACAACAGCTCATTTTTAACCTAAATGATAAGGGGTAATTATTTCACCAGGGGGCACAGTGTCCATGAAACAAGAGCTATGCAAAAAAGACTATTAAAACTTGCAGGTCAAATGCTATCATAAATTCAACATCTGTACAAACTTTCTAAACTCCTGTCTCTATGTTATTCTGGAATATAAGGAGCAGTTGCCTCTTTGCTGTTCCTGCCCGCTCCCAGCATACAGGGAGCTCTAGGGAGTGCCTGGAGATGGACAAGCTCCCCAAGGTGCTCAGTTTGATTCTGCAGAACTGCCAGATTATTTCCCTTTTGATGGAGCTGAGGGCACTCGTACAGGGTGTTTAGAGACTGGAATTTTCCACGGCATCACTTACTGAGGTAATTTCAGTCGTTTGGGAAAGTAAGACCTCGGTGTCCCAACTAAACACGGCAGAGAGGCCCCATCCCTGAGGTGCCCAGCGCCCACCCTGGAGTGAGCAGCAATTTCACTTGCATTTGCTCTTATCTGCCATTGTTGGGGAGCACTGGGGAGCTTCTCTCTTGATAATCTGGTACTGCCTGAGAGCTCAGGTGAGAGATTTGCTGGTGAGAAACATCAGGAACAGGTGCGAGGAGAATCGCCGTGTGCACCGCGCCGCTCCCGGTCCCGTGCCGCCCTCTGGAAAGTGGCTCCAGAACCGCCCCAGAGCCAACTCGGCTGCCCTTACCTGCTCCACGGGGCCCGGCGCACATCTGCGGCGGGGCTGGGAGCGGCCCTTCATAAAATCACTAAAATCCCGAGCTGGAAGACACCCACAGGGATCATCTAGTCCAGCTCTTCCCGGCGGCCCGGTCGGGCCGGCCCTAGGGCAGCGCCAGCGCGGGGCGGGATCAGGATCAGCGCCGCCCGCAGCCACGGCTCCGGCGTTTTTTTCCTCTGCATCTGATTTCATTTGATACCCCACAGCTGTAGTTCTTGCACTGTGAGTGGCAGTGAAAGGTCAGTCCGTGCTCTTCTCTCCTGTCCGCTGGTGATTTTGTGGACTTGCAGCCTGTGCCGGCTGAATCACCTCTTTCCTGGGCTTTTCTTCGGGGACGATCTGTTTTCAGAAAATACTCTGTACTTTCAATCCTTCCTAGCGCTCTTCTCCACCCCTTTCCAGTTTTGCTGTATCATTTCTTGAAGGGAGGGAACCAGCTCTACACATAGTTTTCACACTGTGGACATGCCTTGCATATACCCAGTAGTCTGATGATTTTCTTCTCTGTGGTCTGTATAATTCCTGATGTAAAATTTGTGCTTTTTATACTGCTATGGAGTGTTGAGCTGATGACTGTGTGGAAGTATCTGTCATAATCAGAAGATTTTACTCCTGTGTGGTGATAGTCAGCTCAAAGCCCTTTATTTGAAAAGTGAGGCCAATCTGGTTGGTTTGTCTCCCATAAGCATCTCTTAAGGTTCACAGAGACTAAAAATAAATCTCACTTGTCTAACCTCCTGAACACCATTCAGAACACTGTGCTGGTCTTAGTTCTCATAGAGGTTAGAAACAACCCTTTTGCTCTATGAACGACTTACCTATTAGAGGAATTTGGCACAGATTTGTAGCTTAAATACTATTCTTCAGATATAGGTACACTTCCCTACTGGTATCTAAAATACTTTAACTCTTGATTTGTAGCCCCAAACCCTCTAAAGAAGATGAATAACTTTCATTCTCTGAAAATCTAATGAAGAAACTTGAAGAAACTTGATTTTTTATTGATTTTCTTGGGGCAGGCATTGGACACAGCAGAGGAGGCTAGAAATACTTGGGTGGTGGGGTTTTTTGTTTTGTTTTGGTTTTGTTTGTTTGTTTGTTTGTTTTTTGTTTGGGTAGTTCTGGTGGTTTTTTGGGTTTTTTTGTTTTGTTTTGTTTTCTTGGTACAGCTGCAGTATTTGCTTATTGGTCCACTTATTTAGAAAGTTCATGAGTTGGATTTAATTCTGTCTTAAACTTGAGAGAAACCAAACACCCATTCTTAAAGAATGATCCCTACATCAAACTGCAAGTTGTTTATTCTGGAGTGGGTACATCATCAGTTCTTGTTGAAGCTGTTTCACTGCAGAAAAATATTTTACGTTTTGGTGAAGGGAAAGAGAGAAAGCAGGCATCATTTTATTACTTAGGCACTGGGATGACCTTGGGACAGGAAAGCTCCAGTCCTTATGTCAAGAATTGCTGAAACTTTTAACATGCAACAGCAGCTGAGTGCTGTAGTGACCCACTGCAGAAGGTGAGGATAACCCAGGTTCTTGTTAATAAATCCCTTGGGGAGGATTAGAGGGAAACAGCACTGAATGATCAGTAAATAAATGCTTCCTAATGTCCAGACTGAACTTGCCCTGGTGCAGCTTTGAGCCATTCCCACTGTCATTGTATCCAGGAGAGGAGAGCTCAGCACTTCTATCTAAACCACTCTGAAACAGCCAGGTTTGTTGCTTCAAGCCAACAATGAGTTGAGTCAGAAACACAATCAAAGCCATTATAAATGCCACTGTAAATTACAAACACATGCAGCACTTAGGTTGATTGATTTCTTCAGTAATTGAACTAGATGAAAGTTTCCCCCTCCCACTTTATCAGATGACACAGCACACAATGTTGTGATGCACAACAGTTGTTGTATAAATTCGTGTGGAATCGCTCATATCGTATTTGTACTGTGGGTTAGAGTGCAAGTGATGGTCATCTATCTTAGAAAAGAAATTAATGAAGAATAAATGAAAAATATTAGAATATAAACGCGCAGGAACTACTTTAACTATTCTTATTCATTTTCCTAGGATTGATACGAAATTTACTGTACACATTGTTCCGTCTCTGAAGTAGAATATCGAGGTTTTAAGATACTGTGTATCTAAAGGATATTTATTGTGCCCTCTAGCGCCCAGTGCGAGGGTCTACCTTCACAGAAGTGAAGCCTCCACCAAGGTCGAGCATTTAATCCCTAATGCAAATTCTGTCCCAGAGAAAATGTTTTAGGAACCTTTGTTGCCAGTGATAATAAACAGCAAGGGAAAACGAACAAACTAACAAGCTGCTAGTGTGAGAGAAATCCTATTTAGGATTAGTTTTCTGCGACTTTTGCAGAGAACACAGCCACTGGGGGAATAGTTCTAAGCAGTGAGTACTGTGGTTCTGCACTGAAAAGGAAGAAAAAAGGAGAAACTGAGAAATTATATCCAACAGAAAACAGGTCTTTACCACCATACATGTCACAATAACACCGTAGCTATTTCTAGGCTTGTTTTGTCATGTAATAAAATGACAGTCACTTTTCTATTGATCTTTCTCCTTAGAGCAGAAAGGTTCGTGGCTTGTGCAACAGGAAGGAAGGAAGGAAGCAGGAGGACTGTGACTAACAGCCTCTCACTGTGACCTGTTTTCTTCTCAGCCTGTCTGTATGGTAATGAGTAACAGAAATTGAAAATGGTAACCTCTGGGGTTAACAAGTCTGTAACACAGTCTCTAAATCAAAACCAAACCAGGAACAGGGATAATGTCCCAGAGAACATCTCTTATCAGTTGTTTAGCTTATTTTTAAACTTTGTGATGTTAAATATTTAACACTATGAAAGTATATAAATGAAATATATTTCTAAGGCTTTTATCTGTTTGAAACTGAATTGCAGCTTCTGCTAGCATATCTTTGCCAGGGTGTAAGAGGACTAGTTCAGTCAAATACATACTTGTTACTTTCAAGTTTTTAATCGCTTCTGTAATTTTTGATTGAGGAGACTGGCCTGAGATGCTGTTTCAAAGGGAGGCTGAAGTTTCAAATCTGACTATGAATTCAGTCTTTGCCTGTAAAACACAGCATATCTAGGATTTGTCTTTGCATCTGAATAATGAGAATCTTTGCTAAATGTGATTGTCTTTCTTTGCCCCATTTGTGATAGCAAAAGGCAATAGGAAGTGTCTGCACTCCCTCAACTACTTGTGGAATATTTAATGTAAATATAGAGTGAAGTTAATATTAACTGGTACTTAAAGAGGCAATAAATAAGCAGTTTAATTCCAGGGCAAGGTACTTTATGGAATATTTGAACTGAGAATGGCAATGCGTTAGCTATGATAATAAAACCTTGAATACATCTGAGCATGGTTTTCTGAGAAGGTATTTTAAAATCTGCTGATACTCTACAGCTCTACCTATCTGACTTTGAACAAGTTTGAAATACAGGTTTAAAGATTGTGGGTTTTTTCAGGAGAGAGGTGAAGAAGGGCCTAGGTAGATTTTCTATGCCAATAATTCTTCCCTTCGATGAAACAAAAACTTGTGAGACCTGTTTCAATAGTCATTGCACATCGAAATTGCTTTCTACCCCTAATGTAAGATTTGTATTTGTCTGTTATGGAGAAAAGACCATCACGTTGGCATCTGTTTTCATATTCAAGCTGATGCTTCTTTAGACCTGAAAAGTGATGCTGAAAGGAGCCCAGCTGCGTGCTGGTCTGTTGTGGTGGGGGATAACAATCCTATACAGATGATCAACCTTAGAGAGGCAGCAGAATTTACATAAGGTGCTGCCTCTGGTGAGTCCAGCGACATGTGTGACATTATGTATTTCAGAAGCAAGTAATTTTAGATATTCTTTCCAAAGGAATTTTTACAGGTTCCTCTTACATGCTAGAGTACTACTCTGAAACATCTGCTGACAGGTCTCTCTGTGCACCTGCAAACCCCATGGGGAGAAAAGCTAGGGAAATGAAGAGGGAGAACCCACTTGATCAGTGTGCCATGACCTCATCCTGGCAGTTTGTTATGGGATGCACCCATGCCAGTAACTTGGTGATTGCTTTCCAGTAACTGTTGAGCCTTTCATTAACTTGGAGTCAAGCTATGATAAGGAATCAATCCTGTACAGGAACACACCATCCCGTGAGCTGAGCTCTAGCCATCCTGGTAAAAAAGTCATCAAAGGAAAATTGTTTTAACACACAGTGCCCTGCCCAGGCTCAGGATTAACAACCTGGCACTGCAAATAGTGAGCAGCTCAGTGACAATTGGCTTCAAAACAAGTCCAGCTACTTAGCCAGAGCTCAAAGGAATAATGTTATGCAGAGGGCATAATTCTGGGGGGAGACTCCTCTGAATTTCCTCCAAAACTAGACAGTCTAAGGCTTCAATAGGAGCAAAGCAACGTTTCACTGTCTTTAGTGCCGCGACACCAACTAATTGAGCCTGCTGTGAGCGACAGACACGTCAGGACGGCGCTTGCCCTGCCGAAGCCCAGCTGGGGGTGCTGGAGAGCCGAGAACGGCACCGTGAGATGCTTTAAACTCCTTGAGCCGAGCCGAGCGGAGCAGCGCATCCACCCCCATACCAGTGTGTTCTCTCACTTGTCCGGGTAGTTGCAAAACAAATAGGGAATTAATCAAAATCTTTCTTGTGTTTGCCAGGTGTGGCTCTGCTGAGCATCTGTTTTGTTACTTCTGCCATCCTTTCTTGGTCTATTTTATATGTCAGATAAAGAATCTAGGTATCTTGGGTTTCACCTGTACATTTAACAGTTTACTCATAGAACAGGTATTTTCATCCTAGTACTTGATACAAACGAAGAGTAATGATTAATGTTTGATGGACAGGCAAGCTGATGTCTAGAGACTAAGGGAGACTCGACAAAAATATACAACCACCTCCAGTCTGCCTATGGACAAAACTTCAGCCCTTTAAGCTGTGTGTTGTCCAATCTGTTATGCTCAAAATCCACCTGGAGAAAACTTTCTGGCTTAGGATTTGACCTGGAATTTTATAGGTAATGATTGTGTAGCGTGAAACACAGGGAAAATCCCTGGAGCCAGAGCTGGGATCCAAACTCCTCTCTGCACTACCAGGGCCAGCCAGTAGGCCATAGCCGTGCGGTGTGAGAGCTGCTGCTGCCTCAGCTCTCTTCTGCAGGTGGGAGTCTCTCCAGCATGGAGTTGCCCTGACTTCCCCCTGTCCTCACCTCCTGCTCTTCTACAGTTTCGTGGGGCTTGGTGGCTGGGGTGCCCTGAAGTGTGAAACCTGTCATGCAATTCTCTCCAGGGAGACAGGGTTTCAATTCCAGTCTTAATCATTGGGCTGTAACATAGAAGGGGAAAAATAAAATAATCAGCACGTGCACACTTGGGAAAAGATATGTGCCAACTTCTGTATATGGGAGTGGAGGCCTGTTGGTAGTTGTCCCCTTGGGATGTACCAAAATGGCTGGGGAAGCAGATGATTCAAGACATATTCCTGATATTACTTGCTTTTGCATTACTGTTGGCTAGGTGCAGATAATCTGTCTTTCTGTGGCCTTGTGACTCCTGAGCCTGAAGCCTCTTCGCCAGGATGTCCATGTTGGCTCTTCTCTCTCTGTCAATGGACCCCGTGCAGGCTGCAGCCAGCAAAGGGGCTGCCCTGGGGAGCAGCTGGGGTTTGGTTGGTGGCCCCCTGGAAAATGACTGCTTGCATCCCAACCTCTTAGCCCCTGCCAGGTCAGGGCCCTTGCGCTGCCATGGGCTACTCATGGGCTGTGATTCTCTCGGATAAATACTAGGTTTATAACATTAATATACAATGTAAGCCTTTGCAGAGCTGGAGTCTTACTATATCTGATAGCTACTCCCACCCTCTCGGGACCCCAGTCATCAGAGGTATGAAAGGTTATCTTCACAGAAATGTAACCAGTACCCATACATGCCTCCTCCCCATGCAGGGAAAGGAGGAAGGTGTTCCTCCAGTACACTGCAGAAGGCAGCTTGGTAAGCTGCCCTGAAGGGTAGATGTTGCAGTTTTACAGAACGACCAGTACAGGGCTTTGGCAATTGACCGAGTGGAGGTTAGAGTGATGCAAAATCACATATTCATACAAGTTGTTGTTAATGCAATGATTAGCTTGGGCTTAGTGTTTTGGGAGTTCTGGTTTGAGAAATATTAAGTTTGTTGCTATAATATGAACTAAAATTCACACAACTCAGTGTGCCCCATTACTTTAGATTGCTTCTAGCTTGGTCTGCATGAAAGAGTTGGCAAAGTCTTGTGTATGGCTCAGAAAGGTCCGTCCCAGGCACTAAGGGGCATTAGTCATACAGCTATATGCATACTTCTTTTTTTTCATGTTGCTGTGGGGTATCCCCATTTGCTCCCAGACCTCCTATGCAAAAGGCACAAGCACAAAGTTACTTCCCTGCAGCACCCTAACTAGTAGTGCAGATCTACCATTGCTGTCACAGAGCCCTCACATTTGAGAATTACTTCCTTGCCATACATCTGTGCTGCTCAGGCTGTTCCCCTCCCCCTTTCTTCTTTGCTACCTGCAGTATTGCAAACCCCAAGAGCAAAGAGCAGGGCTGAGAAATCCCCCAAACTCAGTTATCCGTGCAGCTACTCAGCATGACTCTCACAGCACTCAACATGCAATGCTTCCCCCACTGGGTTTTTTGACCTTTTCTGTGGCCTATTGTCATCTAGCATCCTGTGTTCACACCACCTCACAAGCCAAAATAGTTTGTTCTGGGATTAATTTCTGTGGTTCAGGGGCTCAACCTGATAAGTAATGTAGCAGCAGTCAAAGCTTACAGCAAAACCCCAAGTAGAAAATTGAAAGAGAGATAAGTTCCTTTCCCTCTGCTCTCTCTACAAACTCAAATGCTCAACCTAAAGGATTCTCCATACTTTTTTGGATAAAGACACATCATAGCTTTTTTTTTCTCCCTTTTAATTGCTCTGTCCCATAACAGAATCCCTCACTACTGCAGTTTTACCTTGTGGGAAGATAGCATAGCAAGCAATGTGCCATTTCTTCCTGTTCTTGAACTACTGCAATGACAGCACAATTGTTCCTGGAAGAGTGTGCATTAGTGTTTGTGATAGTGAATACACAAATATGAAAAATTATTGTGATTGAGAGGTAGGACAGTCAGGGGAATATGTGCAAGTCTGGGAAGTAAGAACTATTCCTTTCTTCCACTGTCAATCTCCTTGGCCATGGGATAAGTTACACAGACTCCTGTTTTGAACAGTCATTCATGCAAGGTGAATCTTGAGGCACCTTGATTTTTGGATGCCTGTCTTGAAACACATGGTGTGGGAGCACCAAAGGGCCACTCAGCCCCCATATCAGCATATTCCTTAGAGAACCCTTGGCAATAGGCACTCATGAGAGCAAGCTTGGGTTGAGGACTCAGAAACAAAAGGTTACTTTTGAAAGCAGGGCTTTAAGGCTAAGGTTATGAAAATGCTGGTTATCATGAATGCTTATTTCAAAAGGTCAGTTAGTGCCCAAGATGAGTCTTCCAGGAGAGTGAGGGGAGGAAGGGCGTCACCCCTGCTGCTGCTGTTTCTCTGGGGAATCACAGTCCACAAGTGACAGCATTCTGCCGCCCTTCTTGAAAAGGGGCCAAGGGTGACACACCTTGGATGCACTCTGCTCAAGAATACAGTTGCTGTTATCAAATATTGCTCCACAGCAGAGCTGTAAATTATGATGGTGGTTTAGAGCTGATCTTAGGAGGCCTTGCTGCCAGATAATATGGTTATCTCTTCAAACAAGATTATTTTAACTGCAAGAAAGGATATGAAAAAATAAACAGAAATATGAGAGAAATGGGAGGAAGAACATGCACTACATGTTCCTGGGCTGTGTAAATGAGTCATCGAATTGAGTTAGAAAAAATAATAAGGGAATAGAAACCTCTGTGGATAACTAGTCATCTGCTTTATTAGTGATATAATAGGATTTGAACAGGAACATTTAGCCTGGGACTAGCAGAAACCAATTTCTACCCTTTTTTTCCTACCAAAATCTTTAACCAAGATGCACATACACCACTCTCTTTCAAACATCTATGTTTCATGGCAGACTTCAAACTCTTTACTTCATCTGTTGCAGTACAGGCAGATTTGGACATAATTGAATACATAACCTGATGGTTTATGGATAACACTTGAATTTCTCTGAGCATTGCTCTAACAATATAGAACAAACACTGAGCTCCTTGCATAGCCTCGTGGGTGTCGGTGGTTTCGCTGCAGAGGCATCTAGTCAAACGATTCTCCCCAGCAATATGTTCTGAAGCACAGTGGTGTTTTCAGGCCTGCCGGAAACATGCCAGGCTTCTGCTGAGCCTTACATGTGCTGGGGCATGACTTGGAGTAAGGCTGTGTGAATATATTGCCTGCAGTGTTCACTAATTGTAATGGTTTCATCCCTTATGCTGTAGTGACTAATTTCTTTATTTGCATGGACATGGCAGGTAATGCTCCTAAAGCTCTTCTTATGGTTTCTGATGAGGGCTGATACTTGACTTTCTGATGCCCATGTCCTCTCCTCATGACATTGCTTCTGGAAAGTCTTGTTCTCAAAGACAAATTTCAATTTCATTTTGATTGCTGTATCCAGCCTCCTTGCTTGACTTGCTACCCTGGAGCAGTATAAAACCTAAAATCATTCTTTCACTATGTTGAAAGGTCTCTAGAGAAGAATGACACCATGATAGTTCTTTGTGTAGTACATAGCATCTATTATTTGCTTTCTCACTTCCACAACACAATTGAGTTTTGGAAAATTGCCTGCTTACAATTACATGCTGGGGTTCATATAAAAGATTATGAAAATACCATTTGTTTGAAACAGATGTGGGACTACATGCTTGTGTATGCCTCCAAGATCTGTGTGTGTGAGCACTTTGCTGACAATTTTTTTTATCCATACCATCCTGCCCAGCATTTGTAACTGAACAGTTGTACTGCTCACCTTCCTCTAAACCCTGCTGCGATCTCTTCTTGGAGAGAATCTGTGTGATGAGAAGGAAATGGCAGTGGTCTAGTCACATGTCTAGACTGCATCATTTTTTCCCGGCCCCCTGCAGAATTTACAGGTGAGGGCTGTGTAGATAAGTAGTTTTAAGCTGATCGTGTGTTACACAACATACTGACCTTTCCATGCTACAGGACATATTGTGTAAGGGGTGAGCTGGCTCAGAGCCAGCAGCATCTAAAAAATGCAGAAATCATGTTGCAGCAGTGCTGCCATGTGTTAGGGATGCTGCTCAGGAAGGTTTCCTCTGGCTTCCCCTAGAGTTAGAAAAACACATGCAGAGCCAAGGGTTGAACTGCAGCTTGTAGAAGTTTGGGCTTTGAGCTTTAAAGGTTAACTCTGTTTTTCCCACAGCCCAGGACTGTGCAGTATCATGTGCCAAATTGTAGTAATAATTTTGGTTCTTAAATGAAAAATGTGGGTGTGTGGAGAGAAATGGTTGTATGTAAGTGATGTCATGCAATGTGAAAGAAGAGAAAGTGAGCCTTTGTTTCCCTCTATACGTTATTTTCCAAATAGAGCAACCTTTGCTACATTCAGAGATAGTACAGGACTAATAGGAAAACAGCTGTCAGCATGAAAACCAAGAACAAGTCTTCTGTAAGATCCAGAATCAAAACTAAATAACTTGCATGAAAATAAGACTGTGAGTCTTGGATGTAAATCTTCACTATTGATAATAAATGAAATCATTGTTTTGTCAACAGAAGGGCTCATCCTAAACTGGGTACAAGTCTTTACTTAATCTTAACATCTGTGGGGTACAAAGTTTAAGCATTCAGCTGAGTTACCTCAGTACGTAATGTCAGCTTTTACTGTTTGATAACCTGTGTTTATAAAGCCACCATATGCAGTCAAAGATGACATTTCTGTTACCTGCATAAATATCTTAAATTTTACTGGCAGTTTTTAATGTCAGAAGTAGTTATACAGTTTAAGAGGGCCTGGATTTGCATTAATTAGAATAGCTAACAGTTACTGCAGACAGTCTAAGTACAGCTGCAATTATAGACACCTCCTCTATAAAAGTGAAGCCAAAAGATTTTAACTTCGTTTTAAATTAAGTTATATCTCCACGTCTGTATTCTAAAACTCTACCTTGGAAGTGAAGCCATATTCAGAAAAAGTCGCACATATTTATCTCATATTTGTAATCTGAAAGATAGAAGGATGAGCTGAATTTCTTGGGATTTGAACTACTATTGTTGTTAAATCTAAGAGGAACCTAGTGACAGAACTTCAGTGGACATACCTCCCAGTAGGTGCCTCTGTAGGATTTGATCCATGGAACACTGTAGTTTAATATAACTAATAAATAATATTAGGTCTCTTGGCAGTTGTCTCTATTACAAAACAAACAGACATCTCACAATCTCTGTCAGTCAACACTTTCATGGAGGAGCTGTTATAGAGGAGTTGAGATCAGGTCTGTTCTATAGTGTCTTTTCCATGTTAACTACCAGGGAGAAAACAAAGAGGCACTCACAAAAAGCTCTTCAAAGTACCCACGCTAATACTGACCCATGTGGATGAAAATCCTGTGTAGTGAATTGATTGCAGCCTGATTGTGCAGCTTCTCACGTCACAATGCTGGCATGCAAGAGGTCTTGCAGGAAGAGCTTGTGAAAAAGGAGATGTTTGAAAGTCCTTCCTTCCTTCCTTCCTTCCTTCCTTCCTTCCTTCCTTCCTTCCTTCCTTCCTTCCTTCCTTCCTGCCTTCCTGCCTTCCTGCCTTCCTGCCTTCCTGCCTTCCTGCCTTCCTGCCTTCCTGCCTTCCTTCCTGCCTTCCTTCCTGCCTTCCTGCCTGCCTGCCTGCCTGCCTGCCTTCCCGCCTGCCTGCCTTCCCTCCTGCCTGCCGGGCTGCTGTGGAGGTATCTAAGTCCTGCTGAATACTTTGTGATTTGTTTGACTTTGTATTTGCCTTGCTGAGGGTTATGCTGAAGGACTCTGAAGAGAATAGACTTTGAGCTCACTTGGAAAATGCAATAAAAATGGGGGAGGCTGCATGAAGAGATTAAAAAGGGCCAGATCCTGAGCAGTCTGGCAGCCATGTAGAAGCTGGTCCCAGTATAACAGTAGTGTGGTATCTTAGCACATGTATTGCACAAGCTTTTGAAAAGGAAGTTGTGAGAAAAAGCAAAGAGACCACATACATAATGAAATTACATTATGAGTAACAAAAGTACCACCAAGCCCGTGGGCCTCCCTTTCTCCAGGATCTGTTTGAGCCTTCATTTCCTTGTATCTGTATTCTGTGACTGGGCATTGTTTCATTTCCATGCCTGTTTAGAAAACCTTTTCCTTTTTGGTGGCCCAGACTGTCTCACATATGAGTAGTGCCATGATGTTCCCTGTGGTGACTTACCAACATCTTGGCCAGGAACAGCCCAGTGCCAGTACTAGCCCAAGGAAGTCAAGGCCGGGTAGAGGTAGAAAAAGATGGAAGAATTGGGAGATGAAATATGGTGGAGCTTAGGAAAGCCTTCAGATGCACCTTGGGCAGCAGAAGAATGGTGGAAGCAATTGCTGCTGTTTCCCTGATGGTTGCTGCCTCTCTGAGTATAGCCATTCCTTCATCAGTCTCCTGCCTTGCTTTCCAGGGCTTTGAACAGGACAAAATTGGCCACTTTGATAGCCTTCCTGAACCTTATGCACAACATCTTTTATTTTAATTCTTCAGAAATTGAGTCAAGCTGTTCAGTTCAAATTTTAGTCTTCTTATATTCCCTACAAGTGCTCCCTGGGCCCAGAATGGTCCTAGCAACGGGATTCTGTGTCAGCTTTTCCAACAGGCAGGGAATTGACCACACTTAAAGTGTGATATTAATCTAAATTCCTGAGAAAGTGCCAAGATCCATAATTTAACCTCAAAAATCTAGACAGGTACATCATGCTGTCTTGTATCATTTTTCCTGCCTTCTTGTTGTTCTATTGCTTTAGAAGTGCTTTGCCTGAATACAGAGGTATTTTCTGGTAACTGAGCAAATCTCAAGTTTACTGATGAGTGTGAATTCTTGCTGCCTTGAAACATGAGCCCTCTGGGATGGAATGGCTGATTTCTGAGAAGAGAGGGGAAAGGATAAAAAGCTCATCTCTTAAGAAATTAATTTGTGGTTTGAAGGAATTCTAGAAGTATGTGGGGACATAAACATGAGATGAAGTCTAAACCAAAACTCCAGGAATTTATTTTGAAACCAAATTAAAAAACCAAAAAGATCCTAAAATCTCATCATGTTCCTTTAGTAAAGGCTAACACTATCTTCTAGCGAATTTTCTAAGTGTCCTTTTAAATAATTAAACCAGTAGGATTTCCTCTTGATCTTTCTTGAGTTCAACTTCTGACTGTTACTAGGAGGAAGTCTGCTGCTGATGTTTTGCATGAAGTTATACTGTATTGCTGATATGTTACAATTTATATAAACTGAACTTCTGCCAATTACTTGTGCTCATCATAAGAAGCTGAATCTTGATGTCAAAGACATCAAAAATACGATAGTGGTGTACTGATGGGCTGCCTTTGACAGGTGATTGTTTTGTTTTTGTTTTTTTGGTTTTTTGGGTTTTTTTTTTACCCAAATGCAGTGTGCTAAGAATTTTTTCATTGAACTTTCTGTAATTAATTCAATTTAATGTCAAGTGTTGGATTTGTAGACGCTACTCTAGTCCCTTTCAGACCTGGCTGGAAAATCAGTATGATAGAGAAGCTCATGATATACTCATGATTTTCCTATCAAGGGAAGTCCCCACTTGATGGTGAAGCACCCACCTCTTGTTAAAAAGCATGTGAAAAAATTTGCCCTCTGGCATATTGGCTCCAGGAAAATCATTATCCCTCCCAGTCTTCCTGGACAGTTAGGGGGCTGGGTATGTTACAGATGTTACAGAAGGTATGTCTTGCCTTGTTTCTTCAGGTGTGTGCCAGGCACAGTTTCATATTCAAGTCTCCATTGAGATAGTATGTAAGATTAAAACCAGCACATCTCTTCAGCCACATAAATTTGGCTTAATTTTTTGTGAACTTTTCCTTTTAGTCACTACATGTATGTGCATATGCCAGTACTTACATGAAAAGCATGTACTCTCATGTGTAATAAAAGCAAAGGACAGAGTATAAGGCCTGCATGAAAGCTCAGAATTACCTTGTTTTTCTTCCAAAGTAGATTTTTTTTCTAAATATTTGCTGTTAGCAAATGCAGCAAAGATGAGGTAGCCATTTCCCCTGAATTTATATAATGCATGTTTCCAAAAGGTCCAAAAGCTTGGTACATTGACTGCATATAAAATTTTAAAATCTTGAACTGAAATCAATGCCTTTCTATTTTTTATGTGACCTTGGACCTTTCCTGTCTGCTTGGTGGACTCCCAGATGGTTTTTACAGAGAGGGTTTTTCTCTGTCTAGAACTGTAGTTCTTCATTTTTTTATTTGTAGGGCTTACACAGTTTCCTTTCTAAACAATTCCTTTTCCTCCCTCACATTATTAGAAAATTTAATTTCATGGACGTCACTTGGGAGACTCAATCACCAGTGTTTTTTGAAATACTGCAAATATACAGTAAGGTAAATTAGTTATGTAAATGTAGGAGTTTCCTGGAAAGGTTGAAAGTAATCATCTCAGGTTTATGAAGTTCCATTCTTTATCAGGGATCTAATGGTTTGCCAAATATACAGGAAGATGATAAATAATATTTAATGTGCTCAATGATGGTATCCAGTCAGCTAGAGAAGAAAGTTCTGAATGAAATTACACCTCAATTTTATTTCAAGTTCATCTAAATGGGAATCTGTAACTAATTGTTTGAGTTGACCACCACACTGACTTTTACAGCCAACATTTGCCAAAACTGACAGAAGATCCCTGATGTGTTTTCACTCCTTCACAGGGCAGTAGAACAGTGTTTTCAGCTCATTGTTCCTGAAGGGAGATTGCCTCAGGGACAAGAGTGGTCCTGTGCAGGTCCCAACCCTGTGCTTGATGACTCCCATGCAGATATGAATGAGATCCAAGGCTGTGGTATGGAATTGTTCATGAACGGTTGGTTTCACTGTGAACTGTGCTCTCAAGCAAGAGGAACATATTCTACCAGCATTTTCTGGTAACCACATCCTCTGCAAGTGAGAAGCAATAGGTAACAAGGATGATAAAGGTGCTGTGTATGCTCCCTGCAACTGATAGGTCACGATGAGGTTATTAATGATAGAAAACTCCTAAATGTTACCACTCAGCCCCCAGTGCAGGGCAACCCCTTTTCCTCTCACCTGGAATTTTTCTTTGAAGAGCACATTAAAGTTTGTAAGCAAAATTTTGTTTGTTTTATGGTATCTGAATTACTCCACTGGCACAGTATTTGATATTACTGTACTCTGGTGAAAAGTAAATTGTTCTCGCATTAGCCTCGACACAACGATGAAACAAGTTGCCCAGCACAATTCAGAGGAACTCTATGGCAAAACAGCTTTGGATATCTTGAAAGTGCCACAAATTTGAGGTCATCTTTAATCATTTTGTGCTTTCCTCCAGGTTTTCAGTGGGCAGTAATAGAATGACACCAAAAAGCAAAGTTGTAAAGAGAAGTTTCTCAGGGACAAGTCAACTGATGACAGCAAAGAAAATAGAACTGGCCCTGCTGTGGAAGGTTTTGTTTTCATTCTGTGTGCTAGGAGGAACTAGCACACAAAATGCGATCTGCTTCCTGGTTAGTGTGTAGAAATTGTGTGGTGTTTCTTTAAATAGCTGTCATTATCTGGTGCATTTCCCAATCTGAAGTGATTTGAAAATCACTGTGGCCCTGCTACAACAAGTAGATGTACTGATGTTTGTATCAATAGAAAACAGTTTGTATGAACCCTAGACTGCTAATGGAATTTCTTTGGAAGATGTTTGGCTTGGGCATGAAGGAAAGGCATTTAGATTATCTCAAAGGTTTTGGAAAATGTAAGCTGCTTGGTTACCCCCATCTGTATCTGGTAGTTGGTCATTCTCTTCAGTATTTCAGGACAACAAGAGACTGAATGTTCAATGATACCTAAAGTGAGGCTAATTTTGGTTGGAAAAGACTGTGACTTGCTTTTGCCACAGGCTTATTTTCCTGATGGTAGTTTCTGGAACTTTGCCTTCCTGTAATGTTGTTCTCTGTGGCTTGCATCTCATCACAAGCTTTCTCTCCCATCTGGCACTCTCAGGAGCTAAGCCAGCTTTCTGCCTCGTCTCACTACTCCCACTCAGAAGAGTTTTCACAGCAGGGTAGAGTTGCACATACAATTGCAAGGGGGTCCTTTTCTTAACCTAGGGCAACACTGTAGAGATTTTCTACTCTTTTTGTGTGGGTACAAATGCTTTGCACAGTCTGGTTGACAAGTCCAGTGTGGCCACTTAGGCAAGGTGGAGAAGGTGGCTGCTTCATTGGTTTTGCATTTGAGTTCAAGTGGCAAGAAAACTGTCAGACTCTTCATTTGCCACGCAGCTACTGGTTTCCAGGAGTAAGAAACACATCGTGGCTGGTGAAAGAAAGGTTCACCTGTCTGAAGTCTCAAAATAAATCCTTGTTTGTTCGTGACAATTGGCAAGTGCCTTCTGGAGGACATCATGAATGGGAAGCAGAGGTCTCTGGGAATTTGCCTTTAGAATAGGGTGACTTGTAGAGGGGAGAAGAGAGCAGCAGATGGTGGAGAAGAAGAGTCAGATCTGTTGAGGGGTTTTGGTATAGGGGCATTAGACTAGGGGCAGCTGCTGGTTTCACCCATAACTGTGCTACACATGGCAAAGTTATTTGAAGATATAATATAAGCATATTTGAATAAAACCATTCAGCATTTACTCTTGCCTTGGAATTTAGTACTCAAACTTGCTGCCTAGAATTTGAAATAACTTATGTACTAAAGACTGGTACAGCAACAGTAGGCTCAGGGTGTGTGTCAGTCTAACCAAAAGGTGCATTCTGATGGCTCTTGCAGAGCTTGACTTGGGTCTTTCACTGAGGAAAACGAAGGCATAGCCATTTGGCATGATCGCCACCTGGATCTGGGTGTTTTTTCACTGAGGTTTTTTGGTGTGTTCAAATCCACAATGGAGCAAAACTAGGAGAAGGATTACAAACATATTACAGTCTAAAAGGCTTGACATGAACACCTGCACATTGACGTCGCTGCACTATTTAGTAGAAGAGTCATATTTCTTTGCCATGGGTCTAAATATTCCATTATATTGTTTGTTCACTGCTTATTTCATCAATCTGAAAAGAATGAGAGCATAATATGGACCCAGATTTCTCCAGGCAAGACTGGTGTGGGTAAAGTAATGTTCAGTCTCTAACTGATATTAATTTTACTGCTGTATTGTATTTTATAAAAATAAAAATGTTTCTTAGTGCAAAATAGCAAAATAACTGTTTTACTTTGACCTGCATTTTTACCTTCTAGGATTTTTGGTTTCATGATTGATTATTTTTCCTTTGGTAATCAAGTTACTATTAAAATATCTGTGCATGCAAAAGAGAATATGAAAATTGAGCTATTGAGATTGATGTTCTTAATTTTTAATTTCTTTAGTTTTTGTATTCTTCACATAAAAGTCAGTCCCTGATTTAGACTGTGACAGGATATATTGACAGACACCCACAGGAAACTATTAATACAGATCTTTTTCCCCCTATGGCTCTTTCTCAGTCATGCCTTCTTAAAATAGGGGGAGAAAGTAATAACTTAACATGGATTAATATCTGTGGCATAAGGATCTAGTGGAAATTTTTCTTCTCAAGATGCAGTGTAGAGACAAGAAAGGAAGTGGGATGTCAAGTTGGGAGCTTCAGTATCTGATTCTGATACAGAATATGTAAGTTATTAATTTCAGTGTTTGAATCTTCATCACTGACACAAGAGAAAAGGCAAAAAAGGAGTTTATGGGTGAAAGAATTCATACTATGTAATGTACGTCCACTGAATTGCAGCTACAAAGTTTACTCTTCAAAGCAATAATCCAAAGTAAAGGATATTGGTTGCACAACTTCAGTGTAAACAAAAGATGTCACTATCAGACACAAAAGCCCTGAGGTAATTAAAGCTCATTCTGAAACTATTCAGACCTTATCATTAAGCTTTAATAATTATTATTTTTAGTTTCTTTCTTTCTACAAAGGGAAACCACTGAAGACACTCTGTGAAACCAGTTAATGTGAAAAAAAAACCCAAACCCCTACCCCAAATTCTGTTTTAAAATGTTCCTTTTTTGATAGAAATGTTTATAGAAATGCTTCCAAGTTCCTGTAAATGCCCCCACATTTCACACATAATACCATGTGAAGCTGTTCTTGACCCCAAAGAAGATGCGGCTGAATCATTAAACCAAAGTGAAAGAAGAAGAATATGGAGAATAGAAAGTGTGTAAATTGTGAGGACAGAACACAGTATAAAGTGGAACAAAAGGGGAAGCTTCAAAGTAGTAGATATTAGAGAAAAAATTACACCCAATGAAGAGACTTTCTTCTGCCCTCATCCACATTTCAGTGAGGTGAAACTAAATGCAGTAGAACAATGTCTGGTGAAGCATGGATCTCAATTTTCATGATCCCACAGGTATCAAACTCCTATTGATTCTTCAGAAGTAGGACTGGATTCATGTGTTGTAATCAGGCTAAGCAACAGGGCAGCATTTTCACAAAAGGAGCATAATCAACAACAAAACGCATCTACAAAACAAAGCCAGACCCGTTCCAAGGTCAGTTGGACTGACTTATCCTGCCCTCTAGTTCTGAGGTACTTCTTCCAGAAATATCTTGGGTTGGATATGAAAGTTGTTATATGGGCCAACTGTCCCTGTTCCGGCTTTCCTGAGAGTTTCATCTCTCCTCTCTGCTTCTCAAGTGTGATAGAGCAGAATGATCCCAGGTTTTCCTCAGCCTGTATAGAGGCTGAGCTCCCAGCAGTCCAGGCCATTTTCTCAAAATCAGTATTAGGCAGAAATGCCATATCTGCATGCATGATCCTCTTTATCTCTGCTTCCACTTCTGACTATGCATCCTCTGCTAGACTATTGAGGTTCTTGTCCTTATTTTTCAGTCTTTGCTTTTTTTGTTGGTTTTTTTCCCCCTCTTTCTGAAGGGTGAGCACAAGATTCAGAGAGGAGGTAGTTCATGGGAAGAAAATAATTGTCCCTCTGTTAGTCTCTTGGGGAATCTTTTCAATGCTCAGTACAACTGGAGACTTGCATTTATTTCTCTGTGAGTCCTGTCTCTTCTGGGGAACTTCCCCATTTAGGGGGAAATCCACGTTCAGCCACAGCTGGGGGAGTCCCAGGCAGCTGGACAAGAGGTGAGAGGGGTGTAAAGAACCTAGAAATTGCTTCAGAGAAACTAAGGCATCTCTGTCGGTAATCTTCAGTGCACACAAGTCGATGTAACTGAACTTGGAAGACCTGTAGACTTGAGTCCTAAGCCTACTAGCTGTCCCAGGGTGAAACAAGCTGGCCATCTTGGTCCCACTCCCTGGAAATAACGAGTTTGGAAAGTTGGTGAAAGCAAGGTGTGGAAAGTGATGGGAACTTTTGCCTCATAAAGCAGTGCGGAAAAGCTGAGCGAACATGTTGAGATTTCATCAGATGAAAGAAGAGGAGAGAAAGCCTCTGATATTTGCAGAATTAAAAAATAAAGCTTAATGTTTACTAGTAGGGATGTAGGAATTTCATGTACCAGATTGGGTCACAGACTCGTGAGACATTATGCAGGGAAGATATCTGTATCTGTATATGTGTCAATATATGGGCAGGTACAGTGTGACAAGAACCAGGCTCTGTAGCTCAGCTGCTGGTGAATATACCTAGAAATCAAACCATATTTATTTCCAGGTCCAGTTATGACTACAGATCACTGGATCAAGTTACCTGTGGACATTATCCTATGCTGTGTTTAGGGTGAAAATTTATATATGTTTGCCTTCATTTAAGCAGTTTGTTCTGTGAGAACAACTCAGAAAAAGAAGTAATTTTCAACACATCCAAACCAAAGGAAGTTTTTCTATTTCTTTCACAGGATCTTTAGACCAAAATATAATTTTCTAGCTGATTGATAATGGAAATGTTAGTGGTTTGACCTTAATATAGATGAAGTACTAGAAAAAGCACAGTGCTGTTTTTTTCCCATCTTACAAAAACTATAAGGTAGATGACAGTAGAAAATGTATTAAGAAATAATAAAATGTTGATAAAAATGTTGATCAATTTTGGATCCTGTAAGAACTTTCCTGAAAGGTGAAAATCACAGGTTTCTTTTATTTTCCTTACCTTGGCACCTCCTTAAATCAGTTATGTCACTCAGCAGAGTTTAGTGTTACATTAAATATATCATGCCATATAGCATTTAATGAAAGAAAACTCATTAGATTCAGAAAAAATCTAAAAGTCAAATTAGTTCTGCTTCTTAAAAAGTTTGCATAATATGCAGAATTTCTATTTCCTTAAGCTATTTCTATCATTGCCACCTTTTCCTAAATTTTTTTACATATGTTTCTGTATAGTAAAGTGGTTACATGGTATATTTATAAATGTTCTTTAGTTGCCAATCCACATTTTTATTTTCTGGCAATTTTAGGATATTCCTCTGTAGCAGTTCTTTCCAATTACCCTGTTATAAAATTTCATATATAGATCAAGAATCTTCACTGTTTAAATAAATCTCTATATGCAAAAAGCTTTTATTTTTCTGCTCATGCAACAGCATACTCACTTCACTTGGCACTCATATCACATTCCAATAGTGGCATATGTAGACATTATCCTGCCATGCATTGAATGCTGATTTATAAAGAAAGGTATTCTAAAATAAATCTGCTCCGGTAAAAGTGTTAGGGAGCTCATCAGAGCTCTTAATTTGTACTATATTTATTAATTGCTTATTGATTCCCAGGGTTTCCAGACTGAGCATACGTGTTCTATGTAGTCATTTTACTTGACTGTGGTGAAATATGGGATGCATCTGCTCTAGTAAGTAAATAAGATTAAACTAAATCACTTGATACACAATTATTTGCAATGTGAAAGCATTTATAGGTCTTTCCCAGAGTACTTTAGAAGTAAATTTTATTTGGAAAATGTGTAATTTACAGAACGATTATAGTATTTAGGAACTCTGTACAGAACCATACAATAATACAAGGACAAGATATTATTAATTTGCATATATTTCTATTAAAATTAGAATTTTTTACTCAGGTACCATAAACCCCTTTGCTGTCAAGGTAGTTCTCTCCTCTTATAATCAAAGAGTAACCCAAAAACATAACAGTGGAACACAGTCTGGTAAGGAAGATGGAACTTCAATTATCTCACTGTTAGCATAATCACATTTGTTGTAATGGAGCATTTTACAGGGAAACATGAAGGCACACATCAGCAAGATAAAAGAAAAAAAAGCAAAGGTGTAGATCTCAAAATGTGACAGGTGGCTGTGTAACAAGATATTTGAAAGGACCTCTCATACTCAGCATTTCAATAGGAAACATGCAGTCAGTAGATTAGGGTCTAGACTGTGATGGGCTCTACAAACAGGAAACTGGTTGGCTTAAAATTTCACGATTTAAAAAAGCAAGGATAGCACGTGTCTCAAAAAATGAGATGAAATAAAAAATCTTGTTTGCTAAAACACTTGCACAGTGCAAGACTATGTTGTCAAAGCTAGGAAAAGCAATTACTGGGGGAGAAAGATTAACCATATTAAACTTCCACTGATGATTACACAGCCAGAGTGAGCTGTTGGGAAAGATAGGCTGAGTTGTTAGCTTGGCTAAAATGATTCATACCTAGAGTGGAAATGTGGATCTGTAAGTGATGAGTATGAAGGCGTTAAATGAACCAGGGGAGTGATTATTCAGAGGTAAGGGGCAGAAGAAGAGAAGGGAACCAAACCCAGGATTTGATAGAACACTCCATCCTCCTTGCAGTGCTGGGGTGGAATGAAGATGCCTCCAAAGAGCTTTGTGAGCTGTTATAGAGGGTGGAGGAGAATCAGGAGAGAATGGAGACCCTGAAGCCAATGAGTGTGAAATTTTCAGAAATGATGTAGCTGTGCCAAGAACAACCAGCAGATCAAGAACTGGAAGCTTGCAGTGCTAGAACTGTAAGCTGCAGTTAAGAAGTCACTAGAAGCTATGATGAGAACAGTTTAGTTGAACTCAGTTGCCAGGAACTGAACTGGTGGAGGCCTGAGGTTTAATTTAAAAAGTCAGCTCTAGACAGTGTGCTTACAGGTGCCACGTGCAACACACCTGGCATATCCAAAATCATCAGTTAGGTGCATTTGCTAAGTAGAGACCATGTTACAAAATAATTCTAAAAGAAAGAGCTCTTCCATGTTTCAAGTATCAAGCCTGCAAGAAATAGCTGTAGTTAGTTAAGGGAGAACATTTGTAGTGTAGGGTGAATTAGTTGAAAGAAATTAAAATGCAGTAAGGAAGAAAAACTGAGTAGATGGTTTGGGAAAAAACCAAACTCCACACAGCATGAGAACTTCACTGATGCAATGTAAACTAATCAAAACAAACCCAAACTAATAATGGTATATGGTGAAAAGAAAGAAAAACAACACAGATATTGGAAAGTAACAACTAGAAATAATTGACAGAGTTAAAAAAAATACATTTTTAAAATCAACAGGAAAATATTTGTTTACATTACACTGATTTCAAAGAAAAAAATATGCTGCTCACATTTCTGTCAATGTCCTGTATGTGAATATTGGCAATGTGTGTGTGACTTTTAGGCATTTTGCCATATTGATAAAAATTGTATTATCTGCGTCCTAATGAATCTTATTCCAACAGAGATGAGAGCAAAAAATCTGTAGAAGTAGCAGAATTAAGAATAGAATATAATCAAGATTATTTGTGTTGGAAGGAGAAACAGGCAGACAAGAAAACCTTGTCTGCAAAAGAGACCAGGGGCTGGAATAGGAAAGGATCATGATGGCAAGACAAGATGTTAAATCAGGAAAGCAGATAAAAATTTATACTTGTGAGGTGAGAAGAAGGAGAAAGCCAAAGAAAAGGCATGAGCAATTGAAGGCAAGCTAAACTGAGGAGGAAAATGACAGTGTATTTAACCAGTTATCACTGCAAAGAAGTTGATGGCTTCTGGTATGATTTAGTACATGTTCTATGACATCCTGAAAGTTCTCAACCAGAAAGGAGACCCATTATATTACACACTAAATAACTGTAAGGATTCATTTTAACTATTTTTCTTGCTGGGCCTTCTTTGTGTGAAATAAATTTATTTTCCCAAGTATCTTCTTTCTGATCACAAATTCCAGCTCTAACTTTACATTTGCCTTCTTCATTTATTAATAGTTTTAAGAGAAAGATGGTTAAAAGCATTTACTTTGTTCTGGATTATTTGTTCACTCTCCAGCTCTCGCTTTAGTAACCTAGTCTCTTGTATTAGAAGGTTCTTCTGCTGACCACTACTGAGTGATATTTCTACACAGAAACATAGGGAAGCTACCTTTCATATTTTCTTTCTAAAATGGTTTCAAGAAGCTGCTTTCACTATAGGTTCAATTTTCTTCAGTCCTGTTAATTCTGTCTTCATTGCCTGTGGCAGAACATCAATTTTTTCTTCCTTATTCAGACTAAAAGTCTTCTGGAAATCACCAGATTTGTTTGACTGTGGTCTGTATCTCAGATACAGAGGTAACATTTTAGGGCTAGCTTCACAACAGAAGGCTAAAGGGATAGATCTGAATGGTGAAATGAAACTTGGAGTACTTGGAGTACTTGGAGTACTTGGAACATTGCAAGACAACAAACCAAAATCAAATACTTTAGGTTCTAATTGGAATGCACCCAAAACTAGCAAAATGTTTCAGTCAGGAGCAAAAAGTGAGAAAGGCTTTGGGAAGTTCCAGCAAAAGCTGAGATTTGATTAAAACTAATCTCGAAGTTCCCCCACCCACATATGTCACCTGATATTCAAAAATGCTCTCAGAAAACAGAAACTCTATGGAAGATTTTAGTTTCAGCTGCATTTCCTAGCCTAACTTACAGGACCAAGATGAAATGATAGAAGTTAATCTCATTGATTTTCTTAGAAAGTAGGATCTCTTCTGAAAGGCTGCAGCATAGGAAAAGATGCATTTCTTAAAAGGCTGCCCTTTAAAAGCTGAAGCAGTACAACCTGTTGGTGGTGTTTTGTTGTTTGGTTTATTTCTCTTTTTTTGGCTTTGTGTTTTTTTTTTTTTTTTTCTTTATTTTCTGTTTAGATCTCCCCACTCATTCAAAAGAGTAGATATCCAGTTATGCCTTGGAAACATATAATAAAATATATTCCTTGCTGGAAAGATGTTAAGATTGTCATACCTGGAAGAAGGTTAAGAGGGTGGAAACAGTGTTATCCCTATTTTTCTGAGGTGGAATTTTTAGCTTTTGGTTATGTTTACCCTTTAGACTTCAATACGTAAATAGATACCAAAGGCAGGTTAAAATAAAGAACTCTACTTTCAAAATGTAAATCAGATGTCTCAAAGTCTTCATGTATTCCAACTGAAGCACTGCTAATTCATATGAAGCTCTGCACTGTGGACCTACTGAAATGCAGGAAACAACACCAAATGTTATGAATCTTAAATTCACTATCTTTGCAACCACCCTTCCTGTCATCCAATAGTAAAGATGTGACATGAGAACTAGAAGGACAGCTAAGACCACGGTATTAATCTTAATTTTATTTTATAGAAATTACCTTTTTTTAAAATTGCCTGAGAAGATTAAGTCTTTTAACAAAAGAAGAAACAAATGGAAAGCAAAAAAAAATCTGTGAAACTGTAGAATATCTCAAGTGAGTCACCAAAAAGTGCAGAAAAAACCCAACCAAATAACCCCCACAAAATGATGTACATAAGTAGATGTAATACTAATATAAAGCTCACATCTCTGGAACCCTATCTTAGGTCTCTCATTACTGAAAGGGAGGGATGAGTGTAAGAGATTTGATGTACAAAGAAAAAGCAATGTTTAGATACAGCTTGAATATGTAGTCTTAAAAAGCTGGATAAGAAAAAGATGTTACCTAACAGTGAGACTGAATGTAAGGATTTTGCAAGAAAGGCTTGAAGTTCAGTCTGTGTTGTCTTTAAGCTGATGGCTAGACACCATGAGAAAATACTGAAACAGGGTATTTATTAGGAAGGCAGAGGGAAGGTCCAGGAAAAAACAATTGTGAAAGGCCAAGGCTAGCAGGGGGGAGCTACAATAGCTGCATTTTCATGTGAGATCTCCCACAGCAGTGGGTGCTACACGGGAAAAAGAAGCAGAATCATTGAGTCCAAGACTTAACTGAAGTTGGAAGGGATCTCTGGAGGTCACGTAGTCCAAGCTTCTGCTCAAAACAGGGAGCATGTCACAGACAGATCAGGTTGCTCAGGCCTTGCCCAGTTAGGTTTTGGTTGCACACAGTCTCTCTGGGCACCTGTTTGAGTGCTTAGCCACCCTCCCTATGACCGGGCGTGAAACTCTAGAAGACTGTGTAGGATGTTGGAGAATGGTACAATCATTAATTTTAAAAGGATGATTTCAGAATTAGGACAAAGTGCCAGAAGTTGTCAGTGAAAGAGGTTTCAGAAATGGCAGGTCAAAAGCAATTTTATATAAGCCCTTGAAGTATGGCACAGAAAGAGTGGAGACTTTTCTAAAAGGCTCCTCTGAGCACTAGGGATAAGAAAACTTAAAATTTATTTTCATTGGTAGACAAACAGTTAACTTGTATGTGATTTTGCAGATGTTATCCCTTTCAATGGTTGACCTGTCCACATTTCTAAACAGGTTTTTGTCCCCATTTTTCTGATATGTTCACGGTCAGATACCTTTCCCAATGTTTAAAATATTCTGTGGAAGCAGAGACAGAATTAAAAAGAAAGGTTCAATTAGCCAAATGCTTTCAGGAGCAGGTCTTCTTTTGGAGGTTCTTTTTGGCCCAATACAAGATGAAATGCTTTATAGTGCACAACCATCACCCAAACTCAAGGTCAATTAAAATACTGTCGATTTTGTTGAAAGCAGAGTTTGGCTGACGCTTTGCGGTTTTGAAAATTCTACCCATAGATGACAATTGAAACTACTCAGAATATTAACTGTGATGGAAAAAATGCATAAGTAATAATATTTGAGACTGAGAGTTACATTGTACAACTAGTAATGCCATGTACTTGTATGGGTGCTAGATAAGCTCAGTTTTCTCACCTCCATGCCACAGGCAGTGTGATGCCAAAGGCAAGGCAGAACTACTATATTATCAAAAGGCTGTCTCAGGGGGCCACAAAATAATGAAACAATAGCTTGAATGTCACAGGCACACAACAAGCATGCTAAGCATGTATCAGGCTTACAGCTAAACAGCATCCTGGATGTTTATTCAACTGCTGAGTAAAATTTCAGGTCCTAGGGAGAGACATGCACCTTGTCTAAGTTTCAATTACCTGCTGGAGTGTGCATTAGTTCCTCACAAGTTTGTGCATCTAGGCTTCACTGCCGAAGTGCCAGTGAGTGTAGCTGTGAGGTGAGACTCCAGTCAAGCTGATGTTTGGATGCAGCTAATGCTGGTACCTGGTCTCAGGAACTGGATAGTTTTTTTCTGTTTCTTAATCTTGAAGTAGCTTCAAAGCCTGTCTTTCATTTCCAAGAAGTGTAGTGCTTCTGACTTTCCTGCTGCCCACGCAACTGTCACCATTTCTCCTGAATTTTTGCTAAAATAGCCACCTTCTTGCTGGTCAGCCACCAAACTAACATCATGAGAGGGTCACTGAAGGCTCACTAAAAAGAGATCTGTATCTAAAGCCAAGAAGAGCCAAAGGCCAGTTTAAATCTGACACTGTTCTGAAGTCACCATGGAAGAATTCCACCTTCTGTAGGAACAGCTGTCATCATCAGTTGTGCTGAAGAAGGGGTTTTCCCCTGATTTTACCTCTATGCTGCTATATGACCAACTAAAAGAGGTGATGTTTGATTCAGTTCTGCATTAAAAATTTCAGGCTTTTGCAGAAAGGACTTTCATGCCTTGAGTCCATGTATACAGGAGCACTCCCTTTGTGTCACATTATATTTCAGTCACTCTGAAAGTGGTGAGTTTGCATAGAAAATATTAAGGGACATAATACGATATTCTGGAGAAAAGTTTCAAGAAGGAAAGAAGACATCACAGACTTTAGGGATCTGGCTGGATTTGTGCTATGGACTGCAGAAACAGGGCAATCTTTCTTCCACATAGGCAAAAGACCTGTGTACAAAATACAAAATCTGTTGTATTGAGTGATGATTCATCACTGCAACAGAAATTGACATGCAAACAAATTTACACTTTCTTTCTCATTTCACATGGGCAGAGGAAAACAGCTTCTTAATTTTAAGAATTAGCATCAAGACTTTCAGTAGAGAGTCAAGCATGCATTGAAGGTGCCAGACTGCCAAGTGCATCAGAAGGTGCACAGAGACTGAAATCCTCCCTGTAACCACAGAAAGGTTCATAGAGGCAGCAGCAGTGTAGACTTCACAAACACAGACATACAGCAATCTTCTTCTAAGGGTGTAATTCCTTTCATCTCTCCCTCCGTCCTTCCCTAGTACTAGAAATGGTTGAGTGACCTCTTCTATGTCAGCAATTTGTTGGAAACCTTTCAGACTTAGGGGCAAGTGATACAGCTCTGCTGATTTCAGTCAGTGTTGCACTTGATGGACTGGAACTGGCTGATTGTCACCTTTTGGTTTCCAATAGAACATAAACTACACTGGGAGTTTTTGAACACAGAATCATACAGTAGTTTGATTTGACTCAGCAAAATCAACCCTTTTTATAAATGTTCTATTTTGAATTCCTTTTGCAGGCAGAGAGGGACTGAATATGCAGCATGGGCAGCATGTCATAGCTCCTGTTCTTCAATAGCTGGTGCTTTGCCCTGTTCTGTTTCCTGATGAACTGCACAAAAAATTATTTCCTGTCATCTGTGCTCTAAAACTATCCCCCATTGTTGGAGTGAATAAATCAAAAGAGGTCTGCTTGTTTCAGAGAGCATCCTGCTGCTCCATAGACTGTCCACCAAAATGTCAAATGGAAACACTTCTGTTGGATCACTCCCACGGGTGTCAGGTGTGTGTAAGTGGAGGAGGCTTCAGCAAGGAGAGGACAGAACAGGCAGGGAGTGGAATACCTGTTATCTTTTGTGAGAACCCTTTTTCCCTTGAGCTTCTTGGGACTGGTGTTTCAACCAGTATAAGATATTGCCACCTGGACTAGCACCAGCTCTGCTGCTCAGCTGAGACCTGTATCACATGTAACAAAGATACAGTCTTGGGAAAATCCGACCAGCAACTACCTACCCCAAGGAACGTGTAGCTTTCATTACATCTTCCACTAGCCCTCCTCCTTCCTACATACTTTCTCCTGAATATGACAACACACAAAGAGACACGGAGAAAAGTTAACTTGCTCATCTTTCTATGTTGTTTCCCTGTTTCCTATATTGGAGGATGCAACATATTTGATTTATATAGACGCAAATGCATCTGTCATAATCCTGCTGACCCCAAGGTATGGAATGAAATGAATCTGGTGAAGATGTTTAGATTCATGCATTGTATTTGTAAACTTCTTCAGATTTGGAAAATCTGTGTTTTTTCTTTAGCTCTGGCTTTCCAGGTATGTTTTCTGGGCAGTGAATCTCTGGAAATGCTTCCAGGAAAAGGTATCTTGTGGTCCACTGGCCTGAGCTAATTTTTCAAAGCAGTTTTTCTCTAGCAGCTTTTGACTCCATTATTTCTTTCCTACTGTGATATTTTATACTCAACTCTGCAGAAAACCTGATGCCATTAAGCCAGAGCCATCCTACTATTCTGCAGTGCTTCCAATTTGCATGGAAAATTATTCATGTTAATAACTCCCCATTGTTCATGTCTTATCTTCCTAAGTCATGTCAGAGAGCTACACAATGCAAGCCCTGCTATCACAAGGTTTCTGTACACTTAAAGGCAGGAAGCCTTTAGTGAATTCAAATTAATTAGAAGTTTTAGGGACTTATGTAAAATCAGACAGAATTCTTAAGATTTTCTTAATTTCTCCTCAGGTCATGTTATCCACCTCTGCCTCTGCTAGCAGTCTTTGACCCAAATACTCCTGCCTGTGCTGCTGTTGAGCCTTGTGTTTCAGAGGGAGGCCACCTGTCGTTCTGCGGCAATGGGAGGTGTTCAGCTCACAGTGCAAGGGAAAGGAACTTTCTCAGCTGTCATCAAGATAAGCTGTTGATTACAGATGTCACTTGAATTCAGCAAACAATATTTGGCCTGCCCTTGCATTCACTGCAAAGGGGTTTGCCTGTTTCTACAAACCATAATTGCTGGTCAAGTGAAGTTAACAAGGCTTTTAGGTTTATTGCACTTTTTCCCCATTTGTACACATAAGGTAATGCTCTAGATAAAAAATAATGGGTTTTAGCAGTTAGGTTCATAAGAATGTTTTATTAATCTTCAAAAACTGCTGGCACGCTCATATTACAATAGAAAAGTTAATGTTTGATGGGCATAATCCAAACTACAGAACTACCCTGATAAAAAATGCAGTGTCTGGTATATGATTACAGAAAACTAACAAGTTTTTACACTAGATGGGAGTGCTTTAAAAAACATCAAAGCATCTTTTCAGTTGCTGTTTAAAACCACTCTTGTTTCTCAGTTTTTAAGCACTATCACTCAGCACTGGTTTTGCTTCCTAATGTTGATTTACTTTGAGGTGAGCTTTTGTTTCACAAACTTTGTGAAACACACCTGTTTAAACACTTTGGCAATATGGAGCAAACCTGAAAATGGCTCAGTATCTATTATTTCATAACTGAAACCCAGTCAGGTTTCTTTTGTATTTTAGTATAATATTGTAAGCCACACAGGAAACCTACCTTCATTTCTATAGTGACTTATTGTAGAATATTTGTTCAGATATTATCAACCATATAATATATTAAAATTACTCACTGTTGGCACCACTCCTAAATACAAGCCCATGTACATGCATTATAGCTGTATTCGGATATTAAGAGTATAAACTGAGTTTCATTTTCTGACAGATGACAAATAAAGTAACCATCAAAGCATGTGGAATAATAATCAAATGAAAAAAGACACTGTGAAATTTCCTGAAACGTCTTCTTTCATTATTTACAAAAAGATAGGTCAAGTGAATCCTGTATGACAAATGGTGTTCCTTTTCCTACTGAAATCAGTGACTAAGCTACTCTGACTTCACTGGCAGCATAAGCTGTTCCTGTTAGGCAGTAAAAATGCAAACCCTGACTGTGCCTTCATGAACTTCACTATAAATTTGCATTAACCCCACCCTAGTCTAACTGGAGTTTGAGTATTGCATTCCCTCTCGGTGGGTTTGACTCTTTCTGAACAGAGTGCAATTGTTCACTATGAAGAGACAAAAGCATTCTTGCTTACAAAACTGGGTTCAAAGAAATGAGTAAATGAAAAAAAACCTTAGTAATTCTACTAATAAGCTGAACATTCAGCCCGCATTATCAGCACTGCCATATGGGTTTCAGTGGAAATATGCTGCCCTTTCACAAGTAGTGCTCTGGAAGACTACACCATTTTCTCAGGTTAAGGGGAAGTTTAAACATAAGAAGACTAAAACCTTTCTGGTCTCAAAAGCAAATACATCTCCTTACTCTCCACCATTCTCCCTATTCCAATTTCCCCCAGAATCTGTAGAATGGCATTTTTCAGAAATTTTATCACAGGATTCCCCAAACCTCAGAAGGCTCATTAAAAAGCCTTAGTTTGAAGGAAGATCCTTTTGTGAATTGGTAATGGGTTAGAGGATGAAAAACAAAGGTGGGAGCTACTAATAATTTTTCACAATTAAAGGAATTTTCAAAAAGGCAAGCACAGGAGATCAGGACAGGTTCTGCATTGTTCAACACATCCACAAATGGGCTGGAAAAAGATGGTGGATAGCCAAAGTGGCTAATGATTCAAAGCTGTTTCCAGCAGTCGAAACCAAAATCTGCCTGAGAAAGTAACACAGGGATCTCACATTATCAACTGACTGGGTAGTAAAGTGGCAGAAAAACACAATGCTGATAAATACAAAAGAGTGCATATGTGAAAAATACAGCCCTAATAAATGCAGCCCTAAAAACTGTTTCTGAATTAGCAGTTGTCACTTGAGAAAGAGCTCTTGCAGCTCTTGCACTGTAAATGTTACCACAAAAACACCAACTTAACATTTACAGTCGAGGGACTGGGTGTGCCGTTGGCTCACAAACTTGACTTGCAGGTTGCCAGAAACTGGAAGATATAAAAAGAGGAAGGAACCTTCTGTACTCACCCTCTTTCTCATAGGTATTCACTACTTGCCACTGCTGAGAGAAGATGGAGCTGTATGGATATTTGCTATGGTCTAGAACAGCTGCTCTTATATCCTTATGTCAAATGAACAGTTTGAGAGAGTACATCTAGCCTGGAGTCACAAAGGAAAGTGAAACCATAGAGGTACAAAATCCGAGAACCAACGTCTCAAGTTCCAGACAAAGGACCAAAGCTTCAGAACAAACAAAAAAACCTCAGAAGAGACCACAAGGAGATCCTGGATTAACCCTTGCCAGCTTAGAAGATTACTGGGTGTTCTGGTGCTTTAGCACAGGGGTTGACTGACAGTCCAAAATACCACAATAAAACATCACAGTAACACCTGAAGAGTTCAGAGACAGACATACCAATGTCTCCTGCAACTGCAAGGTGTCCAGTAGATGCAAAAAGAGACACAATGGCTTAGAGAGCAGAGTGTAAGCAGAGAAGAGAGTATCAGCAGTTCCCGTAGTTTTTCCCTTGGAAGGAGGCACTGGTTGAAAAGACCAATGAACTGCCAACCTGAAAGCAAACAGTAGCCACCTCAGACTAGTAATGCTTCTGTGACACAGCTTTACTGATGACTGTGCCTGTAATGCCAGAGAAGGCATATTGGATATTATAATATCTGAAAATACTTTTGGTTTAATGGCCCTGAATTGTCACCATGTGCAGTGGAGCACAGGTTTACATACCAACATCAGGGATCCATCTGTACTTAACTGGGTCAACATCAGAGGGATGGTTTGTCAGCAGTGGATACTTTCCTCAGGAGACACAGTGCTCAGCAGGGGGTGTTGTTAGAAGAACAGGGATTTTCAAACAGCAGAATTTGAAGTCCTGGCATTGTTACTGCTTCCTGAGCTTGACATGATTCACATCCACAAAGGCTCTTAACCATTGCTGAGAGTAGTCGCAATCATACTGATCCAGGGTGTCTCAGGTGGCCATATACTTAGAGAGAAAACACATTTTTAACTTGAACTTGCAGAAGGCAGGAAGGCAAAGGGCACTGAGTTTGCTGATTAACCTGAGAACATCTTAAGGGTTTACACCTACATGCTCCAAGAGGCAGGTTTCTTGGCTGTAAGCAGGCTCTGCTCTGCTTCCCACTCCTCTCTTGTTCCCAGCTGTGCTACAGACCACTCCCAGACAGCACCATGAAGTGTCCTGGACATGCTGAATCACAGATGCATTGGAGCCAGAATTTCTAGGTAACCATGTAGCTCGGAAGCAACTTTGGAGCAACTCTGCTGACACAGATAACTGCAACAGGCTAAAATAACAAAACCAAGCAAAAACTCTGCAAGAAAAATCAAATACTTAATGCTACATGATAACACTCTTGTATCAAGAGTGAGCCACAAAAGCAACAGTGCAAGGGCCTCACAGGGTAACTTAATGTTCTTGGAGAATGTGGTCACATAACTATTTGTATTAGTTTCTCATATGTGGTATTTAAGGGCTATTATCTCAAATTTTGGCCAGGAAAACATAATATAGAGTTGAAAACTGTTTTCAATTTTTCAAACACAGGGGCTCTTAAGACTAATACCATTAAGGAGAAGCTATTGGGAAAATGCCATCAAAATAAAAACCTCCATACAGCATTTTGCCTGGAGGCAGGCCCTGATTACTGAATACCACACTATACAGTGAGTATCATGTGGTGATGGAGGGACAAGGAATTATCTCCTGGCATTGGCCACGGCTTTTTGTGCACTTGATTCAAAGATTCCTGCTGATTTTGGGGGGTGAAGCCCTAATGCCTCTCAACTAATGGCTGAACATCTCAATGATGTTCACCAAGTTTCAGTGGGAAGATAAAAAAAACTGTCCTCTTTCTACTCTGAAGAGTTTCCATGGACCTTACAAGAGGAGTCCAATGGCTATAATGGTCTGTGGGCCTCCTCCATAGAGGTGTTGTGAAGGCTCTGCTGTGTTTCTCCAGGATTACATGTACATGGCCTGGAAGCACAGGTTAGGCTTTTATAACATTATTTTTCCATTTGAGGACACTTTGACGTGCGCCCAGAGAGAGGAATACATGCTTAACTTATCAAGGGAATGCATTTGGATATTTTCACTCACACTCAGCAATGGACTATTCTTAGTAACTAATAATATGCATGTGCCTTGCAGCATGCTCTTTGATAGCCTTGTTTCTGTTCCTTAGGGATCTAAGATTTTACTGTATTTCCAAAGAATACTGGAGTAAAAGAAAATGTCTTTTTCTTTTTATATCATGGCAGTTTCCTGCAGTGAAAAATAAACAGAGCTGCTGCTAAGACCATTTCTTTCTTATAAACACATTTGAGGTGAAAGTGTCAGGTTGACCTGATAAATATGTGCAAGGCAAAGCAGTACAAATGCAGGGTTAAAACTGCCTGCTATGGCTGTTAAAGAAATTACATATTTTTTAGCCACTTACTGAAATCAGAATTTTCAAGAGCTATTATTTTTTTCTATCACTATTTTCTAAATGTTTAAACCAAGTATCCCACAGCACTCCCAGTATCTGCACGTCATTTGCAATCTCTCATTAGTTTTAAGGTGGTTTAATTTGTTTTAAAGCTTGAAGTACATACAAACAAAATTAGCTGCTGGCAGGTTTAGAGACACAGAAGTGGAGTAATTTGGTACATGGTTGCCATGGCAGCTAACCTACATCTAAATTATCCTACATGCTTTTCTCAGCCATTCTCTGGCATTGTTCCTTCTGTCTGAATTGTTGGTTCCTTTTTTTTTTTAAGCCCTGCCTTCTGCAAATCCCTTCTTTGTGCCACTTTAGCTTCATCTGCTGGCTCAGCCCTCACATCCTGGCATACTCTATAAGCTGCTAATATTATCCATTGATGGAAAGAGGAAGCAAGAGGAGTACAGGGCAGAATTACAGTCTTCCAGCTACTCTGCCTGTTGAGAGCAGCTTCCTGAAAGCTGATTTTCGCTGAAGTAAACCACAGTGGTAATTCCCCTCATTTTCAGGACTTAAAGCTTGCTGCAAAATCATTGATTTTGATGAAGCTATTGCAGATACACAGAGATTTAGTAAAAGCCAAATTTGGCCTTAAGACAGTGAATTTATCAAATGATTAATGAACTTTGGTCTGAGGCTACATGGCAGTAAATCAAGGTGTTATCTCTTCTATCCAGAGAAAACAGGTTTTGAAATGCTTTGTCAATGTTTATTACCAAGTAGAAATATTAAAAGAAAGTGCATGAGTCCTCCAAGGTCTTTCCCTACCATTGACCTCCCTCTCAGCACAGTTAGAAACCAAACCCAGTGCTATTTATGAATGTTAAAGTTTCGTTATTTATTTCTGATGAAACAGTTCCTTTCTGTCAAATTGCTCTGTTTCAGAGGAAAACCATCCCACTGGCTATTTGTGACTAACCATCCTTTTTATCTCCCTTCTTGCCACCTCTGAGAACTAAGTTGTGACGCTGCTTCCCAAGAACCCAGCCCAGGTCTTATCAGTTCCTGACAGATCATGGACAGCTGACATGCCTTCTGCCTATGGCTGCATGTGACCTTAGAATTTAGAGAAAGTGAGATCAGAAGATAAGAAGTACAGAGTATTTACTTACTTGTTTTGAATATAGTAAGCTCAACATACTGTCAAAGCAAAAGTTCTGTCGAATTTTCAAGAAGATTCAGTTTCATTATCAGTTTGGTTGGTTGTTAGTTTTCAGGCAATTGCCTAGAAAACAGCCGCTGCTTTTGAAGACTTGACATTGCCAGATACATTTGTGTGTGAAGTCAAGAAGTGGGGATTACTCAATTTATGATCCTCATATCACAAAGAAGTAGGAAAATCCCTGGATTTGTGGGATTACAGCCAATGCTAAAGTGATCTCTTTTGAGGGATATTGACTGAAGACTATGAGATTCAGCAAACGCTTTTTCCTTTTTTCTGAGTTCATTTATTCAGTCCAGTCATCTCAGGATAGCTTGCTTTTTAAGATAAGCTTTCAAAATATTAAAAACTGTACAGGTACTAAGCACAAGGAGTAAGAGAAGTAACAACGAATCTTGAGAAGTGACAACAAATAAACACGTTATGAGGATTTAGGCTTACTGAAGACCTGCCCCCATAAATGCACTCTGAGGTATTTTATTAAACAATTGGCTGAAGAACTAAAACAATCACTTTTTGGAATAACTGGGTAAGAGAGGCAGGTCTGGCAACACTATCAGGATTCCCCCTGTAGATACATGGAGAGGCAAAGGATATACTCTACACAAGGATAAATTTTAAGAGAGAAGTATATTTCCTCTCACTGCTTTTTAATTTTGGTATGTTATATTCTTCTACTCTAAGTTTTGCTCTTTCACTGTAAAACGTTGCATGCATGCAATAAAAATTTAATATGGGAAAACACTGCAGGCTGAAGTAGGCATCCTGAAGAGACTCACAAAATCTGCAATTAAAAGAGGATGACCCTTCCCATTCAGAAGAATGAGGATGTTTAACACTTCCTTTTCAGAAAGATGTCAGATACTAAGTTAGATATACTTGTATTACATCTGTATTGCCTAATATAATAATTTCACATGAACTTCCCATGCACAGTACTTTTCCAGGGCTCTTTGAAAAAAGGTCAGAAATATTGTTATTTATGTTTTTCAGATAAAGGAACTGAGTTATGGGGAAGTAAATTGACAAACCCATGCTTCCAGCAAATTGACCACAAAGCCTACCAGTTATCCTGGACCTCTTAGCACAACACAGATCCCTGCAGTTATTATAGACATTATTTACTTCTTATCCTTGCCAGAGTTTCTGACAACTTTCACTTTGGGGATACAATGTGTTTAGCAGTTATTATGGCAAGCCGTGATTCATACTGTTTGGACCTCATTCATATTTTGAGTGGCATGAGAATGAAGGAAATTACATTCTGGAGAGCTTTGCCAATGAAATATTAAAGCCAATATCTGAGATAAAGCTCACTGCTGTGCTTTTCAGCTGTAGGGAGGGACAAGGCAGAAGGGCAGCACATTAAATCTGAATTCTTCCTGGCCTTACAGAGAGACTGCTCTGATGTTTCTGAGGCCGATGATGACATGATACAGCCTCCAAACTCTGTTGAACCTCAGGGAGGGAGAGGTTAAGGAATGGTTTTCCATCTTTTTATGTACCTAAACTTAATTTCTATTGCTTTCAGGCATGCCATTGGCTTCTATGGGAACAGCATCAGCTCTTGATCAGGCTGGTCCTGATCCCTGTCTCTGTGTTTGTGACTCTTCAGCTTTCTGCAGGGTTCATTCTCTGAATTAGTTTGGTCTTGGGTCAGACAGGTGTCAAAGGTTGCCTAAGGAAAGGGGAACAGAGGTGCTGTCAAGGGTAGCGTGAGGACGCCAACGTTTGATTGCAACTGGAGGTTGTGAAATTGTTCCCTTGGAGTTTGCTTGTACTGGCAACCACTGACAATAGTAAGAGTCCCCTATCACTAATCTATCCTTTACAGAGTTCATCAATCCATTATTTCATACCTGGCCTTGCTGCCCATTCGCTTTACCATGTTCTTCATCTTTCAGCCTTTCACTGGACTGTGCTGGACTGCAGATGCCCCTGACCTGCCTAGTCCTACCAAGGTGTGCCCAAAAAAATGACATCTTCACTTTTTACACACGTCTACCACTGACACAGGTATAAAGGCACGGGGAATCTGATCGTGGCCACACAGCAGCATCTTCCTTTGTCTTACAATTGAGCCACTAAGGATTTCAGGTTTTTATGCAGTGTTACTGCACCGGTTATTGGGAGAGACCTTATGCAGGACCTCCTGTCCCTACATCTTTGAACCGTGTGTATTCCCTATCAAATTAATTCTTGGAAAAAAATTTCCCTCACTAGCCACCAGATCCCCATCACCACACCTCGAAAAAACACATCCCCATGGGTAGAGGGATGCGGCTCTATCACGTCATGCTTAACTGTGCATTAGGGAGCAAAACATGAGGGTGGAAGTAGTGAGCATGGCTTTGAAGCCACGCCTGCCACGGCTCAGCAAAAAGCATCTTTCCCTGCTTGAGGAAGATGGTTGGACCAGGCAGCCTCCAGAGGCGTCTTCCCATCTCAGTCACTGTGATCTTGCGATGTTTGCTTCAAACGATTTGCTCTCTCCTGTGTGTCCGTCTGTTTGAGTTAAGGACATGAACGCCCTTTGTCTACCTGCGATCCCAGCTTGCCCGCAGCATGGTTGGGATGACATAACAGGAACCACCGCAGGTGCCGTAACAGGGCACAGGCGGCCGGGCGAGGCTCAGCTTCCCGCGTGGGCACCGGCACACCGGAGCGACACGGGCTGGCAGCGGGCAGCTGTGGCAGAAGCCGCCAGTGCCCAAGGCCAGGTGCCTCCTGCCAGAGCCCTTACACAGCCGAAACCAAATGGGTTTCGGGATGGCAGAGGCGGGCGGGCAACACCTGCCCGCTCCCGCACCGCACCGCACGCCGCGGCCCTGCCGTCCCTGGGCGCAGCGGCGGCGGGTGGTCCGTGCCGACGAGCGACCCACAAGCGCTACAGCCACTGCTGCCGCCCCTCCGCCGCCGCGGCCGGCGCTTATTCATCCTCCCCGGAACGCCCGCCGGGCGCCGCCGGCCGCGGCAGGTGGGGCAGGTCTGCGGCGCGGGGGTCGCTGGGACGCGTANCGGGGGCCGCACCGCGCGTGAGGAAGTGGTGGCGGCGGCGGGAGGTGGTTCCTGGCAGCGCGGCCCCGCGGCTCTCGCCGCTCCCGGGGGCGGCCGAGCGGAAACCCGCCCCCAGCCGCCCGGCATCCAGGAGGGCGACGGCCGCGGCCAGGGCGAGAGGGATGCGCCTCTCCCTGTCCGACAGCGGCGAGCAGCGGCCGCCCTTGATTAGCAATTAGCCCGTCCCCAGTCCCCCCTCGGCAAGCACTATCCCATGAACGGCGACCCGCCGCTGGCAGCAGCGGCCGACGGCTTCTCCCGCGGTGCTGGCGTGCGGGTCGCTTAAGCCATGGGGAATGGGATGAACAAGGTAACCCTGCTCGTCGTTGTCGCCGTGCGCGAGTGCATGTGCGCGGGCCAGCGCAGCGGAGCCGGGGGTGGCTGTCCCTTCCCGCCTCGGGGCGGGCGGGATGCCGCGGCGCCCCCGCCTTTGTCTCGCCCCTGCGCCGCGGGCACCCGCTCCAGGAACAAAGGCCAGGGCAAGAGGGTTCTGCCTTCGGTTTTGGGGGTGCCCCGCCTCGGGGCGAGGGCAGAGGGACGGAGACCGCGGCCGCGCCGCTCCCTCGGGGCGCGCCGCCGCCTCCTCCTCCCCAGCCGCAACGCGGGCGGGCGGGCGGGCGAGCGAGAGGGGGGCCCTGGTTTCGGTGATGCGCCTGGGCTTCCCCTTCCCGGGCGAAGCTAGTTCCCGGCGGTCGGCGAGGGCCGCCGTGCCCCCGGTGCCGGGCTTCAGTGCCATCTCTGTGTTCCCCAGCCCCGGGAGCTGCCGTGGGGCAAAGCCGGCACCCCCTGCCCTGCGGCAGGACCCGGGGCGTGGGGCTGTCAGCGAGCGCGGCACTGAATCGTGTCACTTGGCCAAAGCTCGCTCCGCTCCCAGGGCGCGGAGCAGCCGCTGGACACGGGCTGTCGCTGGAGGGCTGGGCGCGCCCGGTGCCGGTGGGACAGGAAAGCGCTCGGCCCCAGTGGAGATCGCAGTGAGGAAAGAGGAAGGAAGATGGATCTGTTTTGCAAAGGGTGTTGGCCTTTTGGCAGTAGGGGGCTTATTGTACGCACCGATTCCCCTGGTATGTCATGGTGGTTATCTAGGGACCACTGTGATTTTTCTCAGTATCTCCACCTCTGTTTAAAACCCAGGTTTGAAAGTGTGGTGGTAACTAGCCTTTTATATATAGCTTACTATGAGGAACAGAGGTTGAGTCATCTCCTCTGTCTTACATCCTGCTTTGAGTGCTTGGGGAGTAGCTTTGCTGTGTGCGTGGCCTCTGACAAAGCAGAGGAGAACAGCTAGAAATAGCTCCTCACATATTGTCCCAGTCTGACATCCTTACCCCTGGAAGTCAGATTGACGAACATCCAGAGTGCTTAGTGTGCCACCTGAAAGGGGAAGCCTTTCCATCCTATGGGTAGAGACATTGAAATAGAAACCTTCGGCAGGGGAGGGATCTGGCTGCTAAGGAATTTAGTGCGTAGGAGGTAGAACCTCCCTTGGTCCTTTTCTCAAATTTTGCTTTCAAAGTCTGGCAATAATGCTGTGATATTAGCTGCTCATTGATATTAGCCTTCTAGAAATGTCCAGTTAGGAAGAAATATATCTAGAGAAACTCCTTTTAGGCTTCTGGTATGTTTGTAGCATTTTTGCTGGAACGCTTGAAATTATCAGAACATTTAAAGGGACACAATATGGGATGCTTAAGTTGCAGTCTGGGGAGGAAAAAAAAAAAGAAAAACAAAAGGATAACTCTCAGCCCTTTGAAGCTGCATTATATTTTACTGTGGTACTGTGTGGGTAGGAATTGGCAGTCTGTGACTGGCCAGTTTGGTAATTTAAATTCTGTTAAATGTTGCCCTGACATATACCACCTGATGCCTGTAGGACAAGCATAACACTACTTGGATTTTTCTCTCCTTTCTTATGGCTGTATCCAAGAGGTTGAGATGTTAAGCAGTTTGGGAAGGGCTGGCTCTTTTAAGGAGACGACAATCGTGTTGGGTACTGGCCATCAGGGTTTATATTTGTAGAGGTCCCACAGAGTTGAGTAGAGTTGGAGTCAGACTCAACTCAGAGCAGAGTTGGTCTGGAACTCGCCACCTTCCAAATGTGCTTCTGGATCATCTCTTCCTTCTGATCTTGTGAGTCAGCAAAGCTGGAGGGGCAAGGGGAAGCATGGAGCCATCAGCACAGATGTAGGGGCTATTTCCTTGACTCAGTGTAGTCAGTCAATACAAATTGCCTTAGTTTCCTGCTGAAGTGTTTTTCTTATGGTAGAGCTGTATACAAATGGTAGGAAAAAATAATCAGCTTATTTGATGGTGGATTATTTCATTTAAGAAATCCCTTTGTACTGATGCCAAGGGAAGAGGATTAATGATGGCCTGTAATGGGTGTGGTAAGAAAGAGCTCCAGGGACTGGTGCAGCCTCTGGATGCTGATCCTTTCTCAATGGCATGGTCTCCTCTTTATTTTTCTGTCCCATGGTACTGATGTATTTCATAGCAAATAGTAATTGCATGTGAATTTATGTGGCCATTAGAGTTATAAGGGCTGGAGCCCTGGCATTCTTTTTAGGTGGGGTTTGTCTTTCTTTGCTAATTTTCTCTGTAAAATTAGGCTGGCCTAGTTTTTTTCCTAAAGCCCAAGCCTTCTGACATTTCCCAAATTAAACTGAAAGCATTTGTTCATACATACCTTTCTTACTCCGTTCAGAGAAGGAGAATCGGCTTGTGAATGTGCATTGACCTGCCTAGTATTAATTTTCAGTACTTCACCTTTTTTTCTTGTATTTTCAAGATGTATATTTTACAGAATGAGTAATGGCATCTGACTTAGGAAATTGTCTCAGTGGCCTGATTTGTGTTCATGCTTAATGTCTAACTTTGACTTGTATTCAAAGTTCAAGTTGAAGTCTGTGGTTGGTTGAAATGTAGAAAGATGTTTTCCAGGAGCTGAAGTCTAGTGGCTGAGATGCTGACAAGATTTGACTATCTGTGAACAGGATCTTGGTGAAGAGCTCTTCCTGGGGTTTAGTTGTTGTTCAGTGGTGTTAAAGTTAACTGACAGTTATTCATGTAAACTCTTCAGAAGATTCGAGTGTTACCTCTACAAAAAGGGCAGATAACCCCTGTTTGTTGTAGGAGTGGATTCATAAGAAATTTAAACCAGTGTGGCGAGTTACAGCTGAGGTAGCCAATACTGTGGAAGTCAGAGAAGCTGTGCCAGTTCATGTCAGCAGCAAATCCCCCTCCCTGATGTGTGCCACTCTTATGTACTACTGGACAAAGGTAGGCTTGTCTTCTCCTTTTACAGTGCCCAGCCATCTCTGAGAAAGCCCCATGGACTTCTCCGAGGTGCCCATCAGTACTAACAAGCCCTGAAGAAGCAGTATTTGGGCAAGGAGTTAGAGGCTTTATTATAAGCATTTGTTGATATAGGAAACAGCAGCGAAGTAGCCCTTCAAGCTATTTTCCAGAGAGGCTGGAGTCAGAGAGGACTGACAGAAGCATTAGCAAGTACTGTCTGTTCCAGGGCTCAGTCTTTGTGCAAGGTGGAGAACATGAGCTGTTCTCATGTGAGGTACAAACTAGGACAGACGTTGATGTCCTTTTCCCTTGGTTGTGCATTCTTCTACGTCGGTTACTTGGTCTGTGGTCATTTTCTCAATGTTTCGGATCATATAAAGAGGCTACTGTTTTTATTCATATAGCAGTGGTTGAGAAGTTGACAAAAACAACCACCTTATTTTTCTACTCTTCTGACTCCCACCCCTTCTCTCTCACACGCCCCTAGCAGCCATCAGCCTTAATTTTGCACAGCCCAGAGTTGCAGTTACTGAAGGCAGTGTGAGATGACACAGCTGAAAGTTCCCAGCCATAGTCGAGTGCTGAAGTATTAGTCAGCATGACATGAAGATTCACTTCTTTTCAGGTAGCTTTCACCCATAGTAATGTTTCTTGCTTCTAAAATGACTAGTACAACAGGGATAGCATCTGTCCTTGGTTGCACGGTGTCCTAATTACCTGTCTAGCATACAGCACTGCTGCCTGAAGCACAAATGCAGACTTCTGGATTTTTCCTCCTTTGCCAACAAGAAGCCTCATTTCTACAACCCCCCAGTGTTTCTCAATATCTTTAATTTCTACTGTCAAAGCTTAATGACTGTGAGTTGAAATTAGGCTTTTATTCTCTCTTGGGAATGCACATTTGATACAGAAATAATGTCCTGGAGTCTAAAATGCTATAGTCTACAGCAGTGGTGGTGTGATGAAGATTTGTGCTGCAGATAGGAAATACCAGACAGCTATTTTAAAATACCAGAAAGCCTTTTTAAATTTTTTTCATTTTTTATGCTTAAGTTGAGGGAACTCACTGGGGTGATCTCTTAGGTGAAATTCATTCATAAGTTGAGTCCCTTTTGCTTTAGAACATGATTTTGTTTGCAGAATTTAGCCTCTTTGCCAATGACTCTTGAGTACCGTCCTCTCTGGAACAGCTACAGGCTTCTTTTTCTTAGCCTGGGATGCAGCATTAGAGCTGCACTTCTAGCAGTGTCATCAAGAGTGCTTGAAATACTGAATTGTCTCTTGAAACCCTGAGTCTTGTGCACATGGAAGGGGACAGCAGGATGTTGTAAAGGTTCTTTACCCTACATGATACCTTGGCATTGGAAACTGCCCTGGAGATTTTTGCTCTTTGTGAGAATGTTGAATCTGTACGAATGAAGAGGGAAGGAAAAGGAAAAGCTGTCTGAGCTTATCTTTGCAAAATGTGCAGGTGCCCATTTGTACAAGACTAAAGAATTGTTTTCTTGATGAACCAGTGCTGTCAATCAGCCCTTAATTTGCAAGCAAGAGTCTACAATCAATAAGGTACAGCAAGGGTCTTGGAGAAGCCGTCTTTCTGTATTGGGGCGGAGAATTGAGCCCTGTGTTTAGAGCTGGTGTGACACAGCAGACAGAGGGTGATCGCCCAGCAAAGCCTAAAGGGAGGATGTTTGCACAAACCAAAGCTGCAAGGAGTGCAAGAGGTGCTGCTGCCTTTCTTTCTGTTTCCCGAAAGGCTCGATAAATAACAGCGAACACGGCGCTTTGACCAGATGAAAGCCCTGAAGTTAGGGCAGGTCAGAAGCTGTTTTACAGGCTCTTCTACTGGCCCTGCTAACCTGTGCATGGTGCGCTGGGTCACCTTTCAGCACGAAGGCTGCAGTGAAACGGAGGCTGTGGCACTAATCCCTGATGAAAAGTCCTTCATGACTTTCGGGACTGCGCGGCTGCCGGATTGAGCTAAATGGGTGGAGTTTTCCCTTTAAATAGCTGCGCCGGAGACACTGTTGCTGCTGTTGTGGTGACGCTGAGGTGTTGCTAAGGCTATGCGAAGTCAGTGCTGATATATCCGTATTGGTGGTATGCTAAGCATGGACTGAAGAAAAATTGATTGTATGGTTTCACCACCACAGTTCTGATCTCCTCAAAGGATGTGGGTGTGGGTCAGAGACTTCAGGTGGTGGAGAACAAAAATCTTGGCCAGCAGATGTGTGTTTGGTGTGCCTGGGGGTTTTTTTGATGTCCTTGCTGCTGTTTCCAAGTTGGGAGGGTTATGAGAGGGTAGGAGGGCTTGCACTACGGTGTCACCTGCCTCTGTGTCTGTGCATGCATGTGCTCTCAGACTGCACATGCTGGTCCTTGGGCAGACCTTGAAACTGTCCAGTTAAAGAATGTCCTGTAGCTGACACCTGTGCAGGCATCTCAGAGTGTGGGGTGAGTGGGTAGATTTGGGAGAGAAACATGCATTTCACAGACTTTCAGCAGTTCCCTTTGTATGTGAACACACAAGTCACTGATTGCAGTGATTTCCTCTAAGAGCTCCACAGTGCTGCAGCCCTGACTTGTGTGGCTTTGCACTTCAAAAGCCTCGAAGGATGTCATTTTGCAGGGCTTTGTCCAGCTTCCTTAGCAACTTTAGGCAAATCACCTTTGCTGTGTGAAATTTCATCATTAGTTCCATGAGGGTAACTCTTACCCTGCTGCGGGGGGCAGGGGAGGGCTGTGTTGTGAGGCTGCTTCGTAATTTGTAAACTACATTTGCTGTCCTTGGAGAGCCTCCATTAAGTGAAAGAATCCCCACGATTAACAACCCTTGCCTGCCAAGGAATGCTGTCAAAGCTCAGTGTGCCTAGAGCTATCTGGTTTGAGAAGGTTGCAAACAGGCACGAAATGTTGTCAGCATGTATTAGATTGCATTTCACAATAGTCTGCTAAAGTAGTATGTTCCATCCTGTATGCAAATTGAACTTTGTCAAATTGTCTTACCACAAGATATCTATATTTGATACTATATTTCTTTCTCACAGATTCTGCCTGGCTTGTTCATTGGCAACTTTAAAGGTAAGATTAGTTTTATTACTATCTCTAGGATTACATAGCAGGGGTCTTAAGGTGTTGTTTTGCAGGCACTCAGAATTCTTTGGCATCTCTGTATCATTTTAACCCCATCTTGCTTCATGTCCGGATTCACCTCGTAGCACTTAAAGAAGGACTCGTTTGCTCTCTCGTCCGTGTGCTGTGCTGCAAGTACTTTGAGAAAAGTAAAATGAATACCATCTCCTTGGAGCATGCTTCAGCTGAAATTCCTAAACATTGGCCTGCCTTAAACGATTCCTGTGCTTGGGAAGCAAGCCTGTGAGCCAGGCAGATTCTTTGTAAGGCTTATTGCAAGTCCTCCCTATAAGTAAAGGCTTACTATGCCTCCTGCTCATTGCTTTCATTATTTTGGTTATTTATAACAACTGCTAAAGAGTTCTTTTATCACCACTTGTGAGACTGATAGGTCTGCTGGTTGCAGCCTGACCACTGATACTCACACTGTCTCTATTGCAGATGTAAGTTTCTATGGATTTTTTTCCTTCATGCATGAGGTTTATTTTTTGTGTACAGAAAAAGACACATTTAGAAATCACAGGAAATCTTATATAGACATCCAAATAAATGGCCTGTTCTCAAAGCACTCTGTTAGCAGCAGTTCTGGCTGATTCTCCCTACTCAGAAGTAAACCAGTTGTGCCTGTACAGTTGTTTTGATAGATGTAGACCCCATATTTCCTATGCTTGGGTAAAACAACAAAGCAGAGCTCACAGGGGCTCCTGCGATAGGTATCCTGTCCTTCCTGGGCTGTCTGATACCACACCCAGTTTGTTAAGGCTGGCAATGTCTACACTGGATTTAGATGGTGCTGCACCTTCTCTCTGCCTCATGCCCACTCTTCCTTCCTTGCCTCCCCATCCCAAAACCTGTGAGTTCAGTGTTTTTTGCCTGAGGTACCTGCTTCTGGATCTGCTGACCCATACTGTGGATCCAGTGCTTGCTGCCCCTTGGGACGTGGAGCTGATCACTTTGGAAGGCAGCCTGGAGGTACACGTGAGGTTAAAAACTGCCTTCTGCCACACCATAAACACAAGCACAATGGCTACTGTGTGAGTGAGTTAATTGTGCCATGGTAAGGAAAATGAGAGGATAGAGGTGATTTCATGCTGATAATGAAAGGAGAAAAAAGAAAAATACAGGAAAAAATGGAAATAAGGCCAAGAGGGTAGTTTTGAAAGCCTTTTGGATGGATCACTGCATGGTCTGATGGCAAAATTAACTAACTTGGTCACAGCCATATTGCTTCCTCTTTTTGTTTTCTCTTCCTGAAGTAATTCAGACGAGGGGTGGAATTGGGAAGATGTTGGATAGTGGAGTCATTTAGTTTTCAGGTAGTCTGGCAGGGTGGGCAGGATGGGCCCTGTTACCATGGCTCCCAATCTGTCCCTCTCCCCATGGCCAGCCCTTGCCCAGGGGAGGGGAGCTCAGCCGGAGCAGGTGTTTGCTGGTGCGGTTCCGTTTTGGGCGCAGGGGAGTTGGCCAGGGTCGCGGAGTGAGTCAGCATCTCTGCCCACGCCAGGCCTGCGGCCCTCTCGCTCGCGCTGCCCCGGCCTTGGGAGCGGCCCTGGAATGGCGCGGCAGGGCAGGCCTGCGCGGAGAGCAGAGGTGTGCAGGTGGCGATGCGGTGAGTGGGAAGTGTTTCTGGGAACCTCGCTGAAAAAAAAGCAGAGGGTGTAGTGCTTCTGCTTACCTCCACAGAAGAGAGGAAAGATGAGTTGACTTTAACCCCGGTGTTTGTGTTATGGAGCCTGTTTTTTAAATTAATTAAAAACACAAACAAAATGTCCGTTTATTTACTGCTATGACCTTTGCTCATATTACATTTAATCATTACGTTCTACCCTCACAAGTACCTGTTATAATCTCAGATAAGCTACCATACCTGGAGAGGAAAAATACGTGTTGCAGTACTTCACTAATACAAGAGCATGCTTTTAAAATTCCTACCCTTTTCTGCATCCCTTGTCCCTCAACATCCCCTTGCCTCACTGTTTAGGAGCAGTTGCAGCAAGCTCTCTGTGCAGTGAAGTCATCCCATTTAGGAACAGGTTGTTGGTTTATTCCCAGTGTATTTTTCTGGAGGAGTTTGATCCCCATGTTCCTGGGACGAGTTCTGATTTGTGAGACTTTTAAAAAAAAGTGACTAATGGGCATTGAGACAGCCACGAAGGGGATCATTGACTGAGAAATCTCAGCAGCTTGTGCAGTTGGGATTGGTCAGAGTATCCTGATTTGGGCAGCTGAAATGACTAGCTACTTGTAAAGACAGGGGTTTACAAAATTATTTCCTGTAATGCATTTTTGACGAGTCTCCCATTCTTCAGCTTAAGACTGATAGCTTGAAATTGAATAAAGTTGCATCTTGTCAGTAAGAGGAGGAAACCCTGAATCCCTGGTGTTGTGCATCTTGCCCAGACACAGGGCTGAGAACTCGAGGCACTGTCTGAGTCCCTGAGCTGAGGTGGAGAGGAGGGAGCTTCTCCTGAAGTTGAGTCAGGGGAATGTCTGTAAATCGCTCTGATCTGCCCTCTGGAGGATAGTCTTTCCCCAGTGGCTCCTCAGGGAGCCTGGGCATGCAGAGTTTCCAGAGCTAAATCAAAGTACCATCCTATTCACTGTCTCGCTGCTGCATGGGAGACCTCTGGGAGCACTGGCAGGCTGGGAAAAGGCACAGTTCTTCCAGATGGGTGCCTTTCTGCTGAGCAGAAGTAGGATGTTTGAGATGTTAAACACTAATTGTGGAGGGCTGTTGTCTGGAAAAGGCATTCAGCAATTGTTCTGATTGGGGAATTATTATTCACCATTCAGCTGTATTTCTACTTTTAGGCCTAGTAAACTTAAAGACAGTCTATGACAGAGCAGTGCATATTCTACATTTGACTGGGAGATAAACTGAGGCCCAGAAACAGCTTGTGAAATGAACCTGTGGCAGAAATGGGAGCTGAGCTTGCTGCTTCTGTTTCGTTTGCTGCTGCACAAACCTCTAAGCACATAGACTGAGAGAGGCTTTAATAACCACCTTAAGGGTCTTTAGGGTAGAAAGTTATATGTAGTGCTGATTGTGGAAAGCACTGAAGTATCTCCTGAAATCCCCCTAAATCCACAGAGCTTGAGTATGCCTCTGAAAAACTTTCCTGAATAAACACAGATATTGGCATGTGTTCAAGTGCTTTTTATCTTACAGGCTCTATAGGCATGATTCAGCTCATCAGTAGCACATGAAAAGTGTGGTATGCTCCTGAGAGGGTATATTTGAGATTGCACAGCTAGAGGGCAGAAAAATTCAAGAAGAACTATAGATGTCTATATAAAATACAAGACTGAGTCTGGTCTGAAAGACCAGAAAGAAACGGAGCTCTTGGGATTCTTCTGTGAAAGTGAAGGAAGTTATTTCTTTGCAAATGGGAGAGTAGGGGGCTAAGAGGGAAAAATGAGGGAAAAGAAAGAAGTAGTTCACTCTTCTTTCTGCCTCTGGTTTTGGAGAAAATTTGTTTTGTTTCATTTGTACCTTACAGATGAAATACCGTCCTCTTAAAAGACAGAGTTTATTGTGGGACTGCATGTCCACTTGTCTTCTGCACTGGAAACCTGATGTCCCTTGAAAGTCACCTGTGCTCACAGCAAAAATGGTTGCTTTGTTCCGTAAGGGATTGACAGGACAGCCTGATTCTCTGCACAAATGGAAAACAAAATAATCTGTTTCTTCTGATGAGAGATTCTTAATGGGTGATCAGTTTGCTTCCAAACCAAGAGATGTGGCAGTAGCAGAAACCAGAGACCCAAGAGTGTTTCTACCTTGAATATTAAAGAGCTTGTGTTCTTCCTTGTTTGTAATCATTCAAGGTTTTTTCCATGGAATATCCGGGGGCTTTTTAATTTGAAGGGGAAAGCCACAATATGAGGTTTAATTTCCCCCAAAGAGTCCAGTGTTGCTGTGGATGGTCTGGAGAGTCTTGGGGAAGTTTCTGCCCTTCCCATTATTAAGTGCATAAAAAGGCAATGCCCACCAAGTAGTTCTGCTGTGTTTCTAAAGTCAGTCAATTCCTGTTCTCCTCTCCTTAGTATTTTTTTCAAGTTCCATTTCCTGAGGCTTTATATCAGGTACTGAAAACAGGAGAGGACGGAGATACCATTTTCTTTTTCAGGTTCACCTTTTGAAGGAAGACAATTTATTGGTACTCCATTAAACAAAGTAGTGACCTCGTTTCCCCACCTTTCTTGTTCCCCAAAAAGATCCTTCTGAGAGGATGGGATAAAATATATTTTAGAACAAAGTGTGGAGACAGGAGAGGTGGAGTTTTTGTTCATGTACACAGTTTGAGTGTGTGTGTCTGTAACTGCACATAACTGGATTCAGGAACAAAGCTCTCCTGATGGGAAACCATTCTCAGTAATAGCCCTTAGTGCTCTGAACTACTGCCGAGGATGTTCTTCTTTAGGTAGCTGTCTAGCTGTCTAGCTACCTCTGGTATCTAGCTCTCTCCAAAGCAGAAAATAAAGTGAAGACAAAAATTTGCTTTATATAATAAAAAAATACAGATCTGATGATGATGAAATTGTAGTCTCTATACATCTGCAGATTGAGACGTAATACTGTTGTGCATGCTGGGCTCACTTGCCTTCTCTGAGGGGAAGTCTTTATGCCTCACCTTGCATTTCCGTGGAGGCACTAAAATACTGAAGGAAGAGAGAATGTTTGTAGGTACTTTTGAGACTCCACCACTGTATTACTGGACTTGTTCAGTCATTGATGTCTCTTAACTGCAGTGGTTGGACCTGTGTCTCTCTTTTGCTGGTGGGGGATGGAAGCACACTGTACTAGGTGATTTTCTCCCCCAGCCACACAGTAAGGCTTCCCAGAGCTGTAGGGAGACAAATTCTGACAGGCCCCGGTCCCATTTTGATGACTTTGGCATTGCTTTTGCGTTTAAGTGTTCGCAGCTCTCTGCATGAGTAGAGGTTAAGCTTGGAGTCATACTATGAAACTGAAGGGAAAAAAAGGCTAAATGTGGGAGGGAGAGAGGAAGACTTCCCCAGTGTGAATTATGTCATTTTTTGTGAGGAGAGAGTTTCCCAAAGGCTTTACTCAAAAGTCCACATCTGCATTAGCTGAGAAGCATTAGCTGTATGAAACAGAATGTTAGGTAACCTGTTGTGAAGAATAATACCACATTTGAGGCACCCTTTAGAGGATGCACAGGAGGGACTCTGATAGGTAGGTTTAATCTTAACATCTTAACATTTGAAAATGGGGTGTTTGACCCTGTGATTTCAAAATGTGAGCCTGCATGTGCTTGTACAGCATTGTGCTACAGCAAAAAAGTTAGAATTGCTGTGGTGATGGTGGTTCTTTTGGGTTTTGGTGGTTCTTTACATAACCTCTAATTTTTTTTTTGTTATTTATGGTATGAGACTGTGAGTGACAGGATATCTTATTTGTACTGCTGTTTAAATAGCCTTATCTGTAGTATCTGTAGAGACTTAAGGCAGGTGCTGGGGAACCAGGGGAATTTCCCCTTTGTAAACTGTTTGAAGTTTAGATCCAGATAGTAGCTGGGAAGCTTTTTCTCCTCTGCTTTAGTGAATTGAACGGTTATTTCCCAAATATATTAGGGACCTGCTGGCTACCTGGTGACGTAGGTCTGGGATGGCCATTTCCAGCTTGTTTCTAGGAATATCTGAAATCTCTGTATAGTTTTGATTTGTTGACATTCCTTTAGACTGAGTCTCTGTTAACTGAAGAACTAAGGTATTTCAGTCTTTTTGAGTTGTACTATGTCCATTAGTCCTTTGAACCAGTTTGAAACTGGTTCAAAGCAGTCAGCATTTAATTTGGATCATATCTTCTTTTAAAGCAGTTTGCCTTGTGTGGTAAGACATTTCTTACCATGTAGGTCATACTGATAATTAGAGATTGAGGTCTCATTGTGCTAGGTGTACATTAACACCATGAGTTCCAGCCAGCAGGTTCTGAAGTCTGCCCTTAGTCTTTGTAAGACAGAAAACAGTGACTTTTAGGGGCACTTAGACTGGTTTCTGGGCTTCCAAATCCTTACCTGCTTAGGCATTCCCTAAGGAATTGAGACTGTCCTACAAACTGTTAAAAAATACTGAAGGTCAGGTGGATTAGAGGACGTTGTCTGGCAAGCATTAGCATTTCTTCTTTGAAATGTTTGCTCTGAGATTTTTAGGAAATTTTATTTGTTCTGTGAAGCTAGGCTTTAATTCTGTTTCAGACAGAATTTGTGTTAATTCTCTCCTGAAGGATTAGGCATCTGTGTTGATCATGCAGGCTTGAGCAGTAGTGAGTAAAATCCTTGCAGTTTTGACTCTTTTCTTCATTTTATTAGCTGTAGAGAAGCTTTCATAATTGGATTAGGTTTAAATTTTATTGCTTGTTACTGTGCTCACTTGGATCTTGTCTATGGGGCAGTATGATTGAATGTCCAGCTCTTCTTTGTGATGTAGAAAAGGCATTGAAACTTTATAGTAGGTGGATAAGATGACACAAGAGATGCTAATTGAACTCTTGCATGTACATAAAGAACGTACAGGTGATGCTATTATTTTTGTACCTAGAGAGAGCCGGTTTGAAACCTTTGTGGTCAGTGCTCTCCTTTTGTGTGCAACCAGGCTACAGATTGTATGGGAAGATTTTGAAGGCAGGTGTTCACATCACAAAACCACTGCTGTACTTGCCATGGTGTGCTGTGCCATTCTCAAGCAAAAAGGTCAAAAGTAAATGGGCACAAGCTAACTTTTACCTGTATTGATGGTTCTTTCAGGTAGTTTTCTGACATGCTGGTAGTTTAATATGGGGAAGGTTGCTCATTGGTGACAGTCTCTTTTACACTTCTTTCTCATAGAATCAAGCCTATGGTTTTGCTACATCTAGCATCAAATTTTCAGTCGCCCCAGTTTTCTTTCCAGTTTTGAATGTCTGAAACCCCTTGGTTACAGGTCTAGGAACCACCTTTTCACAACTGCACTTCCTTGCTGTAGCATTTTGCTTTTTCATACATTTGATATCTTTATCACCTGTCTCTCATAAGACTTAAAATTATCATTTGTATTGGCTAAATGCACATTTTTCTCTTCTGGTTCACAGAAAGTAAGAATCTTGTAATCATTTTGGCTTGTTGGCTGAGACCTCAATTCAAGTGAAATGGTTGGCTTCCCTTCTCAGACCTGGATATCACAGGGTCTGTTTCCCAAGTGAAAATGTATTCCGTGAAGGGGGGTTTGTGGGTAGAGAGGAGGTCAGATATTTCTTGTACAGCTCTGAGTGCGTGTTCAGATGGCCATCACCTGCACACAGGCATGCACAGACTTACATTTCAGATGCAAAATACATGAAACTTCTGACTTGAGAACACATTCCTGAGTCACTTAAGCTTGGTCTTTATATAGTATATCATTTGTTTTGGAGTTAGAAGTGTGTCTTCCCGTTACCCACTCTGATGATGGTGTTCTAGAACAGCTGCATTTGAGGTTTTGCCTGACTTTATGCAGCTTCAAAAGTAAATGTATCAACAATAAGTAACTTTTCAACATGCACAATGGAAATGCTATTTCAAGAGATTAAAAAAAATTATCTTCCTTTTTTTCCTCTGTCACAGATGCCCGAGATGTAGAGCAATTGAGTAAGAATAACATTACGCACATTCTTTCAATCCATGACAGTGCCCGCCCCATGCTTGAGGTAAGAGTTGTGGGGGGCTCCACAGTAAATCCTTACTTTGCAGTTGACTGTCACAGTCATCTTGGGGTTAATTTTTTGTTCTGTGCAACTGGTGTTTTGAGACTGATTTCCTTGAAAGCTGTAGTTTTGAGATCCAGCTACAGGTTTTGTTGTTGCTGCTGTTATAACAACAAGAAATCTAACTGACAAAGGAAGAGAACTACACTGTCGATCTGTTTAACACAGTAATGGGATTATGTTATTAATTTAATAGTAAAGGTAAGTTTCCTTCTGTGTGGAGTTTAAGCATCACATAAACAACATTCCTTCCCCAGTACTAACCCTTCTTTGTACTTGGGCCCCTTCCTTGAATCTTTATGGCAGATGGGTTTGCAGTCCTTTTCTATGTGAAATAGCCTTATTTAGGCTTGGAATGTGGGAGGAACCAGTGATCCTCACATAATAGATCTAAAACAGCAGGGCATCTGTAGTCTCCAAAACTTTAACATAAAGTATTATTCCCATTTTACTGAAGGGAAACTCATCTGAAGTCCTGTATTTGCTGTTTTATCTTGAGCAGGGAAGGAGCTGGGAACAGGATGTAGGTCTCCTTTGTTGGAATGCTAGCTTTCTTCTTTACACCAGCTTACCTTGGAGGGGAGTCTGGCTGGGCTTTGCTACATCTTAAAATCCTGCTATTTGATTTATGTCAGGAACAATTGTCCTCTAAAATTTGTTCATTCCTTCCCTGTGTTCCACTTCTCATGAAATGTGGCGAAATTGTGGGTAAGGCAGTTGTTGGTATTAGCCCTCATATGCTGCTTGGAATCTGTGCTTTTCTTCTTCATGCAAAATGTCTCCAGGGATTTCAGTCCTTAAACTACAGAATTTCCACTTCTCTCAGGCAAGTCAATAGGTAAGCCAAGCAAGAAGTGTCCCCAGTAGTCACAATCAACCCCAGTATCAAGGTAATGGTGAACTCTGGGTTGACCTTGAGTTTATAAATGTGCTGAAGCAGATTTGTAAATGTGCTTCATAAAATAAAATATGCTTTAGCTGTTGACTTTGTTATGCTGTCCCTTTGACTTGTGTTGTGCCTGATGCTTTTTAAGTCTGAAACAGACTGAATTTCAAGAGTTCTCTTAGTTGAAGAGATAAACATTTGTGCTGTGTAAAGGAGATGTCATGTTGCTTCTAGGGTGCTGGTCTTTAAAATGAATGGAATTTTGTTTTGTTTTATGATTAGAAAACTAGGAAGACTGATTATGGTACAGGTCAGCTGCAGCCTCTGGGCAGTGCTTTTGGTGGTGGTGGTGGTGGTAGTAGTTTTGGCAGCCCACACACCACCTCCTTGCTTGTGGTGGTGCATCTGTTTGTGAGGCTGCATGGTAAATAGAACTGGGAGCTTTTGTGGTTTAAATATAATCAGGTCACCATTTCTTCCTCTTGCTACCACCACAGAAGACATGAAGGATTATGTTTACCCAGATCTCTTCCCAATCTGATTCACAGCAGTGTCTCAGAAGTTATGGTGGCACGTGAACAAACAGTGACTGGTTGAGGATGGACTTGCTTTAGTCACCCCTGCTTCCAGCTGTGCCTTCGATTTTTTCTGCATGCAGTACAGTTCCTTTAAAACTTCTCCCCAGTTCTAAAGTAGTGTAAGGATTTCAAATTCCATTTGTTTGGGAGCTGAGCTAATTTTGATTACTTTATCAGTCATGGTCTTACTGTGGTGATTGTTTGCGACTGAATGCTTCTGTTTAGGAACAAGAGCCTTGAAAACTTCTGTTAGGTTTGGTTACTTCCTTTGTTATTTACACCTGTGCCAGGTTGTAGGTGGGTTTGTTTAGAGCTTGCCTGTCCACATTGTGCTTGGGGATTGTTCTCATGTCCACTGAAATCAAATAGGAATGTTTTCCCTGTGTGTATCCCTCATCACCTTTCTCCCCAAATTTCACTCGTGGAAAGTGATTAATTTTGAATTCAGAAGTCATCTGACGTTATTCAGACTTCTAAACATGGAATTGCAGTGATAAGGGAATATCTCTTCCCTGATATTCCTTTTCATGTGTATGCATTTATGTGAATGCTGATCACCCGTATAAAGCTGCCTTTGCTTCTGCAGTAGTCGCTTTTGTCTTTAACTAACAATATTTTATCTCCAGTATTCCATAGTCCTGCAGGAGATGTAGGAACCTGTAGGAAATGCTACAAATAATTAATTAGACAGAGCTTTCTGTGCACGCTAAGGAAGGTAAGTGGTTTTAGACATTGAAAAGCCAGTAGTGTTTTAGTAGCATGTTATCAAAGAGAATTTGGTCTTTTCTGCCTGTCTGTGGAAAAAAGAATATGGATGCATACTTTAGCTCTCAGAAGTCACAAATTACCCACATCTTGCTTGTCAGATTTTAAAGTTTCATTGCTGTTCTGATGCAATAATACCTCTGAATACAGCACTTAAAGTGGTGTATCAGAAGTACTGATTCTGTACCCAATGCTGATGGGTAGAGAATAAGAATGCCAATTCTGACTTTGTCATTCATAGTCAAGAATGCAGTACTGAAGAAATGGAAACAAACATCAGTCTATGCAGTGAACACCAACTTGCTACAGATTGTAAACCCATGTTCTACTGTAGTAACTCAAGGCATTGCCCGTCTCTGTGATGTTACAGACTGTTTTCACCTGGTTGTTTGAAATGCTCACAGTACCTTTTAAAAAGTATGCTTTCCTATGTGACTTACATACTGCAGGTTTTGGGTATAGGTTGCTTCAGTTCCTCATAAGTTAGTAAGCTATTAGGAAATGATTGAAGAGTTTCAGAACAAAGTATTATATTGGTTTAGGTTACATGTGCCTACTGAGATACACTTAAAAAAAAAGTTTTCTTATAGAAATTCAGTTTTGGACATTATCTCAATCATCATTTACAAACCCTTATGGATGTCTGGTTCATGGGTGGCTCATAATCAAAGTTGGGCCTTAGTAAGTCACGAGTACTTTCAAGCTGGAATAACAGGAAAAAGTAGGTATAAAATTAGTTGGATTCTACGACTTCTTACACCTTTAGATATGGCTGACTTGCATTAAGTGCAAGACACAGAATTGTTTGTAAGATTTCAGGTGTTTTACACTGAAAGAAATTTGCCAAAATCTGGCCTGAGCTATCTTGCCATATTGCCCTTTAGTTCTTTTTGTATAAACTGTTTCAAAGAAATTTTTCCTCTAATAAAACCAATTTTGAAATATATTTAGAGAGCATTCTAAGGCTATTGTTCCAGTGAAGTGCACCATTATTATACAGGATCTTAACCACTTTGGTGTGAATTTTGTGGTTTAAAGATGCATTTTTATAGCTCCTGTGATACAAATATCTATCTCATGGAAAACCCTATGGGTAGCAGGTGGCAGGTAGCACGTCCAAGAGAAAGGTGCGCATGGAACCAGATTTGTTATTTCAGGTGTAGTAAGTGAGAGCAGTAGCTTTGGTGAATCAAGTTGGCTCCTTCAGAGCACTTTGGATGGCTGCCCATGGCATATTTTATAAATCCACACAAGAGCCATGAACAGAGGAGAATAATTAGGTTTCTTGCCTAATTAGGTTTCTTGCCTGCTTTTCCTATTCTATTTCTCAGTTAGTTTAGGTTTTAAAATCTCTATTCAGAATATGAGACACTGGAAGGTAGATGGGGAAATATGTCTCCAAGTGTGCTTTAGATGATTGTATGTCTGGCAGTGACCTATAGGATCCATCCAACAGGTTTTCTTGTATCTGGACTTCTCTAAGACCTTTGACATGGTACCCCACAACATCCTTCTCTAAACTGGAGAGATGAATGTGATGGCTGGACTGTCTGGTGGATGAGGAATTGGTTTTATGGTCCCATCCAGAGAGTCAATAGCTCAGTGTTCTGATGGAAACCAGTCATGAGTTGTGCCCCTCAGGGTCCTGTATTGGAACCACTGCTGTTTAATGTCTTCATCAATGACATAGACAGAGGGGTTGAGTGCACCCTTGCAGATGACAAATAATTTTGTTCCAGTTGCTCAAAGTAAAGTATGTAAAGGTAAATCTTTGTAATCTTAACAGAAGAATATTGTTGCAGGTCCATTGAGGTGTTTGTCTCTGGATTTTCCAGGTATTTAACCCTGTTCTGGGGGTGCGTATATGGAGATGAATGCAGGCCCAAACTAAATCGTCTGTTGATGTAGATTGTGCAGCAGATTGAAAACAGCTGCATCTCATTCTGGAAAGTGTAGGCTGTGGTGGACAGTGATGTCCAAGCAGCTGAACTGAAAGCATTCTTAGTCCTCTCATCGTTCCTCCCCACAACCACAAGTTTAAATGCTGGAGGAAGAATGCTTCCTATGCTGCATTGGACAGTGGTTGCTGTTTGCAGTGCAGGAAGGAGAACAGCATGAGTCCTGGGAGAGAGAGGGATACTGAGTTCTTCTTGTCAAGCAGGTGCTCAGAGCCTGTCCCAGAGAGGTGTCATCCCCAAAGAGAAGTAGGAATGGATAGGCATTCTGTGGGTCCCCATGTGGAAAGTCCACATCAGGACTGCATGTCATTGTGGCTGACAAATGACATGTCACAGATTCAGACTGGACGTAAGCAAGACTTTGACCGTGAGGGTTAGTAATTGCTGGAATATATTTCCAGAGATAAAGGTGGGTTTTCTCATATGCTCCATTTTTGTGTGGAAGTTGATTCAGGTAAGGCTGGGTTATAGCAGTCTTTAAGCTTTACATTTTAGAGCCGGAGCATTTCACGGTCCTCGGTCTGTCTGAGACACTTTGAGGTGCCAGTTGTGGTGGCTGTTGTGAGCATTGCAGACACCTGTCCATCAGTCAGGAAGTGGACTGAAACCAGCAGATTCTTTCTCACAATCCACCACACATTTGTCAGTTACCAGTAATTTTGCTGCTGCTCTTGACCTGCACCAGAGGTTTGATCTAGTAAATGTATGAATCCCATTACCAGTCGCCTGTGATTGTGGAGTCCTTTGGCATTAATTTATTTATAGCATTATCATTGTCAGACTGACTTCTGCTGTGTCACAGGAAGCTTTATATGCTGCACTCATCTGGTAGACATCATAATGATCACAGTAATGTAGATTTTAAATGAACAAGAGTTGATGTGGGCATGCCGGTACTGTCCCCTGCCACAGAAGCTCTCTTTTGTTCACTCTGTTAATGAGGAACTTTTTGCATGTGTGCTGCCTCTGTATGCATGTCAGTTTTCTTTCTTTGTTTTCTGTGGCTACAGAATATTTGTTTGGTTTTTATTTTCAGTATGTTGATTTCCCCCCCCGCCCCCTCATTCTGCAGAGTTAACCAGAGCACGCTAAGAGGACAGTTATCTGTTTTTTCTTTGTATTCTGATGCCATTAACAATATCATCTTAATCTGGTACGTGCTGTCTCCAGAGCAGTGGTTTCCCCCTCTCTTTTCCTGAATTTGACTACCTAAATAAGTGTTGATATGGTAGGTGGGTGGAGGGATGGGGAAGCAGAGAAAAGCTGCTTGCTGACTGAACTACCGTGTGTGGTTTTGGGCACCACAATATAAAAAAGACATTGAGCTATTAGAGACTGTCCAAAGAAGGGCCCTGAGGGAAAGCCTTATGAGGAATAGCTGAGGTCACTTGCTCTGTTCAGCCTGGAGAAGAGGACACTCAGGGGAGACCCCATTGTGGTCTTCAGCATCCTCAGGAGGGGAAGTGGAGGTGCAGGTACTGATCTCTTCACTCTCATGACCAGTGACAGGACTTGAAGAAACAGAATGAAGCTGAGTCAGGGGAGGTTTAGGCTGGATATCAGGAAAAGGTTCTTCACCCAGAGGATGATTGGGCACTGGAACAGGATCCCCAGGGAAGTGGTCACTGCACCAAGCCTGTCCGAGTTCAAAGAGCATTTGGACAATGATCTTGGGCACATGGTGTGACTCTTGGGGTGTCATGTGCAGGGCTGGGAGTTGGACTGGAGAATCCTGATTGGTCCCTTCCAACTTGGCACAATCTATAATTATGTAATATTTTTTTGTCCAGTCTATCAGCTTATGCAGCCAGCACAACTTAAATGAACTGTGTCTTTGGAAATAAAGAACTTCTCAACCAGGTTGTCTTATAAAGAATTTCAGATACTTTTTTCCTTTCAAATTCTAAAATTTTTATCCAAGTAGAAACAGGGTTTCAGAGACTCAGTATCCAAGAAGCTGAACTGAAAGGGAACAACAGAGTTAAAATGCTTGGTGATGATCTTTTAGAAAAATCTTCCATATTCCCTGAGTAAAGTCAAATGCATTAGTAGAATGCAGGCAGTGAAAAGATGCTGTAACTGGAACAGAACCAGTAAGTGTGAGGAATACAAGGTGTGGAAAAATAAGGATGCCGTGGAGATGTATAACTTCTCTGCACCAGATTAATCACTGCTGAATGCTGTGATATACCTTATTTTATAAGGTATTAAGGGTGACAAGCTTGCAGCTGGGGAAATCACAAGAGGAAGTGCTGAATAAAGATTATGAATTAAAAATAAAGTGTACAACTGGCTGCTAAATTCAGACCTTTGGAAGAAAGTGAAGAGCTAAATGACTGAACACCTATCAAAAACTGAGAAATGTTTATAAGATCAAATGGTCATAGCCTGAAGACCTGGTATAGATAATGGATTCATACCAGCTTGCATTAATATCTGGAATCTTGCTTCATATTTTTCAAGCCTGGCTGTATGTTTTAAGTCTTAATGCTGTTTTAGCTGAGTTTGATAATCTTGCATGTTTACCCATGATCTTTAGACTATACATGTGTGCTTTTTTTAGAAATGGAAAGCAAAGTCAGCTATTTTAGAAGAACTGAACTGGCAACTCTGGCACAATGCAAGTAATCTGGTTAGCACAGTTTGTGGATTGCATTTTTGCAGCTATTTAGGTTCTGACTATAGAAACCTATAATATCTGCTGTTACCACTTAATGTGAAAACTTTGGCCAGGGAACTTTGGTTTTATCTCCTTTAAGTTTTCCAATTCTTTCCTTCTATCACAAGTTTGGGGAAACTTCTTTCTCTCATGGCTGCAATTTCTGGATTGACTTAATACTTTTATGTGTGTGTATAACAGGAATTACCCTGTGAAAGAAAAAAACCCTGTGTTATGCCCCCAATTTCCCCAGCTGATAACTTTGAAAGTGCTGAAGGCTGCTTTAGTGATTTAGTTTGTAGTCATAGATTCATAGAACGGCCTGGGTTAGAAAGGAATTTAGAGACCATCTCATTCCAACCCCCTCCTTTGGACAGGGACACCTTGCACTACACCAGGTTGCTCAGAGCCCCATCCAGCCTGGCCATGAACACTTCCAGGGATGGGGCATACCCAGCTTCCCCGGGCAACCTGTTCCAGTGTCTCACCCTCACAGTAAAGAATTTCTTCCTAACATCTAATCTAAACCTACTCTCTTTCAGTTTGAAGTCATTTTCCCTTGTCCTGTCACTACATGCTCTTGTGAAAAGTCCCACTCCATTTTTCTTGTAGGCTCCCTTCATGGACTGGAAGGCCACAATTACGATACCCTAAAGCTTTCTCTTTCTCAGGCTGAACAATCCCAGGTCTCTGAGCCTTTTCTTCTAGGAGAGGTGTTCCATCCCTTTAGACATCTTAGTAGCCCTCCTCTGGACTCTCTCCAGCAGGTCCATGTCCTTCTTGTGTTGGGGCCCCAGAGCTGATTGCAGCGCTCTAGGTTGGATCTCAGCAGAACAGAGTAGAGGGGCAGAATCCCCTCCCTGGCCCTGCTGGCCACGCTGCTTTGGATGCAGCTCAGGATGCTGTTGGCTTTCTGGGCTGTGAGTGCACATGGCTGGGCCTTGTTGAGCTTCTCATCCACCAGCCCCCCCGAGCCCTTCTAGGCAGGCCTGCCCTTGATCTATTCATCCTTCACTCTCTGAGGACTATTCTCACACAGATAGTAGTCCAGAAAGCATTTGTCTGGACTCAAAGGCATATCACTGCTTAACATGAACTAATTGAAAAGGGAACTACTGGGAAACCAATCAGCTGCAATTTTTTTTTAAACAAAACACAAACATCAATGTATGTTTATTCTGGAGAGATGCTGCTCAGGAAGTGAAAACAGCCAATCTGTTAAAACTGTATTGCAATATTGGATAGCATACAGAAGTCTTGAATTGTAGGAGGCTTTTCATATATGAAAAATGCATCTTGATGACATGACAAGTGAAGGCCCTGCTGGGTATGACTGAGCAACATGTTCTCTGTGCAGGCTCTGTTGTCATTGAGATCCAGCCCAAATGCTTACAGGAACTGTTATGGAGGGAGATGGCAAGACAGCCTTCAAAATCAGAGGTGCTAATATCATATCACAAGGTCATGGCTGTTATATAAAGACCAGCTCTGCAAATCCATAATTTAGTCAAGTTGTACTGTTGCATTTCCATCCACAGCACTGAACTCATATATCACCAGTGTTAGAAGCTGTTGGTTTTCAGCCATTGTGTTAACTTCAAGAGAAAGTGTACAAGCAATTCTTCTAACAAAAAACCTTAACTTTCCTCTGTGATGTTTCACTGTCTTTTCATGGTAAGGGTTTCCTCTCATGAGGTGTTTCAGAAGACCATGCTGAGCAAAACAGCTACCATTTTTCTTTCAGGTGTAGCGGCACCAGACAATTCTAGTTTGAAGTAATGCCCTGTATGGCATTGATTCTGCTTGTGAAGTTGGGAGCTCTGACTAATTTTTCAAATATTACCCCAGTAGCCCACTAAGAAGCCACCAACAGACTTCCACAAAGCAGCTTTTAAAGTGTGTCAGGCCAGGCCTTCGTGACGGGGTACCCCTGGCAGAGTGATGCACTAAATTAGTTCACAGTTTGACTTGCTCATCGCACGTGAGCTGTGTCGAGGGAAGCACGTTCCTGTCATGGCACGTGGCAGGGAGGAGAGGATGAGGACTGCTTGGAGCTTTCAATGGTGAGCTGTTTACATGAGGGATGTTGAGACCAGTAGACGTCTGGTGTTTCTAATTGCTTGGTTATGGTGTTAACCAGCAAAGGACAAGTGCTCTGACCTGCCTCTGCAGAGGACAATGATGTGTTAACCCACGCTTCTAATCACGGAATCACAGAATAGTTTGGGTTGAAAGGGACCTTAAAGATCATCTAGTTCCAACCCCCCTGCCATGGATGGGCAGGAACACTTTCCACTAGACCATCCAATCTGGCCTTAAACATTTCCTGGGGTGGTGAATCCACAACTTCTCTGGGTAACCCGTTCTAGTGTCTCATCACCCTTGTAGTAAAGAATTTATTTCTAGTATCTAATCTAAACTTGCTCTCTCTCAGATTGAAGCCATTGCCCTTTGTCCTGTCCCATTGCCCTTTGTCCTGTCACTATGTGCCCTTGTAAAAAGTAATGTGTGCATATTCCAGAGGTGTAGTGATCATGTTCCAGCATTCCCTTAAAGAAAGAGGCAATTGTGATACATTGTTTTATTTTAGTACTCAAGGACTCCCTTGAGGGTCCAGGGATCAAGTGTGATTGGTAGTGCTCAGATATGTGCTGACATGCCTGAGAGCTTGAATGTCATGTAGTCAAGGCAGACTAACAAAGTCCTTCCTCTCAGCTGAAGTCCTGTAAATACTCTTGGTGTGTCCTAAAGGAGATAAACCACAATTTAATAAAACTCATTAGTGTTTTCTCCCACTTTGCATTCTTTCACATGAGACAGTTTAGAACTGGAATTCAGGGTTAGAATTAGAAATAATAACCACAGCTCTGTGCAATTAAAATAAAATCCTTAAATTTTCAACATTTTCCTCTTTTAATTTTAGAGAGAAGAGATGGGGAAGGAGGGTTTTAACAGGACACTGTATATTTGGGATTGGCACATTCCAGCCTTAAGGAGCTTTTCAGAAGTGTCACTGAGACTGCTTCCTAAGAAAACTATGAACCAGCCTTGTAAAAAACTCTGACATTGTATTATTCCTGATAGCACAAATGAAATGTAGGAGTGCTATTGCAGGAGCATCCCATTTGTTGCTGTTCATATTGTTCATGTAATTGCAATTTTGTTTATAATATTTTTCAAAGCCAAACCCGAGTGTGTTGTTTGCTGAAGTCAATTGGTGGTTATCCTTGGCTGAAACACAAATGCATTTTCTATGAGTCATTAATAAAATCAGCACTAATGGTGATTGCTACAGAAAGTAACTGAAAGGACAAACAAACGGTTGAACGGTTTTCAGTTTAGCAGGTTCAGTTCGGTGCATTACTGGACTAAACCCTTTATAAACTCTCATTGGTTTGGCTTGAGGAAGCTTTGTGCCGGCTGTTTCCCACTTTAGCTTTTTTGCTGAAATGCCCCTAAACAAAAATAAGTCCTCCTGTCCTCATCTGTTGATGTGACGACTCAAATTAACACATGGTTTTTGACTAACCTGAAAGAACTTGCCAGGTGCTGGAGGTTTTCTATTTGCATCTTGGTTCACAAATATAAGTTAAGGGTTTTATGTTTAAAAAAAAAATTCTTGGAAATTGTTGATGGTATCTTTACATAAATTTAAATAGAGAAGTTTAATGCCAAAAATACAATACTGCTCGTTTTGAAAATTTTTAAAAGACCCTTCCCCCCACTCTCTGCCCTTGAGAGCAGAAATTTTGAAATTTGAGATTCTTTACCCCTCTCCTCAACTTTTAAAATCTGATACTCTAGATTCAGGCTTCCAGTGCTAACTAGAACCTCAGAAATGTATATACAGCAGTGGTGGAGATGATGTTCTGAAAAACGTCTGTAAAAACGTTACTTGGAAAACCCACTGAACATGAAATAATGAGAAGCATTTTTAGTCCTTCTTATTCTCGTGCAAGCTGTTTTGTGAGTGCTCATTTTATATAAGAATCACTGGACAGTCTCCTTTCACATATAAAAGATACATTAATATAATTAAGATGTAATCAAACTGATTATCATTCTCAATGACTTCAGAATATCTTTGATCATTGCAAAGGAGCAGCCATCTGTATAGGTGCTGCATTTGTCTTACAGTACTTTTTGCACTTTATCCTGTTCAGAGCTGAAATAATTCTTGGTATTGTACAATTGAATTTGTGTGTGCTCTGCAAAGGTCCTGTTTTCAGTCATTGACCCATTAGTTGACATTTGGCACTTAGAGATATGTCATTCTGCTACTGCAAAATTCTGCAAGTTCTTCCAAAAAACCCCAAATGCCAGTTTTAACAAGTTTAGTTAAAATAAAGTTGGAGTTTTTAAAATAAGATTCTGTTTAAGCAGAGTAGAAACAGAGTTTTCTGTATACGGGACTGCTATGTTCCTGAGCACTGAATGAAAATACTGGATTTAATAACAAGGATGTAATAATCTTTTTTAAAAGCTCATGATACTGGGAAAGTCTTGTTCTTTAGTCTTACTGACTTTTCCAAATGTGAGATAACTGTTCAGTTTCCAACCTTAGTAGATCAACCTCTAAAATAATTAGAAATCTGAATATTGAGAGAATTCCATTAATACCTTTTTGACTGTAGTGTAAAGCTTCTGCACATATATGTGTGCACCTGAAATCTCGCTTACTCCCTTGATATTCACTGCAGCAGAACGGGCTTATTAATTCCAGAATCTGTGATGAAATTGCACAAGTGTTGTTGTTTCTCAAATAACAGTGAATTTTAGAAATTTTACTTAACTCTCCCTTGTTTCAACTTTGACAATCTTGAAATCTGAATACTTGCCGTAGTTTTGTTAGCTCTCACTGTATCGGTTTAACTGCAGCGCTCGGTTTCAGGGCCTACGAGAGAAATCTAGTTTTGGTGGTTACTCTGCTGAAACAGAAAACAAAAAAGTAAATTATATTTTATTTTATTGATTTTTTTTGGGGACAATGTTAACAGGTTAAATACACCAAAAGAAACGGAAGCACTGCTTTTCTTTGATGAGGGCATCAGTTAGGATCACCGTGTGAGTAATAAGCAAAAAGTCTGGGCTGTATGTGTGTGTGTGTTGGAAGGTAGGGGTGTTTGGTGGTAAAGGTGATTTATGGAGAAAGGAAAGTGAGCAGTGATTTCAAAGTAACAAGTGGAAAGTAGTACTGAATTGAGATGAGCAGAAAAATGCTGTGTTCAGCATCTCATTGCCCTAGGAGCTTGGGTCTGTACCCATTCCATATGTTTGGGATGTTATGTTACCTAATAATATACATAGGTTCTGTGTAGTTAAAAAGGCTGGATCAATATATTTTAATTGGGTACTCTGAGGAAAAGCATGTTTAGAGAGATAAAGCATGACTGACATAGCTGTCAGCTGAAGAAATGTATGAATAACAATGTATATGCAAGAATATTCAATAAATAAAGGGGATGTATTACTTTGTATAGGATTTTAAATGGTGTTTCTCTTTTCATCAGTTTTTATGCTTTGTAAGGTTTTCCCTTTGTTCAAATAAATACCATGTTTTGAAATGAGTAGCTGCTCTGTAGCACCTAATTTAGTGTGTGTAGGTGAAGTGGCACAATACCTGTTTTGAGTTGTTCTGTCCTTCCTTCACTGAATAATTGTACAGAGTTGTCTTTCATAGGGAACAAAGTGTCCTTAACTTAAAAATATGTAAATAAAGACTTCCATATGGTTGGCATAAAATTTGTATTTGTCTTTCCATCTTTATTAATATGCAATTTTGGATATTGCATCTGCAACTGAATTCAGGTTTATTTAATGAAACTGCTGACTAGGGACTGATTTGGAGCCTGTTGAAATTTTCACAAGAAACTGGCTTCAGTAGTCTTTGATTTAGCTTACTCTGTTGTAGTCACTGTTCCAGTGATTGTTGCCACATAACATTTTATACTTTGCAGTTTGAGAATGGCAAACAAGCTGCAAGGTAAGAAAATAGTGGTGTATCTGTCTGTCTTGCATGCTATTACCCTGTATTAAATGTTGGAGGTAGCTGTTCGTTTGCTTGGCGTAAACTGTTCTGCTTTGAAAGGTCCCTTTGGGACTGTTCTTCGATGGTACCTACAGGGCACAGGAAAGACAGTAGTGTCTTGGGGCACAGATATACAAATACTATGATCCTGGGCAGTTTATTTTTCAAAGAGTCACAAACAGCAGGGTTCAGCAATTAAGTGTCTTCCTATTGCTGATATGTTTTTAAAATAGTAACTCTATACAGCATGTGTGAGGAAAATCTAATTCCAGCAATCAACACAAAAAATCCCGAGTCTCATGTATGGATACCTGCCTTATACAATCTTGTGGTGATATTGTATTTGAAGTATCCAATTATGATGAATGATATTTGGTCCTATTATTATTTCAAGCTAGAGAAGCAAAACTAGATGGTAGGGTGGGATCCTCAGGAGTTACCAACTCTGGCCAAACTATGTTTGGCTCGAAGTTGCTGAGGGTTTCACTGTTGATTTTTGTGGGAGATGGGTTAGGTCACTGCACAGTACTTTTGAAATCCCACCTGTAACTATTTCTGAGTTGAGTGTGTGATTATTTCCTCACAGGGAGGAGTCCATCACCACAGCCTTCCAAAAACACAGGTGATATACATCAGTCAAAATACAAAATTCCAGTAACTTAAACCATCTCCTTTCTGAGAAGTTTTATTAATAAAGCCAACAGGCTGATTCTGAGCATTTGCAAGCACCGTAGTGAAAAGTGTGCTGTGGTTTTCACTGGAAGTTGTAAGAGCTGAAGATGGCCAGGATCAGGCTTTGGATGAGCCATTCGGGACCATGTGTGGTCTCTCATAGGCTGGTTTCATGCTTGCTTGCAGTAGTTGGAACTAACCAGCCATGACAAAAAAAGTAACATTGCAGGTCTTAAATTTGTGCTGGTGCTACTTCTGCTTTTAGAGTGAGCACGATCTGAAAGCCCCTCTGCACTCAGCCCGTGAAAAGCACTCAGACTGTGCCATAGCTTCTGAAATCTGTGGAACGACTTGTGTCAGTGCGTGCTGGAGGAGCAAACCTTCTGGCATGTACTGCACTCCAGAGCTAACCCATCTCCTGCCCTCAATTTTCAAGTTTTCAATGGTTTGGAGTTGCTAGAGGTGATGGGGAAAGAATAGCATGTAAATTTACTTTCAGGTCTCAGGCCCTCATTTTACCAGAGTGACTCACTTGAAGTGATACTAGTGTCCAAGATAAACCTCTCAGATGTGTCATACAAATGCTTCTTACCGGAATTAATCTGTCAATATAATTAATTATCCTTGGCTCAGCAGCCTATCAATATCAATATAAGTATTACTGCTATACTGTCTTTCTAAATGAATGTGTCTATACAAGTTGTTTTGGATCAGCTTTTGGCTGTGGAGCCCTCCTGGTTTCCCACAATGTTTCTGACTGATTCTGATTGTTTCCCGCAATGTTTCTGACTGATTCTGATTGTTTCCCACAATCTCTCTGGCATAGTGGTGAAGTTTGTGCACCTTGCAGAGGTGTGTCATGGTGCTGGGGTCAGGATCTCTTGTAAAAGGGTTACTCTTTGTGCAGTGGCAAGTGAACAAAGTATGTGTAGGGGAAATATGGAGGGGTTTCTGAGCCAGCAAAGCAAAGGAGTTGTAGATGATGCTGTCTCAGGTAGCCACACACTTGAGCAGTGAAAATTCCTCTTCTTTCCCCAGCTGGCAAATAAAATGCCTGGTAGGTGCAGATTGTGTTCCACCTTGTTGGCAAAGGATCTCTTATACATAAATGTGTGACTTTCCGTGTGTGGTGTTGAACATGTGGGATTATTATAGGACTGTGCATCGTTACAAAAGGATAGATTTAGGTGCATTTTATAATGACCCTTTTGCTTGAATTCTTATTTTTACAAGTGCATCTGAAGAATTCATAACTGAATATAATTCAAAAGAGTTCCAGTGAATAATGTAGTTTTTGTGTATCTGAGTTGCAGGTTGTATTCTTGGAAGTCCTATTTGAGAAGTCAGCTAAATGTGCTTTCAGAAGTGTTCTATTTCTTAACAGTCATAGGAGCAGAGAAAACTTTGAAAATAAAATGACAGTTGAAATGAGCGTTGGCAATGCAAAGCAGTAGCGTAGGATTACAGATATGTTGTTTTAAATATATCCAGTAACATTTTTAATGCATCAGAAATGGTTATCTAACTTCCCTACTCGATCTTGTAACTTATTATGATAGCTGACTAAGAAAGAGAGGCTAACTTTGTGGAAGAAAAGTATGAGTTTTATGGTTGTCCTTCTTGAAGGTTTCCAAAAATAAAAAACCAAAATCCATACCACAAACATGTTTCTTCTTTGGAATACATTTTGGTTGGTTTATCAACTGGGCAAAGAAAAATGATTGTGTGAGTTTAAAAGAAACTGCATATCACAATTTCAGGTTGTAACATCTGTTCAGAGGAAGGGAAGGGCAGGAGAAGATGCAACTTCATTTTCCTAGAAATGAAAGAAAAATTGTATTTTCAGAAAGAAGTTTAGATTTTTTAGTAAAGATGCTCCTTTATTTAGAAGCTCACTATTAAGCCTTGGAGAAGCATGACTAAGCTATATGCTGGTGTTTTAGCAACGTGAAAGCAAGTGTTTTAAAATCTGACTGTATAGAGATGATCTCTGCTTGTCTGAATGATGGTGTTGCTTCCTCAAAATCATTAATATTCCACCTGTCTAGAGCAGGACTTGTGTTGTGCTAGATAAATGTGTTTAATCTTTTCTTCTCATACCTTTTTGCTTCTTTACACAGGGAATGAAGTATCTGTGCATTCCTGCTGCTGACTCACCCTCACAGAACTTGTAAGTATTCTTTAAAAATAAATCACAAAGCCCCAGAAATCCCATGGTACTGTGATGCCTATTTTAAAATTTGCTGAAAGCTCTGATTCTGATCTCTGATGAGTATTACACAAATGTGGGGTTTAATCCGTTAAGAAAACACATTAACACTTCATTTCACCCTGCTTTTTTTGTGTGTTTGTAGGAGGCTCAGTATGTAAACACTCTTCATTTGTGGCCTTAAACTTCAGGAATTCCTTAGTGAGTCTGGGCCTAATTCAGTCACAGTTTATTCTAGCCACTGTTTTTGTAAATCTTTGTGTTTGGCTCTTCTTTTTTTTTAGTGCCAACTGTAGCCATTAACAAAACAAAATGTTTGAAAGAGGTTTGAAGCCTGGTGCCTCAAGGGTTGAAATAAATTTCTCTCAGTGGGCCTTCAAAACAAAGTCCCTGTGTGCAAACTACCCCTGCAAGTATCTGCTGGGGACTTCTTGAACCTGCCTCGGAAGTCCCTGCTGCTCTTAGTACAAGCTCCATGGCAGGGAGTCTTCTGCCCTGCAGTGACTCTCACCTTGAGGACATAGGTACTGCAGCGAGGGTGTCCAAGCCTTGCTCTTTCTTATCTCTGCTAAGGTTCATGTAATGCTAATTGACTTATCCCTGGTTTTAATTGAGTGTGGCAAGTCTTGATTCCAAAGAGAAATAAAAACAAAAGAACCTGGATGGTGACCAGCTCTTTCTTCTAGAGCTCACTGTTTATGTTGGGGAGAGGTGAGGGGGGGTTTCAGCCACATCCTGCTACCAAGTTTTGGTAGAGAAACAAGCAGTGGAAAGAGGCCTGGTAGGTACGGAAGGAAGTGCAGCACTGCTTTTCTCTTGTATCACAGCAGTATTCTGGCTCATGCTTTTGGGGAATATTTTTAGAGCATGTATTTCTCATGCTCTAGAAAGATTCCAGTGTGGCACTTGGTGTGTGATAATTTGCCTTTTCATTCTGCATTTCTGTCATGATTTTAGGGGAAGGGGGAAAAAAAAAAGCACCACACCCCACCCGCAATAAAAACCACCCTAATCCCCTACATTTCAGGTCTGTAATGAGAAGGCAGAGAGCTAACTGCCTTTGTCATGGACAACTTCCATGGCCTTAATATTTAGAATAAAAATAAATAAATTTAAAGAAATATCCTTTTGGGAAAGAAAGCTAATATGAGATTAGAGGAAAACATTCACATCTTTAATTGTTCATTGGCATTTTGAGGTGTGTAGCATTTTTGACAACATTTTCTAAATCTGCTTCCTTTGTTAATAGAGATCAGTTGGGAATGGAAAGAGAAAGGATGGCATTTATGATGAACATTATTCAATGTACAATTCCCTCACTGTCAAATATCAAGGAATTATATTGAAAAAACAGCTCCTGTGCTTGAGCTGTCTGGCACAGTACCAAGGCTCTTAAGGCTCCAGTAAGAAGATAGAATATTTGCATGAGTATTGTTTCTGTTACGCTGCAGGCATCTAAAATACTTGCTTTGGTATCAGGTGGTTGCAAGCAAACGTCATTACTTCTAATACTGATACATTCTATCACCTAAAATAAAACCTGATGAGTAACTGATTTTTCTTCTTTTACTTTATACTGTCCAGGCCTTCAAGTAAAATCAAATCATGATGCTCACATATAGCACCATCGCTTGCTTTGCACATGCAGTCTTCTGAAAGCAAGAGGAAGTTGTCTTTGTTCAGCCTGTGAGGACTGGATGCAGTCTTACCCTAGGAGTGGTTAACCATGCTGCCTGTGCCCACTGTGGAGGGAGGGATACCTAGGGAACAGGAAAGAGAATTGGTCCCTCTGCAACATCTTTGTGTGTCTACCCTCTTCTTCTGAAAGAGGGATTCTGCTGGTTTCTTTCTAGGGAGAAAAAAACAACTAACCAAGCAGCATCCTGTATGGCAGGTCCTTGTGTTCTCTTAGCAATGGTTGACAGGCACAACTGCCGGGGTGCACACTGCTCTCGTCTGTTTCCCAACAGCAAGGACTGACTGGAAGCCTTTTACCCATTGAATTTTGGGATTGTGAGCCCTTAATGCACTTCAGCTCAGTTTTTCTGAAGGAAATCTCTGGTTTCTTGTGTGCGTAATGCACATTTACTCCTAGAAAACTTGTTTAGTGGAGTTCTTTTCCTCAGAGGAATGACTTGCCAGGGAAATACAGCAGGGATTCCCCTGTTAGCATGTGAGTGTTCACTAAAGTGTCTCAAAAGCTTTATTTTACTCCTCTGTTCTGCCCCTAGCAAGCATAGGAAGAAAGCAATTGCTTTTCAGACTCAAGGTGCTTCCTAGATGTTAAATCAATGTTTTTCCTGGTCTGTGAGAATTTTACCTTGGGCCAGTAACTGCTCCAGAAATGTCATCTTCTATAGAGCTCATCACTGAAAAGTTATTTCTGTAGAAATAAAATCTTCCCTTCCTGCCCTGTTCCAGTTAATTGTCTTTGGCTGCCTGTTTCTAAGGAATTAACCTCCGACAGTCAGGTGGTTAGTGGTGGTAATACAGAAGGCAGATGACCTATTAAGAGGAGAAAATTTTGGTAGATATTTTTTTCCTTTTACATCACCAAAGGAAAGAAACATCAAGATGCTTCTTCTATCTGATTTGGATGCTGTCTTTTTAACCTTTATAAATATTTGTAGAAGTCCAGCTAGCAACAAATGAAAATGTAGCTCTGGTATCATCACTCTGCTTTTGGTCTAGTTTTGAATTATGCAGCGTGCTAATGCATAAGTTTAGATAACTTTTACAACATCCTGGTAGGGGCGTTGTACTGGTGGTTCTTCCTGTGGTGTTTTCCCACTGTGAAGATGATGCAGTTCAGGACCCAGCTTTCAGCTGGGAGATGTAAGAGTCAGATATCATGTAATAAATTGTCCTGAAGTGCAACAAATGGGCTGCAAATCAACACATTTGTCAAGTGCTTTCCTGTTAGAGATGATAGTCAACTGTTTTGTGGTTAATGTAAGACTTACCATTTTTCTTTGTGTCTGGCACTTGCCACACAGCTAACTTGTCCTCAGTCTTAGCTTTCATCTAAACGTGATTTTACCATAAGTTTGAAAATGAGTACAGGCAGCTGTGTCCTGTGTCCTCCCAGAAGAGACCCTGATGCCATAGGGTTGTGGAGGAGTACATACCTCCTTTTCTCTGGCTCAAGGCGAGGAGGGGCCAGGGTGCTATAGAGCAGCAGTAATTCTAGATGTGACTATTTCTCTTCTCATTTTCATGAATGCCTGTAAACACACTTGAAAGCACATCAGCAGACTGAGCACCAGCAGTGAGGAAGGGTGAAGAAAACTGGGTGAATGGAGTTCACGATGTTTGGTACCTTGCAAAGGTGTTATGCTCAGTCACAGGTATTTTTCAAACCAGAATGTTGGAAATGTCTTACCAAAACTTGTGCGGGACCGTTGAAATGAATTCACTGGTGCATGAAGCTGCCCTCCTGGCCAGATTTTCTACAGAGAAAGAGAAGAGATGAGAAGATCAGGTTGTCAATACAGACCTAACCAAGCTGCATCTGAGTGAATGCTTTCAATCTCAGCTAAGCTCTTCATTGTGTAATAGCAAAGCCTCTTGCACATGTAGCCAGAGATCCCATTTGTCCTCTGAGTTTTTTTATGTGAAAGCTCTTGTGCTCCCCTGGCAGACCTGAGCACCATGATTTGTAGAACTCAGCCAGCGACGGTGGTTTGGTGTGGCAGTCTGAGTACACATGCATTTGTAAGGCTTTGTCTTCACTTATCCTACATACTTCATCAGTTCCTTGAGAAACATAAAACCCTGAGTTGACCTGCTGTCCTAAAGCTTGGGATTGCATTGTGCCTTGAGATTTTTCCAAATAAGCTGCTCAGGTCTTCTCTAGCTGTTTTTCCATGTTGTATCCAGTGATGCAGGAACTGCATTGGACAGGGACTCCTGGGCTTTGGGATCTTCTTTTTGTTTATTCCAGTTAGATATGGTTGCCTTGCAAGTTCTGCAGGCAGTGACCCTGTTGCATCAGTGTTGTCCTTCAGGTCAGGAGTGTTTACAGTATCAGCAGCTGCACTGTTAGGCGGGAAGGGAAGCTTCCTTTTATGTGGGTATTCCTGATTTTTGTGTGGCTGCTGGTGCTGGGCTGAGGTTTTTTTCTTTTACCCTTGTGGTGTAATATTCACCCAGAAAGGGGAAACATCTTGAATACAGGACGTTGTGTTTCATGGGTGTTGAGCGCAGTGTGCTTTCAGGTTTGCCCTTGCCAACAGGCCTGGTAATGACTGCCCCCTAAGAACCTCTTTCCTCTGCCTGTGTTGCCCACATTGCTATTGCTTGTGAGCTTGAATTGCAAGAGCACTCAAAGGCCACAGTGAATTCCAGCTGTGTTGAACTAAGAGGTGCTGCTTGCAACTGTGGTAAACTGCAGGCAGCACCAAAGGCTTCGCAGTCGGAAAGGCAGGGTGAGCAACTTGGAACTGGGATGCAAAGAGGTAGTGCTGCATATTCACTCAGATGATGACAGCTGCCCGCTTACTATCCTTCACTATGCCCCACTTAAAATGAAAGGGGCAGGTGTAAAGGATAATGAGATTATAAACCCTAAAGTTTGCAAACGGAGTTTTCTCTACGTTTTCTGCTGCTTTAAAACGGGCGGGCTGTAGGCTGACACCATGGATATGGGCAGAAGGGGTACTGCTGTCTGAAAGGAGAAGAACTGGAAGGAACTAAAGAAAACAAGGCTTGAATTGAGAATTTTTTCATATCAGAGACAAAAGGGAGTGATTTCACATAGCCAAGCAGAAAGTAGCACATGGCTTGAAGGAGGAGGTAGAGTTCAAGTTAGGCATAAATTTGGGTAGCAGGTAGTGTCTCTTTGGGAGAGACATTATGTCTGGAGAACTGCTTGTGTAGTTGTGCTGAGTTCCATCTGACATCTGAGCACACAAGGACGTGTGAGGTCAAGTCACTGCTTTAAAGAATAATCAAACACAAACTGAAATACAGACTTGATAGTCATCAGAATAAAATTTATCACACTGTAGTGTCTAAAATACCAGTTTCTTACTCGGATAGAGTGGCAAATAACTTATGCCATTGAGTTCTGTGTTTCACTGGCAGACAATAACTTTTACTTTGTAAGACCCATATTCAGTTCTAAATTCTAGAAACGGCATGAAATGAGCTTTCGGATATATTTCTCTCTTTCTAAGTAGTGATTTTACTAAATACAGCACTTTCTTTATTCCCCTTCTGCTTTTGTTTTCAGAGCAAGGCATTTCAGAGAGAGCATCAAATTTATCCATGAGTGCCGGCTCACAGGTGAAGGCTGCTTAGTTCACTGGTATGTATACTATTTGCTAAAAAAAAACTTTTTAGGGGTTTCTCTACCTTGATTTAGAAGTTCATAATTTTAATAAATCAGTGGTCATCTCCCCTCTGTAGCAAAATCCTCTTGGAGTGAATTGCCCCCTTTATTCAAAAAGGCCCAGAAGATTTGCAAATGCTATTAAAGCCTTATGCTAGGACTTTTGAGTCGCTGGGGTGGGCAGCTGCCTAGAGATGAAAGGAGCCCAATAAATTCTTCTTGACCTTCTCATATCAAACATTTTTGTAGGATTGATTTGACTAGGAATGTGTTGACTGGAGACATATTATTTATTTCTCTCATTTTAATCTAAATGTGATTTCCATAATCCTGATAGTTTGATTAGTTTCTCTAACAGCTATTTGGTGACTTCAGAGTTGTTAAAAAAAAACTGTCAGAATAGAAATTTTTTTTTTTTCCCTCTTTCTTTTCTTTAAATGGCTGAAGCCTTCAAACGTTGCATTTGTTAATAGCAAGACCCTGACTGGAGAGATGCTCCTGGGACTGTAAAGAATAGAAAAGGAAATCCCACCCTGGGTTTTTTCTTGCTCTCTGGTTGTGGTCTTTGTGCTGTATGTCCAAGGGACATATCTGAGTCTATATCTGGAATCAGAGTCATTTCGTGATTTGAACACTGGACTTGTACACAGGCCCTGAGCATAAATCCTCACTTTGCTATTGACTCATGACAGGGCTGTGCATGAGCCATTTGGTCAGTCTTGGTGTATGGAAAACAGGAATAGGTAATCTGAATACTGACAGAGTTTTAAAAACCATATACTTAAATTTGTGAAGTATTTCAGAAACATAAAATGGTGAAAGAGTCTGGTAACTTTCTTTTTACTGTGGTAAATATAATTCTAACACATTCTTTATACTCTCAATAGAAATAGTTCTGAGTTTGTCCGGTGTTGTCCAACCAGACATAATGAATGGTTCTTACTCTATCCCAGCTTTTCATCTGGGGAAACTGGAGTCCTGAGAGTTTAAGCTGCACAATGCAGTGGATAACAGAAAGAGGAACTCAAGCAACCAGACATATCAGTTCAGTTAAAGTTCATTTTGGCCCCATGAAATTGCAGCCTTTATTCATGGTGGAGAGGAAACAGTCTTATTTCACTGCTCTGAGCTATATAAACAGAAGAAAGAAAGTGGGTGACTTAATTCTGCCTTTTTAAAACCCAAATCTAACTTAGAATGTGTGCACTGTCCCCTGCTTTTGTGACTACTTCATGCTTATTTCTTTCTTTTCAGTATTACAACTCAAAACCCACTTTCTTGATCATGTAGATTTTTTTTCTGCTGCATTTGAAAAAGTAGCACCAAAACCATTTTACTCAAATATTATAATATTTCTTCCTCATGGCAAGCAGCTCAGCAGTCTGTGATGTTGAGAAGTGATGCTTTTAGCTGTGACAGGTGAAGTACAGCACTACTTCAGTGTATTGCACCGCCTTTTCCATGCAGCCTTGCAGGTGTCTCCAGGAGTGTCACACTGGTGGTTGCCTACATCATGACCATCACAGACTTTGGCTGGGAAGATGCACTGTCTGTTGTCCGTGCGGCGAGATCCTGTGCCAATCCAAACATGGGCTTCCAGAGACAGCTGCAGGAATTCGAAAAGCATGATGTTGATCAGGTAAATGAACTACAAAAAAGAGCTGTGAAACACAACTTCAAGTCAGATCACGGGCTACTTCTCATTGTTTTGTGGTCTGTGTGGTTTATCTGACTCCCTGTTTTTGCTTTGAGGGAATGGCTTCTTAGCCCAGCCCGTGGCACGAAGGAGATACAGATAGATCTGAAGGTATTGGGGAATGCTGGATGGCAGAAGGGATGAAGCACAGCATCTAAACACCTCCTGCCCAGCTGTGCTGTCAATCTAGTGGTTGCTTCATGTGAGCTAAGACACAGTTCAAGATTAACACCTTTAGAGGGGTAAAACGTAAAGGGTGAGTTCTCAGAACATAGCAAAAAGGCCAACCTATAACTACCAGTTGCATAAAAGTAGTGGGTTTCCCCCCAACACATTTATTTGGAATAGTAAGCATGAAAGAAATCATCATCACAAGTCTTTCACGTCCAGGAGTTAAACTAAGTCGTCATTATGATTGGTGTGATTAGCCACCTTCTGTGGCTAAGACTTAATAAATTTTCTGATGTTTAGGGCAGCCTCAGATCTGACCCTTTCTTTTCTTATTACCCTTTGAAGGTTTTGTAGGACTAGGAGAATCAGCGAAAGAGTAGGACTGCCAAAGGGGTTTCATAAAACAAAAATTAGTTTCTTATTCCAAAAAAACCCCATCCTACGCAAAAGACCTGCTCCCTGTGGGTGATTGGTGACTTCCACTTACGTTACCAACCTACTGTGGCCGTCCCTTCCATTTTCCATTGCTTAGCATGTTGTTGTTGTTGTTGTTGTGTGGGCTTTTGTGCCTATTGTGCTTGTTGAAAATAACAACAACAGAGGCAAACCAAAGTCAGAAAGCAAAATACATGAGACAAAGGATGTTGTTTTTTCTTATTCCATCCTTGTCATTCTGATGCAGAAAGCTCAGAGTTTAGAAATTACCATTTGTTTTGCATGATGCAGTTAGCAACTGTAAATATTTGCGTTTTTTTAATATTTAACTGAATGTTTCCTGGATCATTTGGAGCTGGTGTAAATGGTAGAATAACTGATTTTTAAGAGACAAAAGTCAGAGCGGGACTTTCCAGACTTGTCTCCTTCCTCCCTTACAGTCATTTCTACTCTAATTGGTTTGGTCTAACAGCAATGACAATTAAGGCTGTATGCAAATAGCCTGATAAAGACAGTAACGTCTCTCTTTTTTCATCCACCATGGACTGCGCATTTTGTCTCTATTCACTGAGGGGGAGGCAGTAGGTTGCAAAAAGAAGTATCCACCTGTATTCACTGGCTGGGCTGTAGTTTCTTACTGTCTCTTAAGAGCAACCACATCCTTAGCAGGTGTCTGTTTACACACCTGATTTTAGTGGAATGATGCCATCTGCCAAGGGCGTGAACTTTTTTCAGATTTCAGCGGCATTTGGTGTTTTGCTGTGCCACTAAAGGGTGGTGGTATCCTGTGGGCTCTCTAGAATGTTGTCCTCTAGACCTTGGTCTTATAGGATGAGGTTTAGTCACTAAGGTCACAACATGGTTTGCACCTGTTCCAGACTTCCACATGGTAGCCTGAGACTTCAGATTTGCCTGAGGACCTCTGTAAGGAATGGGAGGAAGTATCTACGTTGAGGTCTTGTCTCCCAGTGTCGTAGTAAATTATCTTTATGGATCAAGCTGTTCATGAGCCCCAAGCAGAACAAAGCTATGAGGGTTAAAGTTTGGAAAATTAATATTATCCCTACTGGGACACAACAGTTGGAGTCTGTGTTTACTAGCTGCCTCAACAAAATTGTCAGGAATTGGACAGTTCCTCAGCTGGAATTGTCCTCAGCTGGACTCAAATTCTCCAACAGGCAAAGAAGTGTCAGAGTTGAGTGGATAGAAAAAGTGAACATGTGAAATTTCCACTCTTTCCTAGGAGACACAGTTATCTGTTGGCAGGTCCAAATCAAGGAAAAGGAGTGGAGGATTTGTACAATATGTACTTATGGAGCTTGCTGGCACACAGGTATCTTGTGGTAAAAAAATGTGGGTTTAAAATGAGATCTCATGGCAAAAGAATTCATTTGTGGTATCAAACACAAAGATACTGCCTCAACCTCTGAAAGCACCTGAGCTGAAAATTGCTGCAAGCTGAGGAAATGGCCAGGGAAAAAGGCATTATTTCCCTGCCATTGCTTGATTCTTTCCTCATCATTTATATCAGGTTACTCTCAAAGCAGGATACAGAGCTGGACTGACATCAGCTGGGCCTGGTACATATGATGTTACCATGCACCATATTCAGTCATTTGTATCAGTAACATATGGGGTCCTATTGTATAGCTTGTAAAACTTGTGGACTATTTCTTCCTAGAAGACACCTATTAAGATAGCCACACTGCATTTTTTACTACTGGTGTTTGTAGGCTTAAGATAAAAAACCTGTAAGAGTGGTTCACTTTCTGATCTTCAGCCTTCTTGCAGCCTGTTGTGTTGTGACTTGGGCAAGTTGGCTGATCATATTGGCTTCCATGCTAATTCCTCTTATTGTGTATGCAGCAGGAACAGGGAGATTTTAAGTCCAGGATGTCCTTTCCCAGCAGGTGTTCCTTACTCTGTATTACTCCAGTCACCCAAGCTGTTCCACAGATGTGTCATTTCAGGAGATGTAAGGGGTCTCAGTGATTTCAAATATGTGTTCCTGTGCTGTGCATTCTGTGCTGCTGTTGAAGGACATGCAAAATTTGGAGTGCTTTTCTTTAAACTGCATATGATTCTAAAGGTTATTGAAATTCTTAGGACAGGAAGAAGAATTACTTCTCCAATTTCATGTTACTTTTTCATAATTTTGTGTATGTCTTTTCAATTTCTGCAGTTCAGGCAGTGGCTGAAAGAAGAATATGGGGAAAACTCTACTCAGGATCTGCAAGAAGCCAAAAATCTTCTGAGCAAATACAAAGAGCAGGCAGAGTTGCATCAGACTACTGGAGGAAGGCAGTGGAATAACAACTTCTCATCTGTGCCATCACTCTCATACAGCAACTACACAACAGAGACCTAAATGCAAGAGGTCGATTTTTTTTTCTTTCTACTTTTGCAAAACATCTTGCCATGTTTTCCATCCCATCTTCAAGACTTTCAGCAGTAAACCATGCAAACTGTTGATTTATAGAAAGCTTCTTGATGACATTATGTGTGTGTGTGTATGAGTGTGTTTCACACAGTTTCGTAATTTGGGCAGGATCAAGCTCTGTTTATGCCCAGAGACAGGATCCAGTTACTGTGGCTGAGGCAGTTTGTCTGCCAGCCACAGCTATATCCCCTTCTGCCCACATTGCCTGGCATTTGCTGTGAGGTTAGCTCAACTCCTCTTTTTGTAGGCTAGCAAAGGGCTTGGAGAGATGAAGTCTAGTGATTCGAGCTGTGGCAGTTTGGCGTCTCTGCACTCATAGTGTGGCAAAGGTGTCACTGCACCTGAAGAAGGGAACTCAAGTCTGTGTCTCTTCTGCTCCTGTTCACAGTCCATTGGCAAGTAATAGCGTGGAGGTGGGCGTGAACTTGAGTGCTAAGCTGAAAGCTGGAGCAGGTGAGGCAGGGGCCCAAGTACCTTCCCCCAGCAGTGGCATCTAGGAGAGAAGTGGGACAGACAGCTCTGAGTAATAACACCTTCAACCGCCACAGCTGTCTTTGCTTCAGTGCCTGTGACACTGAGCTGTCGGCAGAGCTGCCACAGACCAAGAGCACCCAGGCTGTTACCACAGCTCAGCTGATGTGCAGTGATTGAAGCCGTGGTCCCTTGGCTGTGATCTGGTCTCCCAACATAAGCTTTTCTGGAGAATAGTTTGTCACGTCTCCAGAGCCGCTGAACTTCATTCCCCGCGGAACACGTGCCTCTTCAGCACACGCCCCTGCGCACACGACAGCGCGTCTCCAAAGAGTGGGCTCGGTGTGAGTGCGAGCACCTGCTTCTTTGCTTGTGCTGTGGTTTGCTCTTTGACTTCAGCTACCTCAGAAATGCTGTTCTTGTCATTTTGGTTGTAAATGCAACCTTGAAAATTGCCTTGTGTAATCTTAATCTAACACTGAGTGAAGTAAGTGGGTGCGTGTGTGTGCGAGAGTGCGTGTGCATGTATATTTCACAAATGTCTGTATTTGAGAAGTTTATTGTTTTCTTTTAAAATTGCCCATATTTCTCACTGGTTTAAAGATTGAGTTGTTGGAATTCAACTTTCCTGCCATTTAAACACCACTATATATTTTGCTGTGATCATATTTGTACAATGTATTTTAAACTAGGTTGAAACTAGGGGCCATACTCTGCTCTTGGTAACGTTGTGTGTTTCTGGAATGGAGCCATTGCCTGACTCAAGCAGCTTGTAAGAGTGTAACTTCAGACATGTCAGTAGGGATGCTGGGCAGTGTATTGATCTCTGATGGTGTTGTGTGGGGTGGCCCTGATGCCAAGATCATGATTTCTTGTCTTTGACTTGGAGGATGGAAGGCCCACTTTTCTTGAAGATTCTAGAAAATAAAAAATACCACCCAAAGAGCCAAGGTAGAAAATTAAAACCAAACTCTTCATTTGTTCAAGTGTGGTGTATATCATCCTAAAAGCTGAGCACTGAGTGAGAAGCAATCAGCATACTAAATAGACTGTTTTGTCTCTTCCAATTTCTTCGGTACTCTGGCCTCCCATTCCTTCACAAGATTCCTCTACATGTGATTTCCTGATTGCAGGTGGCAGTGAATTCTTTGGATGGGAGCAAGGCTTTTGGGTCAAGTAAACTCTGGCTGTTAAATATCTGTTGTTAAGTATCTTAGAAAAATACGATATGGCTTGTAAAATACGGGTTGTGCATATGAATAATTGCCTAAAAGGAAAAAAGGGAATGGGGTGGAACTGACCTGTCCATTTCATCTGAGGTCAAGCCTGCATCAGGGTTCTCATTGCACTAAGTGCTTGAAGTGTTCTGAGCACGATGAGAGCAGGATAATCATATTTTTGTTGCAGTAAGGGATGTTGCTGGATTTGGGAAAAGTGCTGGAACTGACTGTGTTTTCAAGCTTGCAGCTAAATGAACCACTGCCTGTTTGGTATATCCAGCAGTTGCTCTGTGATTGCCTGGTAAGAGAGGTATTTAGCTGTTCCTGAAGATGTTGATCTGCAAATAATAGTCTGCTTAACAGTTTCAGCCCAGCAGTGTCCACATTGGCAGTCCCTTCTGTGCTCTGAGGGTAGATGTGATAATTGGAAAATGTTTTCCTCGGTAACAGGGTCTGACACACGTTCAGGATGCGGGTCCATTTTTTCAACCCTCTGCTCATAATAGGATACGTAGGGCAGCGTCAGCCCATCCCCAAAGGCAGCTTTGTCACAAGTATTTTGCCTATGGTCTTGCAGGTATCCAGCCAGTCCTTCCTGTAGCTGGCTGCCAACGCTGTGTATCCTATAACACTCCTGGCACTCTTGTTCTTTCAGTAGTAACACTGTGGGTGCTGGTAAGTTGGCAGTTCTTTTACTGTTCTGACACATACGAGGCAGAATGGGAGATATCTCTTAATTTTCATGTGTCCAAGATTAATCTGCACTGTTTTTTTTTTTAAATAGTTTGGTTATCTTCAAAGAGTCAGTCCCCTGAACAGGATTTTTTTTGGAACTGAGTTTTGGCTTTAGGGCCATACAGCCAACATCAGTGTGTGTTATGCTGCAGCTCCAAAGCAGATACAGGGTAAGCTGGGAGGATGAAGGGAATGCTGTATTGTCAGTGAGTGGAAGTGCTTCTCTCCTTTTGAAAGGCAGAAGGGGAATTTTCTGCAGTCTCCACCTTTACCATCTTGTGCAGTGGTCTGTGTGTACTGCATACTGCAGGGAAGAGCAGTATAAGAGCAGCAGCAGTCTAAGAAAACTTCAATCTGGTTTGTCTGTGTGGAGAGCAGATTGATGGTTTACTCCCTAATTACCACAGGTGCAGAAGAGAGGGCTACAGTTCTCACCTTTAGCCTTTTAGAGAGGGAGAGGAGCTAATGCAGACTGAGAATGTGACATGATTTGTCTTCCAACCAGCCTTTCAGTGGCAATTTGTAGGACTTTCCAGCTATCTGGAACATGACTAGACCCAATTCACCTCTTAATAGTTGGCCTTTGTAGTGTAGATGATGCATTCAGTTATTTTGTTTCTGTACTTCAAAACACTGTCCTCATTTTGATGTTCACTGGAAAATGTATAAAGTTTATAACACCTTATTGGATATCCAGATTTGAAATGTATAATCGATTTTTTTTGGGCTAAACTTTATATCCATGTGTGATTATAAGCAAATGTCTAGTGTTATAGAATGTAGGTAATGGGTAAATGCATTAATAGTATTTATTACTCTGTTTTTTAACCTGGAAAAAGTCGCTTCCTTACATTTTGTGGTTGAGTGGGAAGATATTGCAAATCATATCTGTTTTTTAAAAGGGATAATAACTTTGGTTGCTATAATGGCCACCACCTACAAAGATGTCAGTGAAAAATTATAGCAATTATTCCACTAGTTTAAAAACTCTAAATCTGGTAAGCTTTTTGATTCTCTGTCTTCCTCTTCCTGGGCATCTTAGTGAAGCCTTGATTGCTTTTTCCAAATGTTTGTATTTAATACGTTCTACAATTTTTTTATAAATAAAATTAAATGTTAACACCTGATCTGCTTTTGTATTTCTTGAAATCACTAATAGTGTCGAGAAGGCTTCTACTCTTCTTCACTGTTTGTATCCCTGCAGGTACAGTAAGAGTACAAGACTAACTCATTTTGGTGTTTTGATTACTTTTTTCTTCTGCACACGGACTTCTTGAAACTTACCCTTTCTTCACCAACTACTTCCAGGTGAGTTCAAGAATCTTCAGCACAACCACCTCTTGATAGTCTCCCAAGAGGATCTTGCATGTTGCTGTCTTACTGATTGTTGCTGGCCCATTATTGCAACGTGGTATGTGGTGAATCCAGCGTTTTTATTATTTTGAAATACCTTCTTTTCCATAGCACACTGATTTAGGGCTTAATCAGCTGTGAAACTTACCTGGTTTTCAGGCTGCCAGTGCTCAAGGCTCTCAGTAGTGGTCTGTCAGAGGAAGCTGATGTAAGTGGCAGGTGATTCTCAGGGGAAAACATTAAAAAACTTACAGTGTAAGGGAGGAAATGCCCTGTTCAAATTCCCACAGATAACTCACTGAACTTCTGTTTTGACGCTGCCTCTGCTAAGAGAGTATTTCTGACATTTGGGCAATCAGAAAAATCCAAACCTAAACCAAAATGCCCACCAACGTCAAAGTATAATCAGTCAGATTATAGCAGATCTCATGGCCACTTCAATCATTGCTGAAGGCGGAACTGTTTGTGCAGTGGGACTCCCTTATCACGAAGGCAGAATTAGATGCTCAGGCACAGTGAGTTTTGAGTCTTCTCTTTTTCCCCTTTCCTTCCTCTCCCAGCACTTGTTATTTTATATACTGTTGGGAATGTGTGAATGGTGATTCCTAAGGAATCTTGGGCATTGAACTAATCAGTAATATCCTCCACCGGAATAAAGTAGATGTGTCTGTAGATAGCTCTGAAAGTGATAGATGCACCTTTGTTCAAATACATTTCAAAATACATAATACATCATTCATCTTCAGTGTAAATGGGATGGCTCAGATTTTATTAATGTGTGTTTCAGTCCTCTTCATGTCTTTCTATGAAGAGACTTTAAATTCAATACAGCCTGCTATGTGACACTTGAATTAGTAGTGTGATTACCCTCTTTCTCCCATCTGTTATCCATAGCAGTGTCTTAGATATATATGCTACGACATTGGTGAGACAGAAAACATGCTTAAATTATCATCCCTTCTGGTCTAGGGAAACCTCATAAGTTTTAGAGAAGGCCTCTGCCTAAAGGAAAACAGCAGTTTCCAAATGAAAAATGCTTTGCTGCTTACACTTAGTACTTTTCAAGGGTAATTTTTGTCAAAATCACATGCAAAAATTGTGCTGGAACCGTGGTGCTGTATTGCTGTTCCCGACTGTGTATCTCGTTCCCTCCAGTGTTACATGGAACTGTTGTGAGTTCTGGAAAGTGGCAGTTTTGATCTAATGCGTGGAGTCCTGTCCCACCATGCAGTCAGCCGAGGGAAGTAGAGGGCAAACCTGCATGTCCTTAGATGTGCTTATAACCTGATAAGGAGTTTTGGCTTTGCCAGCAAATTATTAGAGTCCTTCCACCTCCTCAAGAAGATTGCACTGGCAGAGAGAAAATGATGATGGTCTGTAGAAAATATTAGCATGAGGAAGATGATGTTGCACTGTGCAGTGTTTCTGTAGATACCCCTGGAGACACAAGGCACGTGACAGAAACAGCTAATTTCACACTTTGTTCCCAGCAGAGCTTTAAATGTGGGTCTTGTTTTCCATGTGGCCCAGCTCCTGTGCTTAACTATTTCACTGCTACATTTAGCTGTTCTGTCCAATATTATTATTCTGCTCTCAGCCAAAAAACAAATTCTTCTTTATATATTTGAATGTGTGCTTTGCTCTAGTGAATTATGCCAGCTGTGGTTTACCAAAAATGAGTAGCTTGTGAGTAGCTACAGGTCACTTCCTGTAGTCCCTACAGGTGACTTCCTGTAGTTTTCCATGTAGTTTCTAATGTAAATACTCGGAGTGGGCATTAATGAAATGTGAAGCGTAGCTCAGTCCTGAGACTGAGCTGTTGTAGGAGACTCGGTTCTGCTCATGTGAGCCAAACACATCTCCAGTGAACTGGGAATAAAACTCACTTGCAAGCAGCATAAAATGGTGGGATTTTCAGCCAGACCTGAGCCCAGTTTCCATTTTAAATGAGACAATTATGAACGTGCAGGTTTGTATCCTCCATTATTTATTGAACTGTGAATAGAGACATCAGAACCAAGACATTGAAACTATTTGAAGTGTGAAGTGTTCTTAGGTTGTTTGCTGGATTGGCCGTTGTTCATACGGGCATTGGTAAAGCAGTGTTGGACCTGGGAGGGGACATTTACAAATGGACCCTTTGAAAGTCTGAGTGCTGATTCTCCTCTTTGCCTTCTTTCTCTGGAAGAAAGTGAGTTTTTATATAATTTGTCACTGGATAATACAGCAAATGGGATTTTTGTTACAATTTATTGCATTTCTTCCCCTTCTTCCATCCTTTTACCTTTCTTTTCTCTGTGTGGTTTTGTTTGGGTTTTTTTTGTTTTGGTTTGGTTTGGTTTTTAATAACTAGTGTTTATCCCAGACCTTTTGTGTCAGAATAAGTGCCGGTGTATGGCTTGCAAACAATTTGTTTCCTGTAAGTATGTATTTATATTAATAAATGCTCCTGGTAAAAGATTGCTGATTTAATTAGTTGTGTTAATAAGTACACTTTGGCTGTCTGTGTATCTGTCCTGTTATGGCTGGGATGGTTTTCTCCAAAGCTTGATGTGCCTTCTGTTGGATGTTGTCATCTTCTGTAGCCTTCTGGTGGCCCTCTGGCTCTTGTACAGCACTGGATACTTTGGATAAGTAACATTGATCCATGACAGTGTTGAGACTGTCATTGAAAACATTAAAAGGGGTATTTTATTTCTGATTTATATGCCATAAAGCAATGTTCATTGGTGGACCAACATCCTGTGCAGGTTACTACTGATTGCAAACATTTTACTTGATTCTCTCCCTTCTATTTTAAGGCAAGATGGGGCTTTGTTGAAAGTTTCTAAGTAGGGAAAACCCTGTCCTGTAATTAGAGGAAATGTATGTTGAAGGTGTCAGAATAATGGCTGTGTATATGCATGCTCACTCCGTATTTTCCCAAGGATTGCATTTTGGAAGTCTTTGCAAGTTAAGTCTGCAGCATGTGACTTTCTCAGCAAAACAGCTTATGAAATCCCTCAATGTCTCAAAAGAAGGAAAGAAAAGAGAAAAACAAGCAAAAGATTCATATTTTTGCATGTATTTCTTGGAGGCTGTGCAAATGTACCTCTGTAATTTCTCAGCTGGGTAAGGCTGTATGAAGTTAACCATCAGTTATAAGTCTGGAGGATGAATGGGAAAAGGTATAACTACCAGTGGATATTAATGTAATACAGTAATTCATTGCAAATACACTCTAGACTCTGCTGTCACTAAAATTCTTATATACTTTACAATATTTTATTTTCTTTTAGAGTTGACCTTCATTTCCCTGTGTTGGTCACCATACATCAATGTTTCCCTTGGGAGACCTCACATATTTCCAGCTGGGCTTCTCTCCCTTAGAATTATACCTCCCTGATAATGCACAAATTCCATAAATGGCATAGGAAGGTTTGCAAGAGCACCACTGTTGCAGTAAGACAGGCTACGAGTTTCCATAGTCCTTTTTGAAACAAAAAAAACCACCTTTTGTGGTTTTGACTTACCAAGAAGGCATACTGAGTCCGTCACCTTTGTCCAATCCACAAATGCTGGACTGAGCAGCATTTGGGATTCTGTTACCAAATCTCCTACCATTTCCTGTGTGATTACGCAAGTTGCTTCGGTCTGGTTTGCTTCATTTTTGCAATAAAATGGGGAAGCAGCTCCAACTTTCCCTGGTGCAGCTTTGAGATGCTCCCGGCGAAAAGCACTGCATCAGTGTTGGTTGTGTATTGTCAAATGAGGTATCTACCCTCCATCTCAGGGGTGTTAAAATACATTTGTAACAGAGATCTTGAAGCAGGGCAAGGAGCTGTGGGGGTGTGAACACCTTCATCCCACCTGCATATGAAGGTGGTGGTTGGATGTAGATGGGAGAAAATTTGAGATCTTTCTCCCTCAGGAACCATTCACTGTATTTCAACATGAACAATAAAGTGTAGCTGTCATAATTTGTGTATGAGAAAAAAATGGAGTGAAGAGAAAGAAGCCCAGAGCAATTCTAGTTGTGACTGTTGTAGATGAAATAAATCTCTCTGGTGCAGTGGTTGGACATAAAATCGCAGGTAAAAATTATATAATGTGCTTGTGATTTCAAGAATGATGGGGGGAGCAGCGGGCGGCAGGCAGAGGAGGAACATGGCAAAAAATTAAAGCCTTGGAATAGCTAAGGCTAACGTGGTTAAAACTCCTGAGGCATGTGCTGATACATTTCATGTACTCCAGGAAAAAGTCTGCAGGCTAAAAAAAAAAAAAGGGATTCTCCACAGTACTGTGGATATGTGGCTATAGAAAAAAAAAAGTGTTGTCCCGATTTTCTTGTTCTGGAAAGAAAGTGCATATGGTGAATATATCTAATGAAGGCTGTTCTGGCAGATGAGAACTGGAGGAAGAACAAAATCACTGTCTCCCTGGCCAAGCTGCTGCTGCTACTTTTGGACTGCTTCATGGAAGACATGAATTTGATTCATTTCCAAAGACAGCTTGGAAACTCCAGGCAGCAGAGGAAGGGACTCCCCCTTGACTTAGCTGTTTTTCTCTGAATGCATTGCACTCTGTGAAATGCCATCAGTGCCACGTCTCAGGTAATTTCTGAGGGAAGGTCAGTGTGTGGGGACCTCACACTGAGGGATCAGGGAGCCTCAGTGGCTTGAAACACATTGAACTTCATGCAGGGTTAGGGAGCTTGCAGTGCCTGCTGTGGGCACCTCAGTTAAAAAAGAAAACCTTAAATTTCCAGCCAGAGTAGATGCAAACTGTGTATTGGAGAAGCCCCTGTCTTTGTACTGATGGCCAAAGTCTCCTTGTCCTCTCCAGGGTTGCCTCGAGCACTAAGCTGGGTAATTAGGATCCTATTAGTCCCTCCAGGCTTTCCTCCCTCCCTTCAACACTGAGTGGAGGTGGTTGCTGGACTCTGTGCTGATCACTTGTTCAAGAAAGCCAAACAGTTTAATCCATTTTTAATTGGAAGCCTGTATATTAGGGTAATTAGGAACTAATTGATGATTTACCTGAAAATTTAAATAGATGATTTAGCTGAAAATAACTCATGTGGGGACCAGGCTGTGGAAATAGCAGAGGTAAGAGTAGGGAGAGAATGGTTTGGTGAGTGCTCTGAGAGTGATTTGCTAGCTCTGATGGGAAACAATAAAGGGGAGGAAGAGACAGTAATCGGTGAATCAATCCGCACAGCTCATTTAAAAATACCTCCTTTTTTGTGGCTTTGGTTACAAGAATGCTTTGTGGGCTGTAGAAGAAAGGCACTAGTAGCTGTTTTAAACCAGCCATATTCTAATTTAATATTTCATGAAGTACTGTGAACCTCTGAGCAAGAGAATTTCCACCTGTATGCTTGCTGGGGGAGAGGGAGGGCAGATGGGCAGTGGATATTTTAAACAAGAGGTTGCAATTAAAGCAAGAAGGAGCTAAGTAGTCCTAGGCTGCAGCTGGGTACTTTTTTTGAGAAGGGATGGAATGACACATGAGAAACTCCATTTCAATAGAAGATGCCAAGATGATGCCTGAAGGAAATACTCAACAATGGAGTTGTGTGAAATGGCTGTATTCTCCTGGGAGATGGTGATAAATAGGGTCGTGTCTCCATCACCTAGAGTGAAACCTGCACCATGAGGAGGGTTGCCAGATGTGCATCCCAGCTGGTTCCGTGCTTTGACACGGCATGCCCTGGCTTCCCAGAGGGCTGATGAGCTGGGACAGGCCCACGCCATGGTTTACTGGCAAACTGCATGAGCCGTACCCCAGGGAGCTGGGAGCTGATTGTGCACTGGTGACGCTGGGCTGGTTCAGTCTGGGAGAGGATTAGCCTGACCACCTGCACGGGAAGCTTTAAACATTTGAGTGCAACCTTAAGATAAGCCTTTAATGCACATTTTCAGAAGTCAATGATGCTTTTGGCAGTTTTGCTTTTTGGCCATCCTTCAAAGGAGGGTGATCAATATTCATGGTCTGTCGCCTGTTGTTGCAGCTTTATGGAACAGCAGCTTCACATTTCAGGGATGACTTTAGCCAGGCCCTGCAGGTACACAGTCATTCCTGGAGCAGAGTCATAGCAGTCACAAAAAGGAAGACCTCTCCTATGATATATCTTCCCTTCCACCTGTCAGTAATAACTAGATGTGGGAAGAGATTATGAAGATCCCCTCTAGAGAGGCATAATTTATTTATTTAGACAAGACTATTGATGGAGTATAGCCCAAAGTTAAGGTTTCAAAAGACCTTCCAGCAAGGTGGTGTATCCTGACATCTGATAGCAGGAACAATGAACAAGAGAGTAGTTTGCAGGTATCTGCTGCAATTGTCTTTAAACTGAACACACAACATTTAGTAGAAGAGAAAAGCTCGTAGTCATTGTAGGACTTTGGGCTGTCATCAAATTTCTCTTTTTCCTACGGTCTTCTAGAGCTTTGCATCAGTGACTCTCAGTTTTTGTCACTGTTGGTGTGTTGGGCAGCCATGGTGCACACTTGTTAAGCCCCTGGAGATGAAGAGTCATAACAGATAAGCTGATCTTAAGGGGGTTTGTAGTGCTCTAGCTTAATGAAGGTAAAGAGGAAAAGCATAATGACATTTTTAGAGGAAAGCCAAGTCAGGCTTTGATTTTGGTCTGTTGGTTTCCTGCTGCTTTATCACAAGGGAAAAGCTCTACAAGCAAATAGTGGCACTTGTGGGAGCTGCAAGGAAAAATTGGAGGAACTTTCAGGAACTCTGTAAGTTTCCTGAGAAAGACACAGTGAGGTTTTGTTCTGGAGTTACTGAGAGAGCAGAAAAGTTGGCTAATATTGTGTGTAATCAGAAAGGTGAAAGGAAAAGGACACTTACTTGGAGAATTACATTGACTATTGTATCTCAGTGCACTTAAAAGCCCGCCAGAACCCAATAATGAAAACCAAACTGATGGTTCTAGTCCAGAGTGAATACACAAACTAGCTGCCAGTGAGCTGCACTTGACAGGCCAATGGTTAGAGCACCATTCCAATATTGTGGAGCAGGAATATGAGGAAGGAGCACCAATCAGTAGAAAATATTGGGCCCAATGCTGTTCAGTATCCTCATAAGTGATCTGAACAATGGGATCAAGGATAACCTGATGAAATTTGGTGATGATACCAAACTGAGAGGGGAAGTGAACACTTTAGAAGGGAGAGCCACCCTGCTGGATAGATTGAAAAAGCAAGTGAACAAGAACCTTATGAAGGAGAAGTGTAATATCTTGTACCTTGGAAAACATAATCCAGGACTGTATCACAGATTGGGATCTACCCAGACCCGGGGCTGGTCCTGGTGGACAAACAACTTGAGACAATAAGGCTCAAAGAGGATTTTATCACTAGGTCCCAGTATTTATAGGGTGGCTACAAAGAAGATGGACTCTCTTTTAAGAGGAGTCATGTGGAAAAGATGAGGGGTAATGGTTATAGGTTACTCTTGGGGAGATCACTCTTGGCCACAAGAGGGAAATGTTTCCCAATGAGAAGAATCAAGTATTGGAATAATCCTCCCAGGCAAGTGGTGGATTCCCCAACGCTGGATGCTTTCAAGAATCAGCTGGACAGGGTGCTGGGCCATCTTGTCTAGACCATGCTTTTGCCAAGAAACAGATGTACCAGATGGGACTGGAGGTCCCTTCCAAAGTGGTGCTCTGTGATTCCATGGTAAGATTTAGGACTTGCAGACTTAGGCTACATGAGCCCATGCTGACTTCTGATGTTCTCCTGAGCAGGTCCACTTGGTGTACTGATCTTTTATATTTTAAACTCCTGCCCATGCAGAGAGGTGAAAGGAACTGACAACCTCTTCTCCATTAAGCTCTGAGGAGCTCCATGAAAGTGCACCAAGCTGAACAGTTTTTCTCAGTTCTGCAGGTTTAACATCAGATCCTTTGCTTGTGCCCTTTACTGGCACCAACAGCTATCCTCACCCCAAGGCACTGGAGGCATCTGTGACCTTCTCTGAACAGCCTCTGTGCTCTGGAAATGTGAGTTAATATTTTTGAAGTGTAAATTTATAGACTGAGAGTTGCTAAAAGGATCCTATTTGATCTCTGGCAAGTGTCAAAATTATGAGAACTTGATTCAAGGGAACCTTTGAGGGAAGAGGAAAGAATTGGTCCCAAGCAGAGCCCTTTTAATATGGATTCCCAAATGAGCCCAGGGCAGCAATAATGATGTTCTTGAGTTCCCTGTCAGACACTTTTTTTTTTCCTAATGAGGACAGCCTGTCCTGCTGCTTCTCCAACACTATATGGTATGTTCCTCATTTGCCTTATGAGAAATAAACACCAGTCTTGGAGCTTTCCCAGAATCTACATGACAGGACTTTATCTGACTACATGATGTGGAAGCACACACCTATCCCAGACATGGGATGACTGGACTACCTAGGCACTGGTCCCTGTCATACATTACACATTAAACAGATGTTGGTCTAGGCTGGAGTTTAGATGGATTGGGAGCAGAATCACTGAAGCTGTGTCCTGGGACTGCTGTCAGTCATATGGTGCTGTCAGTGCTGTGGTGACTTGGAAGTAGCTGTGGCAGTAAAGTCCTCGCCCCAGAGATGCCTCAGAAACCCAATACATCTGCTGTTTTATGTGGAACATTTACTGTTACTCAAGAAGCTTTACTGTGTCAGCGGGGAATTTTGTTTGCATCCCCTTAAATGCTGCTGTCTGTCCTTTTAAAAAAGTCTTTTAAAAAGTCATTGCCTTGCAGCTGTGGAGGGAAACCTCATAATTCACAGCTACTGGGGCAGTGTAGCAGCAGGCAGCCCCTTGCATTGGCAGGACTGGGACTGTCTGTCCCTGTGCAACAGGCAGCTCCTGGCCTGGACACTTTGTTCCCAGTGAACAAAGAGGGGGAACTTCTCCCCAGTTCAGTGACAGTGGGATCTGACTTTTGGTGCTTTGAGTAGCAGTTTAAGGCCACCAAATGGTCATTTCTTTATTTTTTTTTTTTTTTTTTCTTTTTTCCATTTCTCAAGGCAGCCAGCTGCAGTACCAGTATGGGGGAAAGGCTCAAATAGCAATAGAAAGATGTAACAGGATTTTGCCTTACATAGAGATGCAATGGGATTTCATCTCACTTCTCACATCACCAATAAATTCTCCCATCTGCAAGGACTAAATGAAAGAAAAGAGTTAGAAAAACTTTAAAACAATGTAGCACATTTGACAATATTCTTCTTACAGCAACCAGTGACTTGTGTCCTTCTGGACAGCAAGAGCTGGGGAGCACTGCAAGAGGATTCCAAAAGCCTTTGTAAGGCTGGTAGGTCTGAATATCCAGAGGTGAACTGTCCCACAGTGGGCCTGAGGTGCTGCAAGAAAACCAATGGCAAGGTATTCATACCATCTTGCTGGGACCAGTAGCCCATGGTGCCTTCCCACTCAGTCACAGCCAAAATTGTATTTGCTATAAACAAGCACAACAGACAGCTGGGTTTTTTAAGGGTCAGCGTATTTATTGACCCAATCCACAGCAAAAGGGAAAAAAAGAAAAAAAGAATTATGTAACAAAATGAGTAATGCTGAGTGGGTGAGGGAATTTCTTGGTGTTTTCTAGCGTGTGCACCTTCAGCAGAAGTGTGTGTGGCTAAGCTTTTATCACTGACAATGTGAAAAAAATTATTTTGCTTCAAAAGGGAAGCATTTCCCCATGCCAGTAAGTCACCCTTCAGAGCATCCTTCCTGTTCATGCTAACCATGAGTAGCCATGCATGCAAAGATCTCTTCTTTTTTCACCACTAAAAAAGAGCAACCTGGTACAAAAGTCAATGAACGAGGCCATCCAGGCAGCATCAGCTGTCAACAGTCACTGCAGCTGTTAATCCTCAGAAGGCATCGTGGGCCTGCATCAACTGCCAGGCAAAATTAAGAGAATATTCAGAATTTTCCTGAGATAGAGTGAAATAAAGCCACGCAGGCAATGTGTCTAATAAGGGGAGTATTTCCCATGTCAATGGAAGGAAAGCAGCAGTTCACTGTCATTGAGAACTTCCCCCTCTACCATTGCAAATCTGCCCTTGGTGGTCCCAGATGCTGCTCCCCTGATGAGACAGTTGTGGATACAGTGCTGCACTTGCCATGGCCCTTCCTTTTCCAAAGATACCAAAGCTGCTGTGATCTGGGGTGGAGAAAGGTGGGAGGAGATATAATAGTGTATCATTACTCTAATTTCACATATTCATTGTCCCGGGAGACATTTCCAAGAGCAGCCAAGCCTCTTTTTCTAAAGTGGCCACAATGTCACAATGCTGTGAAGTTTCCTCCTGTCTTCTGACAACATTTCAGCTCTTGTGAATTTCCCCTCACATTTATTGGGTTTATCCTCCATCACCCAGGATGAAAAACATGCCAAAGCTACTTTAGGCTGAAAGATGCTGACATCCCAGGAGGGAGGGGTTACTTCAAGCTTGTCAAGCACTCTCCATGCTCTCATTCCCTCTTATAAAGGTACCTGCCAAGGAGGACTGTAACACAAATGTCCCAGTTGTCACAGGACTGCAGAAGGATGAATTTCCCCCTGCAGGATCTTGCACTAAAACCCCTACCTAGGACAGCTGGCCAGTGGAGTGTTTTGTGGGGCCTGCTGATCCAAGGGCTAGAGCTGAAACCACTGAACATCCAGTGGTTCATCTGGTGTTGTGCTGTAAAGTGATTTTTGGTTGGATTTGCTGTTACATGTTTTTGAAAACTTTTAGAAAGCCTTCACCAGTTTAAGTATGTGCTAGACTGATCATTGATAGCACGAGAAATTCTGACTTGCTACCCCCCATTCTCGCCCTCCACTGAAATCCTTGTTTACAAAGACTTGTTTCCTTTTAAATCATTCTCCTGCACGTCTAATAGGGCCGACCTGCTTCTTTTCAAAGTGAAATACCACGGTACATTCATTTAGGGCTTGATTGCTCACTCCCTGTATATCACAGCCAAACTCACATTGTGCCCCTGCGAATGATGAGCCAGGTCTCTCCGCAACAGAAAAATGTACACATGTTATTTTTGTTGCTGCCTAAAGAAGAGCAAGAGATAAATGGGTTTTTCTTTTTCTTTAAATATTTTAGATTATAGCCCTCCTTGCTCAATAAGTATTTTTCCTTTGGGGCTCTGGGTTCCTCTTTTGTCTATCAGAAAGAAGAATGTAACAAACTGCTAGACCATCACCACCTCCTTCTCACAACGATCTGCATGTCATCACCATCTGTTCAGTAAATCTGGGCTGGGGATTTACCCCTTGCTAATCAAGACAGGATGAAACCGAATTATGCTTGAAATTGTGAAGCTCCTTCCCCAGTTGTATGTGACCCAAGTGTGCCACTGGCAACCCTCCCAGTTTCTGTAAAGCAGGGAAATCCTAGGGGCACCCACATCTATGACTTCTGTAGAACTTCCCAAAGTTCCTTTCTCTATCATTTTAATTCCTGCTTTGCACTGCTTTTCAGAAGGATGCTCCAGTTCAAAAGGACAGAAACCCCAGATAGTTTTAAATTTAATGGACAATTGTAGTAGGCAACAGGAGCAGAATGGATGATACTGTTGCAGTATATATATATATATATATATATCTTGTGGGTTTTTTTAATATTCAGTGCTTAGTTTTTATTGAGTTTTCTTGTTGTGCCACCCTAATCCCTCCTCTTTCCAAGTAATTTTCTTTTTTAACAGGGCTCCTTTCAGCTCACTTTCTTGGAAGTGGAACCTCAACCTCAAAATATACAAAACCAAGCTGATCTTTTGAACCCATAAAATTATGTGGATTTGAACTTAGACAAATAGGAACCCAAGCACATTGCTTACATTTGCTGGTATGAAAGCTGGCAACAACTGGTCAAAGTGAAAAGTATTTAAAGTGGTCATATATGCAGCCTCCCTTCCCCTGGGCATGGGGCTCTCACAGCATCCCAGCACTTGGAGGGTCATCCAGCCACAGACTCTTGACAAGCTCAGCAGGTGCCAGGAATCAAGCAATGTGCCAGCCACACAGTGCTCAGTGCTCCCCAGTTCCCTGGAAACTCGCTTCTTCCTTGCTGGAGGAATGGATTTAAGATGGTGATCCCGGGGGCGTCCCACGCAAGGCACACGGGTGACAGCAGCTGGACCAAGGCAGGAATTCAGTCTTTACCTTGTTCTTTGCTGTAATAAATCATGTTTAGCTCAGGTACCACCTCTGGAGCAATCCCACGTCTCCACTGTGGTGAGAGTCCATCCCTAGCTTGGCCTTACTTCTGTGATCAAATTGCAATAAGTGTTTTTTTGTCAGTGCTCATCGTATTTGGGATGTCTTTGAGTCCAGTCTGTAAACTGCCTTTATGGGAAATACTCTGAAGACAGAACAGAGTTGAAGAAATTTGGTCAGGTGGGCTGATGGTCTGAAGTTTCTACCTGTCACTCCATGTTTTTACTGCAAATAAAGGAGGTTGGATGTGAAAAAAGATAAATCCTATAATCTGGATTTGCCTCTTCCACTGGATGAAGGGTAACACAGGTTCCCAGGTGACAGTGAGCTGGACTTGTTACTCCAAGGAATAGGGCACACACGGCCACGCTGTGCCTCACATCACTGGTAGAGGACCGTGATTCCCTTGCCTCCATGCCAGCAGTCCTGGCAGTCCTTGGTAGCTGCCCTGCAGAGATGGAAGTCTCAGATTATCTGAGTTAAGGGAGAGGTTGCTCTCAACAGCTCCTGGCCCTCATCAGGTGCTTTCCTTATTTATTTTATTTGAAAACTACTTAAATATTTTTTCTTTTCCTTTAGTTTTCTTTTTTTTTCTTTTTCCTTTAGATTCATGACTGCTGCTTGCTGATGAAAGTAGCAGGAATACCATAGGTTGAAATGCTTCGGGGAGATGGGTAGGCTGTTCAATCAGGAGGCAAGGAGCCTCCTTCCTTGAGGAGCAGGAAGTCCATAAAAATTTTGCTGTTGGTTTTCAGAGGTGAAAGTGTCAACCCAAGGTTTCCAAGCTCTTGGCCTGACATGTGGACACTGGGGAAGGGCACCAAACTGCTTGTGTGCCACATTGGCTGGATATGCTCGCCAATTTTTTCTGTCCAAAGGAAAGCCACGGAATAGCATTTTTATGTGATGTTAATTTGCAGATTTTTCTAAAAATTAGATCTTGCAGTTAATGTATTGTCTTATCTTGAGGTGGACTTGGCCAGTGCTAGGTTAACAGTTGTACTTGCTGATTTTAAAGGGCTTTTCCAACGTAATTGCATCTATGATTCTATAATGACTTAGGAGTGAGGACATGTGGTGAAGGGCTCTTTCAGTCCCGTGCACAGGCTGATGTACAGAGGCATGAAAGCAGCCTAGTGGGAATTGGTTTGAAATATTCTTGGCTATGAAGTAGAGGGGAAGTACAGGAAAAGAAAACAAAACATCCACCAAATCCACCTAAAATAATGTCAGCTGGGTGGTGAGACTCTTCTGCTTGAAAGGCATAGCTATGCTTGCCAGTTTGCTTGATTTCTAGTAGTTTAAAATGTCTCTGCAATTAGTATTATGGAAAATATATGAATGACTAATAGGAGTCACTATTTTAAATGCAGGAACTGCCAATACCCTTCCAAAATGAGAAGGCAGCTCTTATGACACCAGAAGTTGAAGTTGCTGCAGTAGAAGATGGGTAAAGTTGTTTGTTGTTTTTGTTTGAATCATGTTAGACTGCTTACAGAGCAGGTGCTTTGCTGAAATAAATCAAAGTAATCAGAAATCTACCCTGAATTTCCACAGTGTCTCTGAATTCATTCAATTACATCCACAGACATCTTTCTAATGTATGAATGACTTCTGAACTCAACCCCATGCCTCAGAGCTGTTGATTGAAGCGTGGTGTTGGGAGAATTTAACAGTGCCCCTGTTTGGGTCTGAGTTGTGCTGCTGCTTTGGGCAGTGGAGGATATCATTCCAAAGGGACTTGCAACCAGGGATTGGCAAGAACTTCTGAGGGATGAAAACCCCGTGGTAGAAACCTGTGCCACCAGCAACCTCCATCTCAGGAGATGGGTTTTGGGAGAGCTAAAAGTGTAGACAGGTAGCTGCAGGCTTTCCAAAAATACTTTTAGGGGCTTAATGCACTTCTGAAAATGCTTTTATCAATGTCATTTGTCAAGGGCTTCAGCACGAGGTTTGCTGAGTTCCTGAATAGCCCTGGTCAGATTCTTCACTTGAGAGGGGAGCTGGGGAAGGAGCTCACTTGCTGCCACGCTCCTGCACACTGGTGGGTCTGCTCTGGGCTGCAGCCAGAGTGCAGAGGGTTACTTTACTTTACTGGGCACCGGGACCTGCCCCCATGAGCACACTCCCAGCAGAGCCAGGCACAGACAGAATGCCAGGGCAGCCAGCGCCGCCCTCCCACCCCAGGGCAGAGCAGTGCCAGGGAGCGGGCGCCCCTCGCTCCTCTCTGCAGGTTCCTCTTCTGCACCATGGAAGTCCCCCTGTGCTGATGCCCAAGGGGATTTCATGGTCTCTGGTGCTGAGAGAGCCCCTGAATGAGCCACAGTCCTCAAAAGGTCTCTGCTGCCAGACGTAGTGTCCCCAGCATACCTCCAACAGGTCCCCCTGGCTTAGGGACTGAGTTCACCCAGTGGTATTTTAGGGACACAGGAGAGCCTTTGTACCCAGAGAGGAAGGGAAACCTTCCTGAAGGAAAGGAGGAGTAAACTCCTGGGTGCAAGAGCATTTAATATGTGTGCCCCGTGGCTCTGCACTGCCCCTTTGTGTAGGGACCCACTTCAGAGAGCCCTTGGCAGCTGCTTTGAGATGACGTCTGTCTCTCTTTGCTTTTGTACCTTGTGTGCAATTCCCAGGTGAGTCAGCTGGGACTTCAGAGGGGTTTGGTGAAAGCAGAAGCCATCTTTTTGTGCACTGAGGGCTTGTGAGTGACTGTTGAGAAGAAACAGTCACTTTTCCTGCCATGCCTTTAGTCAGTGTGACCTTAAGAGTGTGAAAAACAGGGGGCCCAGTGGTGACTGCCGTGGTTAAACAGCAGCAAGAGCATTTTCACAAGAGGACTTCAGTCATTAATGCAGAAAACTTCCATGAAGGCAGCAGGGCTTTTGGGTAAGGTTTGAAGAGTCAGGCACTCGCAATGGTGTGGAAAACACCAGAAATAGATGAACAGGCTGTGGGGTGCTGGAGTGTTCGTGTCACTAGCAAGGCTGGTTAGGGAGGAATTGTCTCTTAGGATATGCAAAAAGCACCCCAGTGATGCAGCATTTAATGGGGACACCACAGCTGAGTTATTGATCACAGCTTTCTACTTTGCAGGCCAAAATGGTGGTCCTACATATTTTTGCCATCTTAAATGAAAATGGGTGATGTCCAGAAACACTGAGTAACGAAGTCAGCAAAGCTAATGAGATTAGCATGTCTTACTCATGAGAAGACTGATTTGCAAAGGCTGAGTGTGCTTGTAGGGGTCTGGCTTTAATCATCTCCTCTAACATTTAGGCAACTGGAGATAGTTTTCTAATAGAGTTCTTGTTGCACAAAGCAACCAACCACCCAGCCAGGTAATTTCCTACAGAGGTACTCTCTGGGGATTTTATGACTGACTTTATTTTCTCTTAACATGCAACTTACCTACCTCTCCATCTATACATGGATTTTTTTGGACACTAGCAACTTTTTTTTTTTTTTTTTTAATATTCTTCAGCATTTGAGAAAGAAGGTTTTTATTTTTCTCCTGAAGGGTTTGACCTAGTGCAGATCCAATCTGCATGTTTCACCCTGGTCCCAAATTTTCTGGTTTAAAAAACACAAAGGACAAGACATGAGAAGTGTTCCTTTTACAGTGATATATTTCAAGATGGTTTTATACTTAGTGAAATTACAGCTGGCGTCCTGAGTACCACACAGTCTTAACCCTACAAATTGAAATTGGATTTTTAGAAACTCTTTCACATGCCTTTTGGTAAAGCTGTGGTTACTTGTCTTGATTTATGGTAGCAGTCACCTCCAGTATCAAACATGTATTCCAATGTTCCGAAGGTGCCTTGGCTCACGACTGAAAGGAACTCGCACTGGCCCTGCCAATGCTTCTTTTTGGAGGATGGATGGTGTGTTACAAACCCAATACTTGAAAACGCCTGCATTTCTCACTTCTCCCTCCAAACGTGGCGATAATTACGTTTAAATTTCAGAAGATGGCGTTGAAGATTTGCAATTAATATCCTAAACCTCCGGCGCAGCGCGGTGACAGATTCTGCGACCTGAGACGCTGCAGCAGAGAGGATGTGGATGGATGTGCGCTGGGGACGTTAACAACACCAGAGTGTCATGCCACAAAAAACGTGCTTGAAACCCGAAAGGCGGCAAGAGAGACTTTCATGCAAGCCCGGAGCTCGCTCCTTCATCCACCAGCTCCCACCACGTTAGGGCAGGAGGCTCTGAAGGCAGGCGAGCGAGTGGGTTCCAGCCCTGGTGCCTCAAGATGGGCTTTGTGGAGGCAGCATCCCCTGGGCTCAGCGGGGCGGGAGCCGCTCCCGGCGGGAGCTGGTGGCAGTCCCTGCTCCCGGGGCTGCCTCCCCGTCGGGGTTCGCTGCCTCCAGGACCGGGGCGGCTGCTGCCCCCCACCCCTTCCCCCGCATTTCACACCTTTCGGGCAGCAAAACACGGTGTAGGCTGGACGGGGAGAGCCCGAGCCCTGGGGGGAAAGGAGGCGGGTGTGTGTCTCATTCCACTCCGCGATCCCGGCTCTGTGGCCCGACCGAAGAGGGGTTGGGTCGCAGAGGGTGCCGGCAGGGGGTACCGACCTCGGGCACGGCGGGGGCGGCCGGGCGGATGCCCCCGCGTCTCCCCGAGCATCCCGGGGGCCCGGCTGGCGCCGTCTAGGACCATTCTGGTGGGTGTAGCGAGCTGGGTCTTTACAGTAAAAGTCGCCCGGCTCTCACTGGTAGGAGTTTCCCTGGGCTATTTATGTATGTGCGTCTGTCTGTACAGATTTAAAAAAACCCAACCCAGCGGGGACGCGGAGGGCGCCGGGCTGCACGCCCTCCCGCCCTCAGCGTGTTTACCAGCAATGGGTATGTGTCACTCTCTCAGATTTCCAGCTCACCAAGTCCCCGCTCCCCTCCGCCGGCTCCACCTCCGGGCCCGGGCCCGCCTCCCCCCCCGCCCGGCACGACGCCCTCCATCATCATATAAAGAAACTTCCCGGTGCTGTCGGCCCAGTCGCTCTGCGCCCCGTCTCAGCAGCCGCCCTGCAGCCGGCGGCCCCTGCCCGCTCCCAGCGCCGCGACACAGGTAAGCGGGGGGCGGCCGAGCCCCCCGGGACCCCCAGCCCCCGCCGGGCACAGCGCTCCCGCCGCGGCACCCGGCGGGCCGGCCAGGGAGGCGGGGGGGGCGCTGCGGGCGCCTCGGCTTCTCCCGGTCGAGGCTTCTCCTGTTGCTCTCGGCACCTGAGCGAGCCCCTTGCCTTTTTAATTTTTTTTAAATTTTTTTTTCCTTTTATTTCTTCCCTCATTCTATTTTTCCCGTAGTTTAAAGCGAAAGAAATAATACCTGCCCGTTATCTGCTCCTGAGGTGAAGGCGCGCACCGGCCCCCAGCCCGGCCGGCTCCCGCTACCCCCGGGAGGGTCGCGGGAATGTGTGGGAGGGATCCGCCTCGTGCACAGTGGAAGGGAGGAAAGTGACTTTTTTGGGGTCTTCGCACGGACTCCTGCGGGCTCCGCGCTGGGGGGCCGTGGTCCTGGACGAGCCCCATCCCCCCAGACGCACCATGTGCAAGGGAGATGCCGGGGGACCGGGTTTGGTGTCCGGGGGGATGCTGCCCCTGCGGAGGGGTGTAAGGGGTGCAGAGCGGTGCTGCCCATCTGCCCACAGTAGCGCGCGCCTGTCTGGCAAGGGGCTCGGGAAGGCTCCCCGTGGGTAGAGGCAAAGATTCCTGCGTGAGGAGCCGCTTAATTTTGTTAGATGTAATAGGGGAGTGGAGTGGGAACCCACCAAACTAAGATTTCGGGCATTCAAGCATTTTCCAGATCAGTGAGACAAACGTGACGCCAGGTCCCCATCACTGGTGCCGGTGTCCTGGCGTTTGCACCTTCCCAGCGGAGCCGCGCCGCTGTCTGTGCGCGCCTGCGCCTCTGCGTGCAGCTATAGGGCTCTGTGTGGTGGGCTGCAAGCTCCCACGTCCCGGGGGACATAAGTGCCCTTATGCCGGGCTCTGTGGGTTGCTGTCTTTCCACTTTTAGGTATATGCAGTGTATAGATTTGAATGTTGCTATGTGTGCGTGCTGGGAGCAGTTGGAGGGGTAGATATGTATAGGACATCATGTGTTCAAGTGTGTCTTGCTGGAGCGAGCTTGTGAAAGCTACTCTGGTGTTAGAGATAGATGCCACAGAAACCGTGACTGCGTGTGAACCCCTCTGAATCGTGAGCATGATATGTCTGATACCACATATGTGCACGATCATACGCAAGTCTATTTTAATGCCCTTTTTTCCTCTTTTGGTTGAAAAGTAAACCCCCAGTTGAACTCTCAGCAGGACAAGGGAGTTGTGCCTTAAGTCACTTACAATAAAAATTTCAACGACCGATGTCTGTTCATGCAAAACAGTACCGGGACAGGGGGAAGTCTGTCAAAGTCTGCAGCACAGGCAGTGCCTGGGGAGGGCTGTGGGGAGCTGTGCCCAGTTTCCTGAGGCTCTGTACCGTGTTTCCCGGGCCCCCAGGGCCCCCCTGCGTGCCGTGGCTGCTGTTTGGTGTGGTGTATGTGGCATCAGGGACTGGGCACTGCTGGCGCAGACTTTGCCCAGCACTTGACCTGTGGGTTTGCCTCTCCCCACATCCTGCCCATTTCCCCCTCCTCCGCAGCCTCCCAGAGAGCCGGTGCTTGGACCTGTGTGGAGAGGTCAGCTTGGTGGGGCACCCCAAAACCCCCTGCCCAACCTCTGACATGAGTGGCATGAACTTGGAGCCGGGCGAGTGCGGAATGAACTCGGTGAGCTGTGGCAATGGGAAACTCCGCCAGTGGCTGATCGACCAGATAGACAGCGGCAAGTACCCTGGGCTGGTGTGGGAGAACGAGGAGAAGAGCATCTTCCGCATCCCCTGGAAGCACGCTGGCAAGCAGGACTACAACCGGGAGGAGGACGCCGCCCTCTTCAAGGTAAGGCTCAGCCTGGGCTTGGGATTGTGGAGCACTGGCAGGGCAGGAGGGATGCCCCTCACCATCCCATCCTTGCCACCTGCCTCTGCAGGCTTGTTCTGCTGGTTGGCTGCTGCTGGGCACTGCCTGGCTGGTGGTGCTGGCTGTGCCCTGGTGTCCCTGTGTTTGCGGGACAGCCCACCCTTCCCCAATACTCTGCGTGGAGCTAAATGCTTTTGGGACCGCAGCACATCTGTTTCCACATTCATTCCCCTTTCTTATGCCCACTAAACTGTTTTTTGTACCTTACCGTGCTGCTTTTTTTTAGCCCAAACCTGTAGGGAGTAAATTCATGAACAGTTCATGCACATGTAAGCACACACACGTACGCTGTTTCAAGCATTGTGCCTTGTACTTGATGCTTCTTTTTTTCTTTTTTTCTCTTCCTTTTTTTTCCTTTTTTTTTTTTATTTTTCATTTTCCTGCTCTTTTGATTATCTGAAATGTTTCCAGGCTTGGGCTCTTTTTAAAGGAAAGTTCAGAGAGGGCATTGATAAACCAGATCCCCCTACCTGGAAGACAAGATTAAGGTGTGCTTTGAACAAGAGCAATGACTTTGAAGAACTGGTGGAGAGAAGCCAGCTGGACATCTCAGATCCCTATAAAGTGTACAGAATAGTGCCAGAAGGAGCCAAAAAAGGTAAAGCATCTCAAATTCCCTGTGTAACAGAATGTGAATATGTCTCATTGCAAGCATATGGAGACTGAAGTGTGCTTTTCTGGAATGGCCCTGCAGCCTTTTTAAGTCTTCTAAGGGACCAAAATGAGGGCTCAAGTGCAGCTTGTTCTGGTGACTTGAGAGGCTGCGGGAGGACTGCTGGCGTTTGAGTTGGAGGACTGAAAGGGAGCCCCTGCAGGAAGATGCAGACAGGTGCCTGCACATCACTGGAGGAATTGCTCTTTTCGCTGGAGCCTACCTGCCAGTTCTGTGTAGTGAGAGCCAAGCAGGCAGCTCAAGGGACAGGCAAAAAAAAGAAATAATTGCATGCTGGATCTAGGTTCTGAATACAGGGAGGAGCAATTTTGGGGCAGACAGTAGGTAACTGCCTTGGGGGGAAAGAGCTGGGAGTGAGGGATGCCCAGCCTGCAGCCTCCAGGGCAGGGGCAGGGCAGTGCCAGCTCTCCAAGAAGGTCCTGGTGCCAGGCAGAGCCTGTGAGAGGCAAAGGCTTGGCACCACTGTGCACTAGGCAGGGGCTCACTGTGCTGTGGGGCACTGCAGAGCCCAGCGGGACAGACTGCCTCCTGGACCTGACTGCAAGGGGGGCCAGGGAATCCAGTCCCAAGTGGGTGCTGGAAGGCGTTTTGGTCCTTTCTCTGTTCAGTGGCAGGTTGTATGGATTTGTCTTTATTGTGCCGATTCCAGATTTCCTTAAAATGTGGTTGACATAATTTATTTTCATCCCTCTGGTGAACACAGGTGCCAAACAGATCAGCATGGAGGAACAGCCATTAATGATGAACCATCCCTTTCCAATAACATCTCCTTACACTGCACTACCGTCCCAGGTATGGCATTAGTTGAGTGTTTTGCTTGGTGCCTCTACATGAGCAGCACAATTTCTGCGCTCTGTGCTATGTCTGTCCTTGCTGGTGGGGCTCTCAGGTTCTCCCTCTGAAGAAACTTCATTATGAAAACTGAGAAATTGAGAAGCAACTTTTCTAATGTCAGATGAGGCCACAGGGCAATTGATTTCCCTTGGAGTTGTTTATCCCGGAGTAATAGCTCTTTTCTGTTGGACGACAGTTCCTAGTGCACTGCCATTCTGTTGATGCCAGAATGCAAGCACCCAATGAAGCCTTGCTCTTTCAAGCAGACATTTACCAGCAGTGCTTTGACTGCCTTTTGTTATTCCACTCCGCTTATTATTTACACCAGTGGTGAGAAACTCATTTGAAAGCCTCATTGGTGGTGGTGGCGAAGTGCCATCCGCGTAGCCTGGGCACAGCTCAGACCTCCATGGGCTTTGGCAGGGAAAATCAAGGAGCTCAGATGAGAAGGCTGATGCAATGCATAGCATTAGTTCTGAGAGCCTACTAAAAGAATACCTCGTTAAATTGAATAGGTACCGAACTACATGGTGCCCCATGAACGGAACTGGAGGGAGTTTGCCCCGGAGCAGCCGCATCCTGACATTCCGTACCAGTGCGCCAGCGTCCCCTTCGCCGCTCGCGGTCATCACTGGCAAGGGCCCGGCTGTGAGAATGGTAAGACACCCCTGTCCAGGGCTGCTTGCTGAGGCTGGCCACCTGGAGGAACCTCAGATTCCAGGCTTATTACTTGTGGCATTGATTGGAATCAACAGATGTGGATGGAGAGGAGTGCTGGGTTCCCTTGAAAGGGAGCCACCTTTGTCCTGGCTCTTGCACTCACTGCCACTGTATGTGTGGTGTGTGGGCTGTGCAGCTCTCTGCATTGATAGAAATCAGCCCCCAAAAGTCCTCAGCTGTCTCAAAAGCCCTGAGCAATAAAGAAGGCAACCAACCCTCACAAAAACCCCAAATGGGAACATATGTTCTTTAGCTTTTCTCTCTGATTTTGGACTTTTTGAGGCATACACCAGTGAGGTTTTCCCTCCAGCCTTGTGGGTTAGACTGACATTATTCTCCCTAGAGAAAAGCTGGAATTATTACTTTATTTTTGTGCTGTGGCAGTGGGACAATTTGTCATGGATTGAGACTCTCTTGGGGCTGGTACAGCAGAAACAGAATAAAGGAATGTTTCCTTCCCCAAAGATCTCACAGTACCAGAGCCTAACACAATCATGGCTTTCCAAGCTCTGCATCTGTAGGAAAAAGCCCAAATTGTGAAAATTGGCAGTACTGAAGCTTACAGGGAATAAAACATAAGAGAAAGGGAACTCTGTGGTGTGGACCCTTGCAGGGTGACTCACCTGAGGATGCAGGCATTTGCTATGTGAGGAGAAGAACCTGAAGGTGCTTCAGAAGGGCAGGAAAGGCTGGGAAGCAAGAAAGGACCCTTGGAATAGGTGCTATATTTTCAGAGGACAGTTCTCTCCCAGTTTTGATGCAGAGAAATCTTTGGATCTGCGAAAAAGTAAATACTCAGTGCACGGCAACTTTTGCTGGCAGTATATTGGAATTATTAGGCAGAATGCTTTGCTTTTAGTTGAGTTATTTGCTAATAAAAAATCAAGGCAGCAAGCAAGATGAGTTCTGCCTTGAAGTACATCCTCTGCAGCACTTACACACATTTGGATACTTTGCTGAATTTGTAGGCAGTTGTTAGTGGTTAATACTGTGTTTCTTACTGGGCTATAAAACGTGTCAGGAGATTGTGGGCGTTTTTTACCCCAGTCTCTCCAGCTCCTGATTGTGGTGAATTCTGCCACTGGGAAAGGTAATGTGTGCTTGTCTGCAAGTCACTTGCATCATCCTCCAAAGACTTTTATTGGCATTAAGAAACAGAGGAAAAACATCAGTTGTCCATGGTATAATCCACTTACTGAAAGGCATCTGCTGGAGCAGTTTAATAGTAGTTCTGCTAATAAAACCCTAATAATCTCCTGCTGCACATTTTTCTTTACCTACATTTTTAAACAGTGTTAATCCCAGCTTTATTGTTATACCCATCATTAGTAAAGTTTTTTTGAAATATGAATTGTTTCATGCAGGCGACTTTTAAAGAGCACTGTAGTCTAGTTAAAAATGTAAATTATTTCTCTATTGGAATAACACGTTAAGTAAGGAAAAGGACTAGGGGGAATATAGAAAGGCTAAGGGACTATTTCATGCAGAGCGAATTGAAAATACAGTCCAGGTAACATCTGGAGTGATTGGTAGAGTTGACCTACCTGGAGGAATTGGGAAATAGGACCTTTTTAAGAAGAAGGGGAAAGAGGGAGAGAGTTCCTGTTGGGGCCCAGGAAAACTCTTACATTGCTGTGATCTTTGCCCTAGCTTTTCTTTTAGGATTTAGGCCACTGTCACTGACTTTCGTTTGTGAAAACAGGTTGTCAGGTGACAGGAACCTTTTATGCTTGTGCTCCTCCTGAGTCCCAGACTCCTGGCATCCCGATTGAGCCAAGCATAAGGTCTGGTGAAGCCCTCGCTCTGTCAGGTAAGGTCCGTAACCCCCGAGGCTTCCTGGGCAGCTTGACAAGATTCCCACTTCTGTCTTGCCCAGGCACCATCTCTCCTTTCAGATGAAAGGAAAAAAGAAGGAAAAAAAAAGAAACCTCTTTAATGAATGAACTTGGTGTATGGTTGTAAATCTCTGTTTTCCAGGATACTTAAGCACTTCCAGCTCCAGCTCCAAGGGATGGAAGTGCTTTGCTGGTTTGTGGTGTTAGTGCTGGGATGCTTTGGTGAGACACCAAATCAGGCCTTCGCAGGGGAGTTTGGCAATTTAGGAGTGTCAGTGACTTAAGGCTCAGGTTTTCATGTGGGAGGAGCTCCCCCCTCCAAAATTGGTGTTACCTGGGTACCTTGTAGTGCTCCTGTTGGTGCCATCTGGCTTTGCTCTGCCTTGTTATTCCTGGTGGAAAAAAAAAGACATTCAGGAAAGAAAAGGGAAGTTATTTCAGCCAGGTTTGCAGATGTCTGGATGCTGGGGAACTTTCTAAGTAATTCTTAAGAAAAGGTGTGGGAATGTGCTTTTCACAGAAATAATGGATAGACATGTGAAGTGCTACTTGGTGGGTTTCTTAAGTGGGATTGTTCTCCTGAATTAGGGTCAGTGTGTGTAGGTGTGTGTCTTTGTGTGTGTATGTGAACATACATCATACACACATGTATATACTAGATATATATTATTTTTCAGTGCTGTGTGAATTTGTAGCAGGCAGCCAAGTGGACCAAATGGCCATTTGAAAGCAAGGCAGGGGATTTGGGGTACAGCCCTTTAGGAGCTGGAGCCAGCAGTTGCTTCTCTCAAAGCAGCTGAGTGCAAGTTTGCAGGTCCCCTGTGCAGAAGCCTTTTGTATGCAAAGTCTGGGGGGAAACACAGCTACTTCCTTGTTAAATCTGAGGAAGTGTTCTGAGCTGGTGGGTTTAATTGTGACGTGAACTTGGAGAATGTGACCAACGTCAACTTTTTCTGTGCAGATTTTTCCTTTTAAATGGAAATGTGAAGTTTGTGGGATTTTAGTTCCTACCAAATTCCCACGCATCAGTAGCCGTTTTAATAAGATGAGAGAGCACTAATGCTACTGTGCCCAAAAAATTTTAGTACTTACATTCTTTTTATTTTGTTGACTAATATGACCTTCTGGGTGCTGCTGACCACTGGGCTCAGAAATCTTATGCAAACTTATCTCTTGGCCTTAGCACAGATCTGAAACATAAAACATCCATACTAATTTATCACAGTGATTGTTTTTTGTTTGTCTGTTTGTTTCTCCTTGTAGACTGCCGACTCCACATCTGCTTATATTACCGTGAAATACTGGTGAAGGAGGTGACAACTTCCAGTCCTGAAGGCTGTAGGATATCCCATGGCCAAAGCTACGAGGTCAGCAGCCTGGACCAAGTTATCTTCCCTTATCCAGAGGATAATGGCCAGAGGAAGAACATAGAAAAACTACTGAACCACCTGGAACGAGGAGTAATTCTATGGATGGCACCTGATGGCCTCTACGCCAAGAGACTTTGCCAAAGCAGGATCTACTGGGATGGGCCTCTGGCGCTCTGCAGTGACCGACCCAACAAGCTGGAGCGGGACCAAACATGCAAGCTCTTTGATACTCAGCAGTTTTTAGCAGGTAATTCCCACTATGGCTTTGATACCCTTTTGGAAATGCCACCTGGTCACTGTCCACATCAGCTTTATGGGAATGCTCTTTTCATTAAAGTGAAAATAGCCCCTTGATACTTCTGGGCAAATGCAGCCAAGGGGTACCTGAATCCTGAGTAATCCTATAAATTTCTGCGCTCTCTGCACATTCAGTGCCCCTGCACAGACCAGTAGGAGTCAGCTGAGGCTCAGCTGGTGACACCCAATCTCTCACATTTCTATATGAAGCATAAGGAGGAACCTAGCAAAATAATTTTTCCATAAATTGACATAGAAAACTGGATCCTCATCTTGGATTTGCTAGTTTAAGTCCTGGATAGGTCTGTGGTCTGCAACTGCACTCCTCTCAGCTTGACCCAGAGCAAGGTCTGAGGTCTTGCCCAGAGTATACAAATTTCAGTAGCACGCCTTTGCAGTCTGTGCCAGTGCCTAAAAGATATCTAGGAGTTCAAAAGGAATTCACAAACTCCGGAATTTCAGGACTGCCTAATATTCTGAGCAAGGAGGTGCATACCTCACCAGAGCTCTCTGGAAAGGTTTCATTTTGCACAAGACAGTGCAGAGAAAGCAGGGGAGTGCTTTAGGACAGTGCCTTCTCCTTACAGCCCGTGAAGGGAAGGGGCAAAGCTTCAATCCCACTTCCCAGCACACCTGAACAGTTAGAGAGAGGAGAGCTGTCCACGCAGAGGAATTGGTGGGAGATGGTCATTGCCCAAGAGGACATCTTGGGCAGCAGGAATAGACATTGGCCCTTTCTGGATATTTCTGGCATCGCTTAGAGGTGATCTAAGTGGCTATGGTTTGGTGTGTTTTCTTACTAGAACAGGGCATCAGCACAGGCATGACACTCTCAGGGGAATAATGCCTTGCAAAATTTAAAAACCCCAACAAACTAAATCCAAATCATCAGCTTTAGCATGCTTTATATTCCAAGGTTGATACGCTGTCCTAGAGAAACAGCCAAGAAAAAGATGCATTTAAAGAGAGAAATCTTATATAGATGTGAGAATTGACAGTTAGAAAGGGGAATTTGAGGTCAGGTATTGGGTTGGGCTTCAATCATATGCTAATTTAAAGATGTATAATTCTGCGCCTGGTGATGGTTTTGGAAATCCCTTTCCCTTTTATCAGGTGGTTTTTTAGATGTGCTCTGGGTTCTTCCAAATGGTTGACAGGACATCTCTTTTTAGACACCTAACCCCAAAGATAAGCTCAAGCCATGGTTATTTTTCACCCCTCCTAAATTACTTATGCACCAGTGCCTGTGCAAACCCAAGTGTGTGGTTGCAGTCACAGTCTGTGGTGTGTGCAAAGTGAGTTTTTGCATGTGATGATGCTCAGTGAAGTTTGGAAGTGACTTGCCATGGGCCTGTCACATCTGCGTGTTAATTGAATGTGCTGAGGTCCCAGCCTGCAAGCAAGCTCAGGGATTCCCCTGCGCTGGGAAACTGGGACTCCCCTGGGAAGAGAGGCAGATGATCTCTGCCAGGAGAGGGAATCATGACCAGCAGAGAAAGGGACAGATGCAGAACTGCTACGAACCAACCACAGCTCTTGGGAAGCCACTGAGGAGCTGAACCCTACGATGCAAACTGCACTGGTACATTGGGGCCTGTGCTGAGAAGCCTCTTCTGCTGAGAAAGCTAAAATGGGGCAATAAATCAGAAACCAGGGGAATGGTCTCTGTGGAGAGGGATAAATGCCTTGCAATTGTTGTAAATTGGGCTGGGTGGAGAGTAGAACAGAGGAAGAGAGATTGGAGCGTAAGGGTGGCAGCCAGAGAGCGGTTGGTGGGACAGAAGGAGTGGCAGCTGGAGCTGGAGTATCAGGAGGTGGGAAAGGTTTGGGAGGGCACATGGGGAGCCCTTTGGTGTTGGATGATGCACTTGGGCCTGGAAAGGAAGATGGAGTGAGTGGAAGGTTTTGGAGAAGTGCAGGGCTGACCTCAAACCACGATTATCCTGGTGGTGGGAAAGAAAGGGCTTTCTTTTCCAGGTCTGTGCTGTGGGCACTCCCACAGGTATTCAGGATTTGGAGAATTGCTGAGGCCAAGTAAATCAAGGGAAAGAGGAAGTTGAAAGAAGTTGCATATTAGCAGTGTGGCTGGATTGGCCTTGGGTGGATCATCCTTCTTTGTCCTGTAGCGGCACAGAGGGAAGCAGAGTCCCATGGAAAATATCTCTTCTTTCTTGCCTTATCCCCAGAGAGCTCATGGTACTCTTCAGGGGTTTTTGGAGAGACTTTGGGCAAAGCTACCCTTCATGTTTTAAGTGAGCTGCCCATTGTTTCATTTGGTTTACTGGCTCTCTCAGTAAGAGTGGTAGTCCAAGGCAGGGCTGGGATGCTGCTGTGGTAGCCACTGAATCCACACCTTGGTCTGAAAAGCTTGCAGTTAGAGTAGGAATGGCAGGGGTGTATTTTGGGAAAAGATGCATTTGTCATGTCAAGTTCAAAGGCTCTCCTTTCCCTCTCTAGCAGGGAGGGTGCTTCATTGTAATACTTTGGCTTTAATATTAATTGCAGCTTTTCCCAGAAAGCATGAACAGGGTTATATATGAAAATGGAATATTTACCTAGCAGCTGTATAGAAACACAGCACTTAACACACACTTTAGCAAGAATATTGTGTTAGATTGAATTTTCTCTTTTCTGGATGGAAATGCAGTGTCAAAAGCACAACATACGGTCCACAGCACCGGAGATTTTTGTCTGAGTGGAAGTACATTATAAAGGCATCCCCTGCTACTTTTCATAGGAGACACTGACTATTAGAATAATAATTTAATTTGATTATTTCACTTTGCACAAGGTTATGGGTTAGCGAAGAGTGCAGGGGCACAGAAGACACAAAAATCTCTTTTGCTGGCTCAGTACATGGCTGAAGTAGAGCCCTTTCCCCTTCCTTACCTCAGTGTCCCCCACTGGGCACAGTGATGGCAGTGGCTCTGTGACAGTCTGGCTGTGGCTGATTTTTGTGCCTGGCAGTATTTTGTGTCTCTGGCTCTACCAAGCCATTGGTTTCAGTGCTGCTCTTGCGTGTCTGCTTGAATGGTTCCCAGCTACCAGTAGTGTCTGCTCCAGGGGTTCTGCTCTCAGGGTCCCATGGAAGTACTGATTGGAAGACATCTTGGTTTGTGCATATGAAATTAATTGTGAGACAAAGCAAACAGAAGAGTTGCAAGTGTTGTAACCAGCTCCCCCTGATGTGAGGGAAAGTCTCCAAATGCAGTGTCTTGTGCTTACCTTTTGTCTTTTTCCTGACCTCTCTCATCAACCCCTGGAGTTACTTTATCTTCTCCACTGTGCTCCAGGGTCATCCACAGCCTGTCTTACTGGCCTGTACTGGTTTTGACTGGAGCAGGGTTATTTTCTTCCTTGTAGTGCTATGGTTTGGATTTGTGACCTAAACAGTGCTGATAACACAGGGACAATTTAGCTGATGTTGAACAGTGCAAGCACTATGTCAAGGCTTTCTCCTTGTCTCACTGTCCTCACAGGATGCAGTCTGGCCTGGACAAGAGTCTGGGAAGGGACACAGCCAGGGCTTCAACTACCCCAGCTGAGGGATATTCCATTCCATATGACCTTGTGTTCTGCAGTAAAACAGGGCATGGGGGAATTTGCCAGAGGTTGCTGTGGCTTGGGCACTGGTTCAGTGTAGGTCAGCTGGTCACGAGTGATTGCTTTTTCCACCACTCTTTTCTTTGTTTTGTCTTCTTTGTTTGTTTCTTTTTACCCATTAAACTGTCTTTATCTCAACCCACAATTTTTTTTCCTTTTTCCATTCTGTTTTTCTCTCCCATGCGGGTGGTGGGAGTGAGTGAGTAGCTGTGTGGTGCTTGCCTGTCTCCCATGATTATTCCACAGCATGGTACTTTGTCTCTTCCCAGAGCTGCAAGCCTTTGCTCACCATGGACGTCCGCTGCCGAGATACCAGGTCGCTCTGTGCTTTGGGGAGGAATTTCCAGATCCACAGAGGCAGAGGAAACTAATTACAGCCCATGTAAGTAGGATTTCTGCCTTACCTAAAACAAGCACACTCCTTGGAGGATATGAATCTGCCAGTCAGGCTTTTGTGCCTCATGTAGATTATGAGGGAGGTAGTAAATTGTTGAAAATGCAGCACTTTACAGAACAAGGTTTAATCCCCAGATCTGCCAAGGACTGACTGGTAGCCCCCAGTAGGGCAGAGCACCTGATTTTCCCTCTCTACAGAGCAATGTCATTTGTGATCTGTTGCAAATCCCATCTAAAGCTGAAATGTACCTGGAACTGCTGGGCTGTGTTGTTATCACTACCTGCCCAGTTGTGCAGCTCCTTGGGCTGCCTGGCCACTGCAGGATGTGGTGCTTTTACACCCACTGCACCTGAAGGTGCTCCAGAATCCCAGCCTGCATCTCAAGGACCTCAGCCCTTAGTGGGATGCATGGGCTGCCTGTGCAGCTTCAGGGTTCAGCAGCTGTCAGGCTCATGGGCTGACCGACCTCAGTTCACACACACTCAAAGCTGCTGTTGCAGGATGCTGTCTGAGAGAGGGTGATGGTGGAGACTGAGACCAGGTACTTTCTGAATTGGCTATATTGGCTCATAAAACCACAAGAGAGGTGGTAATGCTCACATTAGTGGCAGAGCTTAGCTTAGTGCATCCTTGAGAAGAAAACTGGTTCTCTATTAAATTTTTTGAAAGCCCCTTCAGTAGCAGAACGGGTCCCAAGTCAGACTTCTGCCATAAGCTGTGGGCTCTGCTTAGGTGTGTAGCTTTCGTGCTGCTGCACTGCTGCCTGGCAGGTCTCTGGGATGGAAGTTGAGAAGCTCACAAATCCATCCTGAGCTGTGTAATGACTAGTTAGAGATGGCTGCCCATTCCTGACTCTCCTTCAACTCTTTTCCATTCCTATTTTGGCTTTCCAGCTTTCCATCCCTGCTTCCTAGCATCTTCTCTCCAGCCCCCTTATCCATCTCTTGTGCTGGTATCTTCTCTGTGAACCTGTACCTCCTGGTCTTTCCAGAGCTTTGCTTCCCCTTTGCCAGTTGCTCAATCTAGTCATCCTCTTGAGCTGTCCTGACTTGTGGGCTGGTGGGACTCTACCATCCCACCAAACAGCTATGCAGTGGAAGCTGCCTGGGGCACCTGTCCCACTGCCTTCCCATCTCCACCTTGGCATTTACGTCCTCCAAAACAGTGCCTGTGTCTTTTAATATGGAGGGATTGGCTGACCAGCAGGAGAGGGTTGTGGAGAAGTGTCATCCAGCCTGTCCTCCACTGAGAGTAAGGAGAGCTTCAGGTGTTTGTTCTCAGTGTACAGCTCAAATATATACAGAGTCAGAGCCCAAAGCCCTGAGAGGGAGTGGTGGTTTCTGAAGAGACAGAAGTGAAGGCAGTGTTAACTCATACAAATCCCACTTGGTGGTTGAACAAATTTCTCATCAGAGCTTGAATGAACAGAAACAAGAGTAACCTTGATGTTAGGTTGAAATCTAACTTCAGACACAGTCATTTGGCAACATATCTCAGCCTACCTGAGGGCTCCAACAATTCAAGTTAAGTCCTCAAAGTACTTTGAACTGTAGACAAGACTTTTGGTGTGTTCAGCATGTGTGAGCATGGGCATGTGTGTCCTGTGGGCATTGCTCACAACCTGGGGCTGGCTAAGGCACTGCAATTTTTCATACATTATTTGTGTCACTGCTACAGTCCCTTCTAATGAAGGTGGTGAAGGTAAGGAGTGTGTCCAGGTAGTGAGGCACTTGGCAGCAGAGCTAGGCTAGGCTAGGCTAGGCCTAGTTTAAAACAGAGATTAGTGAAACCACTGAAATTGTATTCCCATTCTGGTAAGCGGAACTGTTCTGTCCCGTCTTGTTTTTAACTTAAAGCCACCCTAAATAACTAAGATGAGGAACGTGAAGTTTTGTCACATGTCTCATTAACATTTTGTCTGTTCTTAAGGTTGAACCAATGTTTGCCAGGCAGCTGTATTACTTTGCTCAACAAAACAGTGGACATCTGCTGAGAGGCTATGATTTACCAGAACTTGTGACTAGTCCAGAGGATTATCACAGATCTATTCGCCATTCCTCTATTCAAGAGTAAGAACCTGACAAAGAGTAAAGGCATTGTAAAGATTGTGCAGAGTGGAAGAGCAGATCTGGGTCATGATTTGGAGATCCACAATCCCAGCTGGATGTGTTCAAGGGTTCAATGATAGGAAAGTGAGCAACTAGGACAATGTATTGTACAATAAAAATGATGGGTCTTCAACATTTGGATGCTACGTCTCACATAGGGCTCCACTGTTGCTGAGAATTAACTCGAAACTGACAAAATGATTGCTGTGTTTACGTTTGCTTAATGTTCTCCTTGGCTTTTGAGGACTGATCCTTACTGAAGACTTAAATCCAGAGTTTACACTGTTACCTTTGCAGGGCTATTTATTTTGGATTACTGATCTCAGGGAAAGTACATATATTTGCGGTGTTCCCAATTTGAAATTGTAGCTACTGTAGGTGGGTAGCAAACGTAGATGGTTTATTGAGAATAGCTAATACATGTAAGTGGTTATAAATTTAGATTCATAAGTGTGATGCCTATATTCTTGTATAGAATATTTCAGTGTATTTTTTGAAAACAATGCAATTCTTCAGAGACATATTTTTTTAATGCCTGACTGACACTTGTCCTGACAATGAATTTTGTTGCTGCCATTGTTGTTATTGGATTAGCCTCCATGATAGCAGTTTCTAAAGTAATGCATTTATGGTACTGTGTTAAGAAAAGTGACCGTTCAGCTCATATTTCCTGTGAATTTAGTGGACTAACCACTAAAATTCTAGAGTCCCAAAGAGCAGGTTTATAAAAAAATCGCATTTTTCTTATAATTGTAAGCTACTATGCATGCATTATACATACATATGTAGATATGTATGTATATATGTATGCATTGGAATTAAGTTGGAGGACCTTGGAAATAGCACAGAAATGGTCCAGCTACCCCTTTTTGATGTCACATACATAAGCCAGGTTAAAATAACCACCACCTCTGACTTACCCAGAGCCAACTCTGCTGTTTGTGTGCACTTGCAGCTTTCTTCCAGTGGTACTGAAATGAATGTGAAGGGAGAGCTCAAGGAGAGCAGCATTTGGCCTCCTGTCGTAAGACAGTCAAGGAAATACTTGTTTGAATGTTTGCAGAATTTGATGCAGTTTGCAGCTTTCAGTGGTAGGGTGCCCTTAGAAAGACAAAGAGAAGAGGTCTGTTGGGTGTGTGTGTCAACAAAGTTTCCTTGCTGGCAGGCAGACCATGTGATCTTAGCAGCTTTCACTCCAGAACAGATCCCCCCTGTGCTTAGCAGACATACTTCACTTAACTTCCTAAATGAGGAAGAAAAAACGGTACTTGGTCTGGCAGCAGACTTGTGTTAGGGACTTTGAATTTATACATCTTAAAGATGCATATTCTTTTGGGATATATTATCCCCCTCCTTCTCCACAGTGCCAAGCAGAATGAACAGATCATTTCTACTTTGTTACTTGAAGGGTTTTTTTCCTGGCTTAAAGATTTTTTTAGGGGAGACCTCTTTCTTAGACATTAAAAGCACTGCTCTAGGTGACCATCTGAGCTTCGCACACGCCTCTGTCCTGCGCATACATTTTACTGAAAGGGACTTCTGTGTTCAAACTTAACTGGTACAATACAAATATTTGATGCGTTTTTCATTTTTTTCTAGTGGTTGTTGCTTCATATGCTCATTGCTTCAGCTCACGTCTTGGAATAAAGTTCTATTTCCCTACCAACTCGGTGCGTATGTGTTGTTTTCGGTAGGGGGACAAATCTAATGCGTGTGGTTCTGCACTGTGAACCTGGGCAGCGCTGCTGGCTGTCTGTGGGGAGCTCTGTTCTGAGCCAAAAGTGCAGAGAAAGGTCAAAAGGTAAGGATTATTGTTTACGGAAGTGTCTGCAATATTAGCCACAGGTAGCAGAAAAAGGGAAAACGGGGAGGTTCCCCTTTGGCTGCTGGTTTCCAGGTCTGTGGACAGTGCAGCAGAGCTCCTGTGGCTGGGGATCTGGTGCTGCCATGCTCTGCCCCTGCCCCTCCAGGGCTTCTGGGGCTGGGGAACAGGCTGGTACTCTCCTGCCCAGCCCAGCATGTGGGGATCCTCTGACTGCCACTTAGTTCCTGGTTGTTATAGTTTCCAGTGCACTTTAAAGTGAGTAAAGCTAGGCAAGGGTGAAAAGGAGGATGGTAAAGTGAACTAAAGTAGTGAAGTTGCAAATAGGAGGGAATTTAGCAGGTAGCCCCTCTTTGTTGGAAATCAGGTCCTGAGAGGGGGTTTTGGGTGCAGGAGCTTACAGAGTAAGCAAGGTGTGAGATACAGTTACGAGATCTGTGAAGCGTCTGAAGATAGAGGGGAGAGTATTTTCTCTTTTTGTGCTGACTCCTGTTGAATATCAAGGTGCATTATAATTTTTGGCTTTGGAATGAGCTTTTAATTATTTTCCTTGAAGTAGCATAATTTAAAGCCAGCAGCTGTGGAGAGGGAGGGAGGAAGGGAGGGAGAAGACCATGGTCTAGTTTCTGGCCAAACTCAACATGCTTGGAGGAATGGTGCAGGGGGGTGAGTGGAAGGAAAATCAAACTGTTATTTGTACCATAAATTGTTTTGCATATGAGGACTTAAAGCTGCATTTACCTTTGTGACCAGTAAGAATACTGTTCAAAATAACTATGAATACCTAAAGTGGGGAAGAAACAAAAAGCAAACAAGAAAAAAACCTGGAAACATTTTCTCCTTTTAGTATCTTTTTTACAGTCAATACGTGAAAGCATTTGAGGTACTTCCTACCTCTTTTAAATTCTGTTTATAGTTTCTGAGGTCTACTTCCTTCCTGTTATGTTTTTGGTGGCATTGTAAATGACATGTTTTACTCCTGTCAATGCTGAAGGCATAGCTGTTTGGGTTTTTTCAAACGTTTTTTTGTGTCAGTATTGGTTTTTCTGATTTTAATACAGCCACAGTTGCAACTGTTTCTTGAAAGGGTTTTGTAGCAGAGAAGCACCTATATTCCAAATTTGGTTCTGCTAAGTTGTTTTGCCTGCTGCTGTAAACTGTATTAGCCTTCAAGGGGTTGTAGATTAACCAGAAACAAGGAGATATATTTTAAGCTGAAGTACAGTGTAATGGGTTTTGTGGAAAAAACGCAGGATTCACGTGAAAACCCCTGTGGCCTTTTAGATGGGCATATTCATGGTGTTTACATCAGCGTTTGTCAGCAGCGTGGAGGTGGGGAAACACCATCCTCGGCACAGGGCTTTCAGGAAAAAGTAAAGCATTTTCTCTTGCATGCTCTGAGATCACTGTCTGTGTATACTTTTAGAGAGGCAGGGGGGAGGAAGGGGGAGGGAAGAGAGAAAGAGCACGTACCAAAAAGGCCAAGCAGATTGAAACAATCATATCTCCTTTCCAAGGCAGAACTGTGTGTGAAATTTAGATGAAGTTGGATGGAAAGATATTAAAGATTGCCAGGGTGGTTTTTATCTGAACTCTGATCTGGCTGGTAGTAAGCTAAGTTACTGATTTTTGATTTAATGCTTATGAGTTTGGTTGGCTCTGAAGAGATGTCAACAGGTCCCTGTGACTCAGAATAGCTGTGAGGTAGCTGGTGTGCAGCCATTCAAGCACTTAACTTCCAAGAGTGTAGTCAGGTTAGCACATCCTTGTTGCATCCCAGAGGAGTGGTCACATCCACTGTGACCCACAACCAGCTCCACTGCTGGGCTTCAGGAGCCAGCTGGCCCAATGCCTGTAGAATGCTCCATGCCCTGACCGTGCTGAAATGACAGTGAAGGAGGAGCTAACTTAGGTGTCTCAGAGTAAGACTCTGGGAATGATAGGCATTAAATAACTTATGAACACACTGATTGGATGGGTTGTCGTGTTCCTTTTGGCAACTGGCAAGAGGAAAAGGCAATCACCTGTGCTCAAGTGGAAACGGAAAAACAGGCTAGATGCCTTGGTTCTAGGTTTGGACTTGTTTTTCTGCTTGGCCCTAGCAGAGGCTGACTGGACAGCTGATGTCTGAGTGGTTCTACAGAGGGTGATGTTCCACAAAAAGGCAATTATCAAGAGTGCAAAGAGCCCAGTTCAGGTTTTCATCTCTTAGACAGGAGTAGTGTCGTGCCCTGGTAAACAATGGCAATGAAACACAGGACTTCGTTTTGCAAATGCATTTTTATTGTTTCTGCACAGTACGGCTGCCTCACATGTCTCTGCAGGCAGCTGGCAGCCTCCTGCCACTCCAGCTTACAGTGCTGCCAGCTAAGGCCAGACCTGGTGTGCTGGGCACTTCTCTCAGATCAGTCTTCCAGGCTTCAGCTATCATGTCTTGCTCCCTACAACAGACAGGTCATGAATTATGCAAAAATTCTATCTTCCAAGCTAAGAGAATAGACAGATCCAGGTGACTTTTCACAAACCACAGCTAATGCATGCCCTCCATATTTCTGGGAAGTGTTTTCATCTTTAACCTTTGGGCTTTCTCTGTTGATTTTGAGACCAGCGTCTGAATTCTTGCTCTAGGAATGTCTGAAATCAAAAAACTTAAGGACTCTGGTTGTCCTGTCTGCTTACCCCAGCTTTTAATCCCTTTCCTAGCCAGGCAGAAATGATGTCCATGTAGTATCAACAAAATCACCTCACAGAGGAAGTTCTGTGAATGTCCATGTAAACTTGGTGAGGTTAGAGCAGACGCTTGCATCCTACCTGAAATATGCTTTCCAAGCTCTCTCAGCTATGTCAGTCCAAGTGGAGTGTGTACATCACCATATGCATGAAGCACATTTCATCCCATCCTCACTGTATTGTTCATCTTGCTCCTTCTCACTTCCTTTGTGAGGAGCAGATGTTTAAATCTGGATCAGGCAGATAGAGAGCCCTGATTTTCTCAGGTCTGCAAGATGCAGATTCTCTCTCTGACCTGGGAATGGCCAGCGCAGCACAGGCAGTGGTCAGATGCTTTCAAGCAATTCTGCTGTTTGTCTCCAAAATGCATTAGCCTGTCACTGTCCATGGATAAGTCCTACTCATATATCAGGCAGGGACTATTTATCTCATACAGTCTTATGCCTCCTCTTCCCGGACTAATATGCTCGGCAAATGGTCATCAAGAAATTTCCTTTTTTCCTGGTGCTTGCAGCCATCTAGTAATGTGCATTTCTAGGTACCTTGTTATGGGTCTAGATAACCCTTTTGACTCTCTCTTGAATCCTGTATCAGTTTTCCTCTACACTGGCAGACAGTGCTGCTTAGTTGTGCGTGCCAAGCAGGACGGGGCACAACCTTTGAAGGTTAGTCTCTAGACAGCACTGCAGTTCCTGTAATTGTGAGTAGGACGTTCTTGTGTCTTCCCAGTTGTCATTCTTACCCTCAAACCCATGAACTGATCAGCAGAATATAATCATGGCAATCATTTATGCTAGGCTTTCCTGTAGGAAGCTGGTGTGCAGCTTCTCTCCAGCCGAGGCACCACATTCAAATTGCAGTTTCTCAAGGTGATTGAATCAATGGTTTCTCATGCTCCTGTCACAGCCATTCATAACTGTCTCATAAAAGCAAAGGCTGAGCATTTCTAGTTTCTAGCACAGAGCATATAAAAACACTTTTAGAGCTAGATCTCCTCCAATAAAAACACTTTTAGAGCTAGATCTCCTACTTTTTTCTTTCAAACTTCTGGGTTTCACAATTTTATATCCTCAGAAACCAAAGTTATGGGTCGGGCCTTGATACGTCTCCAATAGCTCATTTTCATTTCCTTTTTTCACGCATGATCAAGAGGTTTAGCCCTCTTCATGACTGTCCCCTCCCACAGAAAAAAACCCATGCAAGGAGTAGTGAGAGAGAAAGACTTCAAAAACAGGGTGAGTGACCTCATGTGCTGTGGAGACGTCAGTCTCCAAGAAATAGGAAAGGTCAGAGCTGTTTAGAGCAGCGGGGTTTTCACAACTCAGCTAAAAAACCCAGACTGTGTCTGAAGAGTTCTTGGTGTCTTCACCCTTTATCTCATCTTTTCCCAAACTTGTTGGTGACCCTCCATCCAGAGAATTGGCTGCTCTGTGGTTTTTAACATAGATTACCATCCTATGTTCCATTGCTTAACATAGACTTTCCAAAGGAAAGTGGTGAAATAAATGACAGATGTTTGCATGGGAATATTGCAAATCCTTTTTGCTTGCCCTTTACAACTAAACACAGTGTTTTCTTCTTGAGCTTCTTCCACCCCCAGTATAACTGAATCCTGGAAGTTTTAATTGCACCATTTTAAATTTTTTTTTTTTTAACTAATTAGCTGGTTTGGTTGCTGAGCTTTGTGCAGCTGTCCGTGTGGGACAGAGGCAGAGGAGCCCTCTCGGTGTGGTGGCAGGAAGCTGGAGGAGCTGGGAGCTGTCTGTCCCTGGTGCCGCGGGCCAGGGAGGGCGTTTGCCTCGTGTCACTGGGTGTGGATGCAGGTCACCCGTACCCGCAGACAGCGCCAGCCTGAAGGATGACTCTGAAGTCTCACTTTCCTTTAAAACCATCACTCTGCAAATAAAATGGCTTACCTACAATCCTCACACAGTTACAGGCACTGTTTAAATATAGCAAGCATCGATGTCTATCTGCAAATTACAAGGAAATGAATAAATCGAGGCGACATAAACCGCAAGAAGGAAGTTTGAGATCAGCCTGGAGCTGTGATAGGCTGCGTCTGCCGAGGGACCCGGTCGAACCTGCACCATCTACTGCAGAGGTGACACCGCCGCCGGACCTGGCCAGCCCATCCTGGCTCCCCGGCACGCACATCCCCGCGCTTCCGCTCTCCAGGGAGCTGGCCCACGTGGAGTGGGCTGCCTCTGTGTCCTGGGGGCACCTGCAACCCCACAAAAGCCAAAAGCACCCTGGGCACCCGGGGTCCCAGCCGCAGGGAGGGGTCGGTGCGGCGTTTTCTGGAAATGAATGAGTTCATTTCTGGGAGGCAGTGGTGGGGGGTGCTCCAGCACTCAGGGGAGTGCGGGGAGGATGAATGCAGGAAGCTGAAGCATGACTTCTATGCTGCTTACCATCCTGCAGGCTGCTAGCTGCAGATATTTCGCAGAGTTATTTGGCCTGTCTTCATTTTTTAATTGTGAATGTTGATTACTTCTTTTGATTGCAAAATTTATATCAAAGCCAGAATCATTAGGTAAAACATGAAGGTATTGCATACAGTGTGTGTGTGTGTGTGTGTGTGTGTGTGTGTGTGTGTGTGTGTGCGTGCAACTAGCAAGCCACCCTCACCCCTCTCTAACAATCTTTCACAAAATTGGCAGGGTTTATTTCCACGTGAGGGAGGTGCTAATGGCACCCTAAAAATTTGATGAAAATATTGGGCTTGGGAGAGGAAAAAAGATCAAGTGCAAATCAGCCTCTGCTGCAGGGTGTCAACACATATTAGGCACTTAATTTTTCAGACTCCACCAGGGGAGGAGTGTCCATTGAAGCCTTGCACCTTATTAACCCCCCAAGACTGCACTGCAGGACATGTCCAGCTAATTCTGCTTCTTACCTGCAAGGTCTTGTGGAAAACAAAGCACATACCCCAAGGGCCCAATAAACCTATTTCTGCTCCTTCCACATGCCAGGTGTTCCCAGGATGAAGGCTGTAGCTCTTGGCACCAACAACCCTTTCCCCTGGCCACCAGCTTGGGTGGTAGGCTGACTGTGGGCAGGGGAAGGTGAATGCTCAAGTGCAGCCTCTTCTTCCAGCCCCTCTGGCACACCCCTGTGGATGGGATAGTACTGAAATTAGTCTAACAGGATGCAAGGATTATCAGCACTGCTCTCTACCATTCCAGCCAAAACGTGTCTTTCCTGGGAAGAACTCCACATCTTTGGATGGAAGAGGCAGAGGACAGTGGCTGCAGGCAGGAACCCAGTGGATACAAGGACAAAGCGTGGAGAAGGACAGCGGGTTGAGGACAGTTCAGTTGCAGGTATTGCTGGGGCTCATTAGGGCCATTTAGTGCATTCTGCCTTTTGCAAGAGCCTGAAGTAGAGAAGTGGGTTTTGGCCAGGAGAAGTCAGCTAGTTCTCAGAAATAAGGCAGCACGTGCAGACAGGGGGAGCAGGAAAGGCATTAAAAAATGTAAAAATAAAAATCAGTGCATAAAGACAGGTCTTCCCCTCAAAAAAAAAAAAAAAAAAAACAGACAAGCTATATTTGGCTGGGAAAAGAGGTGAACAGGTATGAGCTGCTGCTTGTGGCTGCATGGGGGGGCGGGGG